>JAKXYG010000118.1:0-473712 GCA_025895645.1 Cardicola forsteri | reverse complement strand
AAATTTTGTTTAATTTTGTAGAAATAAAATAATCAAACTCTTTACTTGCAGATCCATACAATCCACCTTTACAGATCTAATATGAGATTTTTTTTCGCAATATATTTCTAATCACATTTTGTGTTTTCTCGTTAATTACACATTTCTAAGAGTAAAATTTGCAATGTTACTGTAAGAATTGTTTTATGCTACAGTTTATAAAATTTTCATTTTAATACTCACAATTTAAACCAGATAGAAAATTTAAATCACAACTGTTTTTAAAATGTTTGTACTATCTTTCGGAGTTTTAAAACAACAAATAAAATTGATTGTGGTATGTGATGCCAGTTATTGGTGGTTTATTGTAGAAGTATACAATGGTACATCAAGTGGGCATAGAATGTTAAAGGTCACAATTGATTTGTTTATTAAATTGGTAGGAAGGTATATAATGGCAAAATTTTCGTTTCTGCGTCATTTTACGTCATTTCACGTTATTTTACTATGGCAGATGTTACTCAACCCGCGTAGTCGCTTGTCGAGTATGATTGTTGGAATAATGTGGAAAATGTTATCAAAGCATTTGAGAAATTTACGCATGCTCAATTTTCGCACACAAGGTCGAAAAAAATATATGACGACTAACTCAAGCAGCATTATCGATCTTCATCAGTTGAGTTTTACTGTAACAAACGTCAACGTCAGAAGACAGAAAGTACTAGTCAACGTGTTAGCAGGTAAATATTTTTTTTATTTTTGAGGCCACAACATACCGATTGTGAGGCGCGTTTAACAGTGAAATTAGAAAACGGAAGATATCGTGTATGCAATGTCCTTTGGAAACATAACCATAAACGGTCAAAAAAAGTGGTATCTATGTCCACAAAAAAGCAAAGATTAACACCTGCGGAGAAAGAACAGTTGAAGGGCGAAATTGAACATATGTTCGTAGTTAAAACCCAAAATTAAGTGAAAACAACTTTTGGAAAGGAGTGCACAAAGAGGGATGTGTACAACTTCAGAGCCCAATTAATTGAAAAAAGTATGATTATATTTTTTGTAATTTGTAGATAATTTTAGTCTAAGTGAGGCATTGTCTCGCTTAGAAGAAGAAGAAGGGTTAGTGGCTTATGATCGGGATATGGACAACACATATAACGTCATAAGGTTTTACCAATATCAACAGCGGGAATTGTACAAAACATTTCCGGAAAACATATGTTTTGATGCAACATACAGTACCAATACAGAGAAGTAACTACCTTTATAAATAAATTTTTGTAGCTATCTATTGGTGGCTTTTGTTGCGACCGACTCGAACAGTCATTCATTGCTAAGATATTTAAAATATATTCGTCACTTTTGACTATGGCAAACGTGATATTCTATTTTAAACTTAGAAAATTATGTTACATACTACGTATAAATCAATCTACACTTTCACAAAACTGGCATCTATTTCTAAAAAATATTTACAAATAATTGTTAACAGCATGGCTGTTGTTATTTACAAAATGAAAGACATTAAAATAAGAAACTTGATTGGCAGTACATGTTAAGAAAAAACAGTTTAAAATCATTCTCGATGGCTCTATTGGTTCCATTTAAAATCCATTATTTTTAGTTAATGTTTTTAAACATTTAATGAAACTATAATATTTCGTTTTATTTATATACTCCGGTGTGACAAAATAGGTGACTTATAATACTTGTACCTTAACAAAAATTAAAATTTCATTGCCACCACTTATTACAGCGGCAGTTATATTGTGCTCAATATTCGTTTGCTGAAGAATAATTTATGTAAATAAAAAACAAGCCTACATATTTATACATATAGAATCATGGTATTATACCATAATTAAATTTTTATTTAAAACAAATGAATAATTAATTAAAGCAATTTTTAATCACATGTTTCTTTCTGTTTATCAAGTGTGTAAAATTACAAGCGTAGGTATTGCAAATAAATTTACCTGACGTGTGGAACTATGTAACGCACATGATAATAGTAAATAGCTATCACATAACGAAAAATTAGAAAATAATTAATAAACATTTGAAGTGTGTTTATTTAAGTTTATAATTGTCTTAAATAATGAAGTAGTTTTAGCATAGTTTTTACAAAGAAAGGTAAAACATATTATTCCAGTTTATCGTAAGAAGAAAAATTTATTGTATCACAACAACAATAACAACAACAAATGATAGTGGCAAGGCCACATTTTTATTAGTTCCCAGTTTTCATAGTATCCTGTATAATCGCCCTCTACTGTTCACAGTTTTTGGAAACGTGTAGAGATATTTCAGTCTAAAGACTCTTCCATTGCTTCCAAGATAAAGTCGGCCAAAATAAAGAAAAGATCGTCCCGAACAGCATTTATCCAAGTATGCTTCTGACTACCTTTCCTTTTTTCCACTCGGAGTCTGGACAAGTCAAAGTTATGGTACGTGAGATTGCATTAGGATTTCTACAAAAAACGTGATCAAACTAGCGCAATCTCCGTTGCCGCAACACCAATGATGAAAAAACGTTAAATGTAGGTCATTTTAAATTTGAAAGATTTTTCCGTCCAATTCCTTCATACAAAGGAAGCGAAGTGTGTGTTGTGCCAAATATATCTGAGGCACATTGCCCAAATTTGTTCAGCTTTGTGATCTCTGATCTTGTAAGAGTCCAGGTTTCAGCTGCGTAAGAAAGCACTGTGTAAACCAATGAAAATAAAATGTTTATCTTGTTGTTACGATTGCCTTGTCAATTTTAGTAAACACTGACATCGTCACGACAAAGCGATTTTCTAGCCACGAAATTTCATTTATCCCCCCAATTCCAATTCGCATTTGTTAATTTCTTTGCACGGAAACATAAAATGTACGGTGACTGTCTTTTGTTTCGTTCCAAACGTATACTGCCACAGAGCTAGGCCAATACAAGTTTGGTCTTGCTTCTCTCCAGAAAACAAGATTGGATTGTATTGAATCGTTTAGTCTTCCTACAGTATTTCAATTAACATCTACATTATTCCTCCCATTGACGTGTGCATTAAATCCATCAAATTATTGGTAGCATTTTGTTTATCCCCATTAGCTACCACTGCGTTAATTGATTAAAAAAGTATAGTTCAAAGATTTGCATTTTTGCATTTTAAAGTATCTAAGTATACAATAACCATGATCAATGCTTATGTTCCCACTAATAATCATAACATAAAATACATTGATAAGCTTAATGTACAACTTGAAGATTTATACTCAGCCTCAAAACCTCATCACAAATCATTGTTATTAGAAAAGTCTTTAATAGCAGAATCTGTACAGAGGATATTTAAAAAACCCTGTATTAACCCTTAGGTAACATTTCTCAAATAATGGGAAAATGGGAAAAGATTAAGTAAATTTGCGGTTAGATGCAATGTATGGTTCACTCAAACACATTTTTCCAAAACCCCGTAAAACATTTGATAACATTTCGTTCAAGTTGTGGTAGATATTTCTTTCAAATCAATTACGTTTTAGTTAGCAAACGCTGACTTAGTGCAGTTGAGAATTCCCGCAACTACAAATATTGCCGAAAGAAAAATAAGAATGACTCTGATCATTCACTTGTTTTGTGTTTGTTTCGGCTGCATCTAAAAACTGATAAGACTAGACCCGGTATACCTATTCTAGATTATTCTCTGCTGACAACTATTAACTATGCTGCCAAGTTATCCAAAACCCATTTAGTAGCTTCAGTTGCTGTCCCGAACTGTAATATAAAAATAAATTAATCTTGAAACACTCTGAAACAAACGATTAATACAGTTAGTTTGGTGCTTCCTCATTTAATTAACTTTGAATATTCAAGCTAGTTGTCCACCAATTCTCGCGATCCTTATACACAAGCAAAGTAACAAAAAAGCAAGGATATTGTGTACTAAATCTCAAGAGAGTTATAAGGAGGACAAACAAAAACATTTGAAATATGTAGCAGATAAGCTAAAGGCTTTCCCTCCATAACAATACTGGAAAGGTTTACAAGAAAAGTGATCAGTTATGCCGTGGTATCATAGTTATTGTTGGATCATTTGACATTTTAAATAAAAACTGGTTACCATATTTTAATCAGACTTTAAACTATCCTGAAATCACATCAGAATGGTTGCAAGACCAATCCGTACTTGACACAATTTTTTTGGTATTCTCCGTACAAACCCCACTATTAATAACACCGGTTTTGACAAAAATTCCTCCATATATTTTCAAATACGGTCATTTACGGAATTTTGAAAACCTCTGAGGTATTATAATAGATTTTTGGGCAGCTAAGCAGTGCTCTGAAAACTGGCACCGTGCTACTATTTTTCCTGTTTACAAGAAAAGAAATTGGCAAATACATACCAACTACAGGAGTATCAGTTTACTTTGCACAATTGCATTTGAGCGGGCTCGCCCGGATATAGAAAAGACTACACATTCTAGCCAAACTGATGTTCATCCAGATATAAAATATGTAAGTTTGTTTATGTTAAGAGCACAACACTATTTAATACAATCCAAACACCAGGAGCTTGTAACGATATAATGACTGACTTTGTGAGTTGACATTCAGAAATAATATTTACCGGAAACCTTTACAAAGAAATTCAATGCACGCTGCAGCTGAACTTTATTCTTAGCTAAAAGGACAGCATCATCAGTGGATAACAAGTCGATGATGGGCGTTATACCAACATACATACATTTCATTTATACGGAACTCGTGGCAAATATAGCATCAATTGCATAGCTGAACAAAAGTGGAGCGACCACGCAGCCTTGACGGACATCATTGCAAATTTCAAACAGGTTTGTAATAGATCTGTTGCAAATGCAAATTGCAGAAGTTGCGTTCTTGTAAAGAGCATGTAAGAGATTTACAAGTTTCAAAGGGATTTAATCAAATAACATCCAAAGTTGTTTTTTTGTTTAGCAATTTAAAGCTGGAGAGTAGTCTATAAATACTACATACGTAGGGCGCTAAAACTATGGCCAAATTCTAAAATGCGTTAAGACATATAAATCTGATTAACGCATCTCATACCAGGACAAAAATTAGTTTGGTTAGGACGTGCAGTCCTATGTCTTTCTAAAACAAATGATGAGATAAATAAGATGAGAGAGATAATGTTTTGCAATAAAATAAATTCACCAGACAATAAAATAGGCTGTGTAAGCTGTTTGTTGGTTGACTACGGAACTGCATTCAATAGCATATACAGAAACAAACTGCTAAACCGTTTTACTAAAGTGCATGTTTCCAGTCATGCAATAAAATGGCTAACCAATTATTTTAGAAACAGAACAGAATACACCCAAATTTGGTACAAAAACAATCTACTGTAATTTAAAATTACAAAACTGCTATCTTGTCTCCTTTTCTATTTTAATTATACATCGACGTTTTCTGACCAAAAGAAACTACCATACTCTTCAAATATGCAGATGACATGGCTTCATGTAAAGCTATCTCTTTATCAAAAAGCAATCTGCTAAATTAGCGGATTGATTAACAAATTATAGCCTACAATTAAATCTTACAAAGTGTAAGGTAATTAATTTTAGTTTATACAAACCTTCAACACAATTAATTTAACTTCATCCAAAAGTTCGTATTAAAAAATATGGAGATTGACACTTTCGTTAATTTTAAACATATTGGTGTTTTACTGAATAACCAACTTACTTGGTCTGATCATATTGAGCATTTGTTCACAAAAACTCTGTGTTACTATATTAGACGGTTAAGAACCTTTCGAATTCGTTTACACATTATTAATTCACATTTTAAAGCTACATTTTATCCGATAATATTATATTGCTTTCCCGTAATATTCCCAGAACTAAAAAGAAAAGATTTTATAAAGTTAAAAAAATGCATTACCCCAGGCATCTCTTACAATGATATTCTTAATGAAATAATCTATCAACCTTTTAAGGAATGTTTTCAATTTATTAATCGTATCTCCAGCAGCACAAATCATCCACTTTATCGTAATTTCAGCAAATCAACTGCATCGGAAAAGATGGCAAGATCACATATCTATGCCAACTGTAGAACAAATGTGTATTTAAATTCATGTCTGCTCTATTTAGCAAGGTTACTCAATCCCAACAAAGTTAAAAGTGAGTGTATTAAACTTTGTAATCTAATTTTTTTTTTATGATTGATGTTACATACTGCTAATTCTATTGTATTCTATAATTGTACCTATTTTTGTGTGCTAAAAGATGCTTCTACTAAATTATCTAAGCCAATAACTATAATAATAATAATAACAATAATAATAATAATAATAATAATAATAATAATAATAATAATAATAATAATAATAATAATAATAATAATAATAATAATAATAATAATAATAATAATAATAATAATAATAATAATAATAATAATAATAATAATAATGTGAACAATTCTGACTACTGATAATGAGAAAAGTAGCCAAAGTGTAAAAAGCTTTTTTTTTATTTAAAAATTGATTAAAGACATTTTTTTAATAAAAACTTAATGAATAATAGAATAATTTTAATGAATGTAATCTTACTATTTTTAAACATATCTACTTTTAGCTATAATGTAACACAGTAGTTACGCTGGTATAGGCTTCTTATAAATCGACATAATGTTAAGTAGAATGAGTGCCATAAAATTGATAATTTATCTCCAATTGTTAAAAACAAAACGGTGTATAAGTGTATACTTTTAATTACAAGTACATTGTTCTATTATTACAGAATTATTTTTAGAATGAGTTACATGAAATGAAATTTGTAAAACACTACAATTTTATGTACATAAACAGTAGTAACATTATTGATCTTCATGATTTATCTACGCTTATATTAACTGAGACAAAGATTTTATTTCAAAAGTTACACAGTTTTATGCTACAATTGTAACTAATGCATTGGAATACAATTTGATAAAATTAATGATGAGGTTAGCTTGTACTTAATATTTGTTGTTTTGTGCAAATCAAATATATATTCTCAAGGTATCATATTAAATTCCAAAATGACATATTTAAAACCATTACAGGCACCTACCTAACCACATAGCGCAAACGGTTCGGGAACTTAACATTAACCTTCCTGTGATAAAATTATGGGATACACTTAAACTAGAGCTCTTAAAGCGGACAAATATCTTAGAACATTGGTAAATACTAAAACTTTAAATAAAGCGTTCGATAGATTAATTGTCCACAATTATTTAAATCATCTTTAGAAGACATTGTTAGAAAAGGGGTTGGAAAATGGACTGTTAAAAACCGATTTCTTAAAATCTATACCACAAAATTTACGGTATATATTGAAGGAGCACGTAGATACGATAAAATTGGATGTTTTTTTTCTAAATTAAGGAATAAAAATTTATATTTGAAAGATCAAAATAAACAAGTAGCTTTACACGTACAATTATTTTTAAATTAACAAATATTAGAACACATGTTAGAACGGATAGCAGCATTGGAAATAGACAATGCCGGTCACGAGACTACAGAAACAGTTATAAAAATTGCAGTAAATCTTAGGGAATAACTAGTGACATAACAGAATATGTTTTGTTAGTACCATCAAAATTATGCGACTAAAGCATATCATCGCCAGTCCCTTACGCATCTCCCCCGCAATGATTCCCATCTACCACCAGAATTTCCAAACAAAACAGAAAACGCATAAGCAGCTGCTTGTTTGCCACACCCGTAACCGACAAGGTAGTCGTTTATTATTTATCAAAGACCGCAAATATAATAAGCAGTTTCTGATAAATACTGGTGTACAACTCCGCGTTATTCAGGCAACGCCATCAGATAGACTACAACTCATACAAGCGTTTCTTACGGTGACAAACGGTGCAGATAGTGCAACCTACGGAAGAAAAAAACTCACATTAAATTTAGGTTTTTTCGACATGATTTGGAATTTTACTGTTGTCGACATACTATTTTTATTATAAGAATTAATTTTCTTAAATTATTCAAATTATTAATTGATGCAAAGAATTATCAGTTGATTAACAAAAAAAACTAAAGTAACCGTTGTCTCTTTGCTTGCACTAATTCACCCATTTTCATTAATGCTTTTTAAACCAACATGCACCAGTTTAGACAATCTTTTTTACAATTACCGCCAACATATTGTTTTCTGACCCGTTTAATAATCAACTGGTACACTAAGTCAACCATATTATTCCAATGTCAGACCCTCCAACATTTGTGGGATCTAGACGATTAGTATTCGAAATAAAATTTAAAAAATAATAAAACTGGAAATTATTCGACGCTCTGGCATCTCGTGTTACTAAGGAAGTGGATAGGTGACTGGCAATTATGTAATAACTACAAGACTCTAGATAAAATGTCTTTGCCCGATAAATATCCCATTCCTTATATTCATGATTTTGTAGCGGGGACCGTTATCTATTCCAAAATAGATTTAGTTTAGACATTTCGGTCAATAGGGACAATATTCCAAAAATAACTGTTAATACCCCTTCTACTTTTTGGTCTTTTTATTTTCTTTATATGACTATCAAGTTACGCAACGCTGTCCAAACATTTCAATGTTTTATATACAATGTTTTTAGTGGTTTATATTCTGCATACGCATACTTAGACAATATTTTAATCGCAAGCAAGTCAAAAGCAGAACATTACAATAATTTCAAGACAGTTTTAGCACGTTTAGATTAACATGGTTTTATTGTTTAAGCAACAAACCTCATGTTTTTTCAACCATTAAAACATTCCAACTCTTTTTAACAAAAAGCAGTTGCAATGGCTTTTTTTTATTATTACATTTTTATTATCGACGATTTTTAGTTTGTTGCACATACAAGCTGAAAACTTATCGGCACTTCTAACGATGTCTGGTAAAACATTTTCTATGATGGAAAAAGCCGAACAAAGTTTTTGCGTTGCACGAACACTTTTGGCTAATGTTTGCTTATTCAACTATCTTAAACAAGACGTTACGTTAACGTTAATAGTAACATTGCGTCAAGATTGTCTGGTAGTACAGCGCTCGACTTGGACCTCACTAGACACAGGTTTAAATCCTACCACAGGCACTAAATGCGGGTCTACGATTGGATTTACAAAAATGGCTATTGTTGTAAAACTCCTGTAAATAGTTAAAGTAAGAAAAATAATTTTTTTTAACATTTAAAAAATATTCTTTAATAAATAATTATTACTTATTAAAAAACCACATTTTTACTCATTTTTAAATTTTGACTTTATAAATTTAATCAATTAATTGATCTTTGTTTTTTTATTTTGTTTATTACTTTGAAAGTTTTACGAGGAACATTAAGCGAAGCCAAACGCGGGCCGGTGGTGGGATTCGAATCGATGCCCACCGAGGTCCGATTTCGAGCGCTGTACCGCTAGACCACTCCGGCACCTGATATTTTGTGTAACAAAAACACATATGCTCTATCAGTGGTTTGTAAAATTGATTTCTGTTTTGCAATTATACAAAATTTGCTGAGTTTAATGGCAACGTTGGTACTTTGTTAACTTATTTTTTTGACAAAAATATAGAATTTGCTATTTCCAAAAGCAACATAATAAGTTTGCTAACTTACAATTGAATTGACGCCCTTATCATCAATTTGCCTTTGTTTTACTTGCAAATGACTTAAAAAACGTTCCTCAAATATCCGTTGAACTTAAACCAGCGAATATCAAATATTATTTTTTAATAAAATGACAATCGCTGACGTTTTGTTTTACAATATTTATTTAAATGTAAGAACTCATAAATTTACATCAATATACATAAGTTCAACATAAAATTTAACAGTAATGTAGAATACAATACACAATTATTAACAGTAAAAAAACATTGGCGTTTTAGTGTTGTCAACGTTAGAAATAGGCTAGGTACATATTGGGGTATAGACCATTAGCTATTTAATTGTAAGTAAATACTAAAGCTTTTAACAACTATTTGCACAGTTTCAAGTTAGTACAACTGATTATCAATTTTAGAAAACCATGCAATTTTAAGCAATAAATACATTTAATCTTTTAATTGCAGTGCATTATCATTGAATGTATTCAAGGGGAATATAAAAATATTGTGAATAATGTTACAACTAAACAAACAACTGCTTATTAAAGCTGTAGAAATATGTAATTAACGAGAAAAAACAAACTGTCAATTCGTGGATCAACCTGTAACCCGTAACAAGATAATAATGTTAAAATTCAAAAAAAAAATTAAGTAAATTTGTTATTTTTTATAAGTTTTCTGCAAAAATATTTATTAATAATTTAAAATAATGTGAATTACTTAATAGTTGCTTTATATTTACTTAGAACTAATTATTTCAAAATGCCCAGTTAATCAAAAAGGCATATTTTGAAAGCAAACACTCATATAAACGAAATTACTAAACACAATTTATCTTTTTTAATAATAATTAATAAATTATTAACTAATATGCTTAAAATTATTATTCAAATATTCCTTTTAATAGCTTAAGCTTATTTTTTTCAACATAAAATTAAACGTTGTTATTGTTTAAGAATAAAAATTTAAATTAAAATTAAAAAACTAATTATATTAAAAAACTAATTAATTAATTATTTTTAAAATATGTTTATACGCAGAAGTTACCATAGTAACCAAAATTTTTAAATAATTTAAAAATTGATTATTTTTAAAATGTTTTAGTTTTAACTTTAAAATATTAATTTGTCTTTAAATTTAAATAAAAAATTAATATTAAGATACAAGTTAAAAGTAAAAATGTAGTATATCTTGTTAAGCATTAAAGTTCTTAATAATATTTTGGGCATTTACTTAAAATATTAAGAACTTGTAGCGGACTAAATTAATAAGAAAAATAATTAAAACTATTTTTTATAATTTTTATTATTATTATTAATTTTATTATTATTTCTGTTATTGTTATTATTATTGTTTATACTTTTTGTTTTAATGTAACAAGTTTTCTAGAAGTTTCCTTTTGCTTCACTTTTGTTTTGTGTATGTGACCGTTTGTGACAGTCAATAAAAGCTTCCAATTTGTTCGTCTTCATTCTATCTAGTTAAGATGCGCGAATCAAATCCTTGAAGTATAGGCTTCATCAATTTATTTTGTTACGTGGAGTCAGATAATTTTTTTATTAATTTTATGTTTGCTACTTTGAATGTTTTACAAGAAATATCTTTCAGCAGTGGACATTTTAGCAAAGCCGAACGCATTTTAGTGCTGGTGGCGGGATTCGAACCCATGCCCACCGAGGTCCGAATTCGAGTGCTGTACCGCTAGTCCACTCCGGTTTTGTCAATCGTCTAAAAGCTTTTTGCTTGTTAATAAATGTTGTTTTACGTATAATTAATAAAATACACTATGTTTTAATTATAAAATATAATAAACACAATTTTAGTTATTTGCTACATACAAAATATGTTCTATCTTTCAAATTACAGAAAGTTTAGTTAATTTTTTATTACAAAATAAAAACATTGAAATTGTGTTTTGTAATAATAAAATAAAACTGTTTTTAATACTAACTACTTTTAATTGTAGCTATTAAAACACTAACATAAAGGATTCGTATATTTTTTTTTTATTTTTATTTATGGTTATTGGCTTGGATACTTCAGTAGAAGTAGCTTTCAGCACACACAAAAATATGTACAATTATTAAAAATACAATACAATTAGCAGTGTATAACATCAGTCCAAAAAAAAAAGTAAAGTAAGGTTAAATTGCATAGGCTAGAAAAAGAAAAAAATTCAAAATCAAAGTATATTCAAAAGTCATGTTCAATATGATATGCGTAAAGAGGCATGGTATTATTTAGGGGACACTATGTGCAAATATGTCAGTATATATAAAATGCGAATGATTCATGACTCATGAGTGAGCATGGCTAATAAAGTAATGCCCTGGATGAAGGTTAATAAATGGTCACAAATTAAAATGGGCAGATTACAAACAACGGTAATTGGTCAGACCAAAGAAAACGAAAAAAACACTCATGATTTGGATAGGCTAATGTAAAGGTCACTTTGAACTTTGTTGGGATTGGATAGTAACCTTGCTAAATATGGCAGACATGAATTTAAGTACACATTGGTTCTGCACTTAACGTGTATATGTGATCTTCTCGTCATTCCCGATGCAAATGATTTGCTGAAATCACGATAAAGTGGATGATTGGAGTTGTTGGAAATACGACTGATTAATTGAAAACATTCCTTGAAGTGTCGATGAATTATTTCATAAAGAATGTCATTGTAAGGAGTACCTGATGATTGGCTTATTATGGTAATACATTTTTTTAACTTCATAAAATCCTTTCTTTTTAGTCCCGGAAATATTACGGGGAGCAATATAATATTATTGGATAAAATGTAGCTTTAAAATACGTATTAATAACATGTTGGCGAACACGCAGGTTCCTTAAACGTCTTATGTAGTAACATAAACCTCGAGTTTTTGTAAACAAATGGTCAATGTGATCAGACCAGGTAAGTTTGCTATTTAGTAAAACACCGAGATATTGAAAACTATCACAAGTGTCAATTTCCACATTTTTAATACAAACCTTTGGATAAAGTTGAGTCAATTGAGATGAAGGTTTGTATGAGCTAAAATTAATTACTTTGCACTTTGTAGGATTTAATTTTAGACTATGTTTTGTTGACCAATCAACTAATTCATCAATTGACTCCAGAAAATGTATATTATCTTCGGTTGAAGAGATGGATTCACATAACGCCATGTCATCCGCATATTTGAACAGTACAGCAGGCTCTTTGGTCGAAGAACATCCACGTATGATGAAAAAAGAAAAGGAGATAAGACCGCACCTTGTGGAACACCTTTATTATTTTGAATTAAAGTGGATTTTTTACACCCGATTTGGGTGTATTGTGTTCTGTTTTCAAAATAATTGGAAAGCCATTTGATTGTGTGATTAGGAGCGTTGAGTTCAATAAGACGCTTAAGCAGTTTGCTTCTGCATATGCTATCGAATGCGGCTTTATAATCAACAAACAAACAGCTGACGAAACCTTTTTTGTTATCGAGTGATTTTGCAACGTAGTTAACCAGGCTAGCTACACAATCTAGTGTAGAACTATTTTGCTTGTATGCAAATTGACATGGATCACTACTTGCTTTGAATGTATCACTTAGTTCATTCAAAATCAATTTTTCAGTCAACTTCAAGAGTACTGACGTGCATGAAATTGGTCGAAAATCTTCTACTTTTTTTAATTGTTTGTTTTTTGGAACTGGCACAATTTTGGAAGTTCTCCACGATTCTGCTATTCTACCTTCGTTCATTGAACTGGTTAAAATTTGTATCAGTGGAGAGTATATTGAGGACGAGCATAGTTTTAGCATTTGCATACTAAGCCCGTCTGGACCTGATGACGTTGTGGAGTTAGAGCTTTTTATAATCTTTTTAAGCTCATGTATAGATATTGCAACATCAGGTCCGTTATTGATGTTTATATTGTTTAGCTGAACTAATTTTTCATCATTGCTGTGAACAAAATGTTCATTAAGGGAGTTCACATCAAGTGAGGTAGTAACAGCTTTTGTTTTTCCAAAAATTTTGTTAATATTGTTCCAAATATTTTTCGAGTTGTTGTTGGGAGAAAAGTAGAGGTTATTGATACATTTTTGAATGAAACTAATCTCGTTTTTTATTTTAAGGCTTAAATGTTTTACTAAGGGGCGGTCGTTAGCTTTGTATGCTACCTCCTTTTGCCTGCGTAGCCTTTTTAGCTTCCTCGATGTTATGTCGGTGGGTGTTACAAGTATTTTAATTTTTGGACAGAACTTTTCAAAATGATTCTTAACCAGTGTAACAAAACTGTTTGTGGCGATGTTCAAGTCATTATGACTGTTTGTAGTAATACAGTGTTGCTCAAGAGATACCTTTAGCTTCTTTATATTTTGTTGTCTCGAGCGAACATATATGATTTTGATATGGGTTTAGTGAATTGCGTATAATTCTTCCTAGAATAAATTGTAGGAAGTGCTCGAATAATTGAATGGTCTGACGAAGCCAATGGAGCGTAATAAAATAAGTTGCTGTGTATAAACATTTTAGTGCAAACTTTAAATTTTACAGTTAGAAAACATATTTAAATAACAAATATTATATTATTTTTATAAAAAAATATTAAATAATTTTTATATAAAAATATAATAATGAATACAAACAGTTGTATTGTTATAGAGAAGTATATCAATATTTTTTATGCTAAAATATAATTTACAATCGCCAGGGTTACAATTGTTTATAAAAATAATGATTTGTTATAATTTTCCAAAAGTAATTGTGATTGTACTTTCATTTATTTTGTTTAAATAAAATGCTTGATATAAACATAACACGAGTTAAAACAAAAATTCTTATATTTTTGGAAATCGCTATTTAGTAGTTCTAATATTAATTATATTTAATTTACTTTTTATGTAATAAAACTTAGTATGTATAAATACATTTAAATTAAAAAATTATCTGTCTAAATTAATTTTCTGTTTAAATTTAGATTCCATAAAACTGTATTAGCATTTTAATCAAAAGCATACAAACACAAGCCATCTCATTTATTATTTAGTATTTTGGAGTAAATTATACAAAATACAATTTATTAATCCTAAAAATTAAATGTTTTGCATGTTTAAAAATATTCGACGTTATATTTTATGTTGATAATTTTACTCAATCTTAGATTATAAGTCAGTTAATGTTTTATAATAATTATTATTATTATTACAAAAAAAACCCTTTTGCTTTAAAAATAAGCATGGGGAAAAAAATAACAATTACAGCAAAAAACAACAACAACAATAAAGTTTCGTAATTTAAAAAAAATATGAGACAACAAAATGTTTCTATATATTTGAACATTCTGCCAAACGGTTTGCTTGATCCCATAAAACATTCGTTTTAATTAGATTTTCCCGAATTGTTCTTAGCCAAGTTTTCTGTAATTTATCCCGACCTTTTTTTATCATTTTTGACCTTCTATTCCAAAACCGTTCTTGCTGGTCTTCCGGGCAGCAAACGTAAAATTTGACCAAGTAATTTTTATTGCAATCAATGATGTCATGTAGTGAACAAGAGTCAGTTCTTTTCATAATCTCATCATTTGAAATGTGGTTGGGCTAAGTAATTTCAAAAATATCTCTAAGACGCCGGCAATGAAAAACATTCACTATCTTATCAATCTTGTCTGTTTGCTTCCACGTTTTACTTCCATATATTGCTGTAGAAATTATTATTAATGCGTACAAACGAAGTTTTGCCTTCAGGTGGATCGAAGAACATGACCACATTGATTTGAGTCTATAGAAGACTGTCATTTCCTTTTCAAGTCTGGCTTTAACATCAATTTCGGTTGTTCTGTCTTTACCAATGATGCTTTTCAGTTGCGTAAAGGAATCAACAGTATCAATATTATGTCCACTAATTTTGATGGACAAATCATTGTTTCACTTAGTGCACAACACTTTTGTTTTTAAACAATTAATCCGTAAGCCAATACGAGAACTGATATCACTTAGACGTATTGTTATTATTTGCATCATATCTGCAGTTTTACTGAGTAGACCAATATCATCTGCAAAATCCCAGTCTGTTAATCACCCATGATTCTATTTAATACCATAAGACAAAATATTCATGAATCGAGTCATAATAAAATTATTTACTAGAAGAAATAATGTAATGGAAGGTAAGTATTTGTTTAATACAGCTTATTCTTTTCCGGAAACCTGTGTGTTGTTTTCGAAGATGTATATCTACCGCATTACTCAAATGATTCATAATTACTTTCCAAGACACTTTACCAGGAACAGACAATAAGGTTACTTCGTGCCAATTATTGCAACTATTTAGACTTTCTTTTTTGGTAAGAGTAACAATTACTCCTTGCCGCAATTCATTTGGAACTTGTTCATTATGCCATATAACATTAAATAAATGAGCAAGTTCACTTGCTACAACATCACGTCCATGTTTGAGCATTTCTGCAGTTATTTCGTCAAGTCCTCCTGCCTTATTATTTTTCAACCTTTGAATTGCATAAATCACTTCAGTTACAGAAATGTCATCATTACATATTTCTGGATTTTGAATCACATTCATATTATTATCGTTATCAAAATCCATGAGGGTATTTGGCATGGGCTGACTAAGTACTTCTTTAAAATGCTCTACCTATCTAGATAATTGCTCATCATCTGTTAGAAGTAAACGACCATCTTTTCCTTTGATTGGAATATTGGTGTTTTTCCTAACCCCCGACAGTTGTTTCACAATTTTATACAGAGTTTTGGAATCATTTTTTGCTGCTGCTTTATCTGCTTCTTTGCATCTGCTTTCTAGCCAATCATTCTTATTTTTGCAACAACGTTTTTCAAATTGTTTATCTAAAGTTCTATACTTATTATTAAATATGTTCCAGATAAAAGGATTGTTAAAGTGATCTTTCTTTAATTTTGTCTTCTTTCTAAGATTTCAAGAGACTGATAAAATCCATTGTTTCTTTGTAGAACGATATCTTTTACCTAGCACATTTGCTGCACAGTCTGTAATTGTTTAATGTAACAATTTTTATTGATTATTAGACCTTTCTACTCTTTTCAGATTTTAAAGTGTATTTTTTAAGAAATCGTAAAATTGGTTTGAGATATTTGGCTGCATAAGTTTCTTACACAAAATGGAAGTAATTTTTTGTAGTTCCTATTCTTTTTAATTTTAAACAAAATTTTTTAACAAGATTGTGATTAAAATCAACATCTGCATTGCGATATGCATGAACATCTTGCAGAAAAGATTGACATTTTGTGTTAATACAAATGTAATCAACCTCGTTTGCTGCTTTTCCGTCAGGAGAAACTCACGTTGCCTTGTGTATATTTTTGTAAGCAATAAATGTGTTGTTAACACTCATTCCATGTAATCCAACATTTGAAAAGCACCCAGATCTGTCTTTGTTTAATTTCACATTGAAATCAACGATCAGTATTTTGATGTCTTTTTTTTGGCACATTATTTAACAAACTTCGTAATTAATCATAAAAGATATATTTTTGGTTCTTTCCAATAGCCTCAGTAGAGGTATAGATTTGCACAATTGTTACTTTTGCAAGTCTGGTGTTGAATCTGGTTGAAATGAAACGGTCGCTCGCGGGCTAAAATTGATGTATCCCCACTCTTCAAATAAGCTTGACCTTTCAATCGCATTTCGCTAATACCCACAATATCTAAGTTGTACATTTTCATTTCTCGAAGGACTTATTCTAACTGTCCAATGTGAAAAAATATGCACACATTCTATGTCCCAACACTGGTTAAAGTTTTGGCATTGAAGATTCTGCAAATTGAGGATTGAGCTTCCTTTCGGCTTTCACTCAACCTTGTCATCTGTGAAACTGTCATCCAAATACGTGCGATCATTTCTTTACCGTTGTTTACCGGAATAGCGTCTTCTTGATTGTTTCCGTAGCAGAGGTTAGTTTGCTAACCTTGAGTTCAATCTTTCTGGCTAGATTGAATCATCTTTGATCCAAAGTAGGCCGAATTAATCAGCACTAATATTTGGGCTCACATTCGGCTTTGCTAAAATGTCCACTGTTGAAAGATGGTTCCCGTAAAACATTCAATGTAATAAACAAATAAATAAAGTAAATAAAAATATCTATAAAGTTATACTTGCATTTTAATTATAAAATAATATTATACGTTTTACAATTACAGTAACGTTTCTTTGTATATGTGATTGCTACAAATGTTTTAGTTAAATAACTACGTTTTGAATAATAATTAATTTAGGAGTTGTAGATGAAAACGTAAACTAATAGTAAAAACTTGTAGAAACTATTATGCGTACAAGTACATTAGGTAATTTAACCATAAGGTCATTTTTTCTATCTTATTATTAATTTTTAATTATTATTGGCTAAAATGTTTCAGTAGAAGTAGCTCTTAGAACACAAAAAATATGTACAATTATAAAAATACCTTACAATTAGCAGTACAATTTATGATGGTTGAGGTGCGATAATAGAAACGCTGTGATACTTTGTAACATCTTGCTCTAGTTACTTATCTTAGACATATTTAACTCTTACTAATACATACCTAAGATAATACTTTATTAATACACATTAAATAACATTATTCGCAAAAATAATTTTTAATTATAATATACAACAATATCTATTCTTGCAATAAAGCATAATACCACTAAATACTAAAACTTAAATCAAAAGCACATAAATAGTTTAAAAAATTTAACTAAAATACATGATTATGTAAAGAAGAAACTGCATAACGTCAACAATTTAAAAAACATTCACTGTCTTTCATAACTTCTGCCAGCCATTTCTATTCTCAGTCCATCAAAGTACCAATAAAATCGTTTAAAACTTTATTTTTCATAGCATAAACAGTATTCTAACTGACGAGTGTAGTTTAAAGTAAATATTTTATAATATAATTTATTTTTAAGCAAATAATGTAGTAGTATTTTATCCTGTCGAAATGTGTAAATTCTAGGTTTTTAGTCTAAGCAAGAATTTGGTAATGCTATTTATTAAAAAAATTATTTTTATTGTTCTAATTATTAGTATTGCTAAAGTGATGTTAAATGATTATTTTAGTAAAATGTTGATCTGCCTAATATACTTAAGTGATGTGAGCAAAGTCAATCAATTTTAATGTGTTAATTTTGACAGGGCCCATTATATATATATATATATATATATATATATATATATATATATATATATATATATATATATATATATATATATATTTAGACCTAGGTGGGCATGGTTTTGAATTCTGTCACCAGCACTAATATTCGAGCCCACGTTTAACTTCGCTAAAATATCTACTGTTGAAAGATGGTTTTTATAAAACATTCAATGTAATAAACAAAAAACTACAGTAAATAAAAATATTTATAAAGTTATACTTGTATTTCAATTATTAAATAATGTTGTACATTTTATAATTAATGGTGTCATTTTGTATGTTATGTAATTACTACAAATTTTTTAGTTAAATAACTACTTTTTTAACAGTAATTAGTTTAGGAGTTGTAGATGAATATGTAACTTGATAGTAAAAACTTGTAGAAACAATTCTGCATACAGACATAATAAATAGTTCAAGGTTCATTTTTCTATACTATTATTATTATTATTATTATTATGATTATTATTGTTATTATTATTATTGTACAGTTGGTGACGTAGTAAGTTCTTTATTATTTTATAATTGTACGGTATATTAAACAGTCGATGCAAATACTTTTACAAATGTAACAAACGTAGAATAAAAATGAAATGCATTGATTAATAGATGGCATCCTTGTAACGTCGCTACTGTTTGCAAACATTGACGAGGTCGCCTAATTGTTTGTCAATGTTGTGTCCTTTAGCTTAACAACTACATATGGTATATTTATACCTCACAATACCTTTTAATTACCGCAGATTACCGCTAGCAGCCGTCCACCAAAAAGGACGATGTGCAGTGGGTTCCCGCTGTGTTATTCTTGATGCTTGGGTTTATTTAGTCCAGGAAGTCCTACATAGAGGTGACAGTCAGGAAAATAACCGTAAACAATATTTAAATCTTTATGATCATTGACAATTATTTAATAAATAAATCATGTAAATGAACAATACATTACTGCTCAGAGTTTGATCATTTTTTTAAATATATAAATACGCTTATAATAAAAAAATGATTACGTAATAAGATTTATAAAATATTTCCAAAAAACATTTACATTTTTAATGAATAATTTAATGCAGTAATATCCATTATTATAATTTTAATTAAAGGTAATCAATATAATAGAGTATAATTACTTGTTGTAAAATGGTGCTTGTTAGTAACTTGATATCTATATTTTTATGTTATTTTGTTTGTGCTGTTTGAATATTTTGGGGGTAACATGTTTTAGCAAGTGGACATTTAGCGAAGCCAAATGATAGTCTGTTTGTCGTACTGGCGGTGAAACTCAAACTCATTCCCAACCGTTTTCAAGTCTAACGCTCTGCCAACTTTGCTATCCCGGTATAAGTTATTTTGTTAGTACTAATTGTAATCAGCAACGAAGAAGCTAATTTTAGACTGTTTCATTTAACTGAAACAAACAGCTGGAATCCTTAACCAAGGATTGCCGTTAATAAACTTTATTTCAAAATGATGACAAACGTTATTGTTGGTTTGACGTTTTTCCTCCTACTTCGTTAGAATGGATGAATTGACCATATATCAAGTTTCAATTAGTATAACTCTTAAATTAACAAAAAACATATTTCTGAACCATTACAGTGTCACAATCTCATTGGTAGAAAGTAATCAATATAAATAAAATCTTTTTTGTTTCAGCATAATTATAAGTTTAAAGAATAACTAACTAACAAAAATAAAGTTATCAAAAATAATATTTCAATTCCTAATTTAAACATTTTTGTTATATTCTTGAACTGAAATCCCAGAACCACTAGCACCTATCAGACATAAATTAAGTATTATGTATTTCATTATAATAATGCGTCCAGCACTTTTACATTCCGATTAAAACAAAAATATTTGTATTCAAATATTTATTGTACATTTATTTATTGTTCAGAATTTGTACATTTTTCTTTTTATTAAAAAATAAACCTTGACTAGTCAAGTTTTCGTACAAAATGTCCCACGTACTGAAAATAATTGTAGGTGTTCTAAAACTTTTGACCTTCAAAATGTGCATAATGTTTCCTGTTATTATTGCTCAAAATTTTCGCCAAAAACACTTTCGGGCAAGTGAATATTTAATACAAATAAACAGTAACTAATATCTAGTAGCCAAATTTAAAAACATGTAGAGTAAATAAATCATTGTATACTTATGCGCTAAATAACCTATATAAGGCAAAAGGTTTTTACCACCTCTAAAAACTTATAGTGCAAATTGAACCAATAAGAATGATGCAAAGAAAGAGTAGTGGATAAACAATGATTGTGAGTGTGTGACCCAAAAATGTATTCTTTCTAACCGCATGATGAGATG
This sequence comes from Cardicola forsteri, assembly GCA_025895645.1. Classification (NCBI taxonomy): domain Eukaryota; kingdom Metazoa; phylum Platyhelminthes; class Trematoda; order Strigeidida; family Aporocotylidae; genus Cardicola; species Cardicola forsteri. Next base: position 452,633 of record JAKXYG010000118.1, on the reverse strand, counting down.
AATGAGATAGGAAACTGATGTTTGGCACTGGAATATAGACAAATTTTGACTACTGATAATGAGAAAAGTAGCCAAAAGTGTCAAATATTTTTTTAATTAAAAATCGATTGAAGGATTTCTTTTTAAGAACTACAATCCTCACAACAATTACTGCAAAAAAGTGATTATTAAACTATAACCTCTCTAACAATTACATAGCGTACAAGAGAAACGTCACTTCAATTATAAACTATACAATACTATATAATAATTGAAAAAAACTATAATTATATATACATATATATTGTAAGTAAAAAAAATTGTATAAAATATCGCCTATCCTTTAAACAACCTGATCCAGGCGTTTTGGAATTCTGTCGATGAGAGTGTTGATATATTCTTGTTTCATCTCATATTAAACAACAAACCGAAAACGTTTACATAAATCCTCAATTTCGGTATGCTTATTGATGTTGCGCTTTAGCATACTGAAAACATTTTTAATAATATTGATATCCGGGCTGCTAGGTGGTAATTGAATGAAAGAAAGCTGTTTCGATTTTAGCCCCTCTACTGTCTAAATGTAAATATAAAGCAAATATAGTGAACTTAGATAAATATGATGTTACCTTTTGGACTATGACATAGAGCATTGTCCTGAAAACAGTAGTAACCCCCTGTGTAAGTGTGCTGTATTTCATAATGAAAAACATCCTTCTATAACTGAAATAAATTCTCACTACTTATGTACCAGATATAATTCTTTATTTAATAGGTTGATTATACTTAATACCAAACCAACACATTATTTGTCAATGGGTGGGCTTTCTTTCTAACAACCGGGAGGAATATTTTTGAAAACTTGTTCCTCACAACACTTTGTTTTTAAAGCCAAATGGTTCGACCCGAATCATTGTTTCATCAGCAAAGTATACAGAAAGCCAATAACATAAGTGTCGTTTACCCCATAGTTTACAAAAGGCTAATCTTGTCATCCTTTTGTTTTTTGGTAATAAATGTCTTGATCTTTGGTGATTGTAGAGTTAAACCGGATTCAATTGGTCTGTTTCTTACTGTAGAATAAGTAAAATTGTTTAAACTATTTGTTTTGGTTTGAATAGGTTTATTATAATTTTTTTAACTCTCTATAATAATTTTTTGATTATCTGTACTTCTGTTGTTACACGTTTTCTTCAACATTATCATAATTTCGTGGTTTTTGACCGTTGATAATCCGATAAATTGTTGAAAGGTTAACTCTGTATAAATTTGCCAATCTTTTGGGTAAAAGTTCTTTATTTTTTAATTCTTTAATAACACGGTATTCATTTTCGGTGAGATGAAGACACTTTTTATCACTATTCTCCATTTCAAAAACAATGCAATCAGAAAGCAGAATTAGCAGGTGAGCGGAATCTTAAGGGTAAACGTAAATAATAAATTATTAAATTTGTTTTTAAATTTTTATTTAAAATTAAGAAAAAATTATTTTATTTTTATTTTTATAGATTAGAATAATTAAATGTTTATTTTGATAATTATTATGACATAACAATCAGAGCAGATTTAAATATACGCTTAACATCAATTTTAGGAATTAGTTATTGTTCATTTTTAATGAAATTAAGCATAGAAAATAATAATAATTTAATTATTATAAAAATTGTATAATTTGAACTTACTATCCACATTAATATAGAAGCCGCTTTTAAAATTTGCTACTTTGGTCGACCCAGCCTTCTTAAATAAATATTTCTAAGTATATATAAAGAATCTATTAAGCACTAGACATTATTTTTAATTCCAGATATTTATTTTTACAAAAAAACAATTAGACATAACAAATTAATTTAGATTTAATACCTTTTAATCTTTTGCGTTAATTTTTGAAATTGGTGTAAATGAAAAATAGAATAAATTATTATTTTTAATAAATGCAAAGTTAGAATTGTTAATCATAATTCTTTTACGTACGCATAAAATAGCCCAAAAACAAATTCGTTTAAAAAATATTTTAAATATAGACATTACACAGAACATTTAAAAAAAATTATTCGTGGATTACTTTCGTACTCAATTAACTGCCGAAAAATGTTTTTTACTCAAAATGAAACCAATATAAAACTAAACATATTTTTAATCGACATTACTTTTAGCAAAAAATGACTTTCCATGGAATGGGATTAACCAAATAATGCAGTCTTTCTTTTAAATACACCTAAAAATGTAGCATGATTCACTTGAACCGGTCATTTAAGAAAACTTTTTTAGAATTATGATTATTATTATTATCATATTATTATTGTTATTATTATTATTATTATTATTATTATTATTATTATTATTATTATTATTATTATTATTATTATTATTAATATTATTATTATTATTATTATTATTATTATTATTATTATTATTATGGTTATAGCTTAGATATACTCTTAGTAGAGTATTTTACACAAAAAACATATACAATTATAAAAATACGACAATAGCAATATTTAACATCAGTCATAAAATAAATTCAAGTTTTGTGTATAGATGGTGTAAACGTTTATAGAACTACAAAAACATATAAAATAAATGCATTTAGTGATTAGAAATATATTGCGAAAAAAATTTAATATTACATCTGTAAAAGGTGGATTTATGGATCCGCAAGTAAAGAGTTTGATTATTTTATTTACAAAATTGAATAAAATTTAAATAATGAATTAAAGAAAGTAAATTTTAAAATGTGGAAAATTTGTGATATTGAATTTTTGGAAAGTATAAAGATGTTACGTTTGGCTATAAACTGAACCATAATCCATATAGCCGTAGACTGGAGTTTTCTAAAACGGCATGAACTCATTCTCTATAATTTCAGAAGTTAATTTTGAAAATGTGTGATTGAGCTGCCATTTGCACATTTTGTACTCGACATTGCAGATTTATGTGGAGTGTGAATTTTGGCTAGATGGTAAAACTCATGACAGAAGAATATAAACGAAAAGCAATTCTATTGGCCAACCTTTATGATTGGAAGTTTAATACACGTATTTTATTGGTCAATTGCAGCAAATGTCCAATTATTAATATTGACCAATAACTTTAGTTTTGACTATTTTAGTAGTAAAAAGTAAGTTTCATTTTTGAGCACTTCAAACAACCAATCAAATTCTACACAAACGTTAACGCCTGTGCTTAAGTAAATAAATAACAAATGTGAGTTACAAGAAAATATTTTACATTGATTTTTTTTGTATTAGAATACTATTGTGAAAATCCTAAATATACATTAATTGTAAGTTATTAAGAATATATGCAGTTTGTTTAAATTTATATATATATAATATATATATATATATATATATATATATATATATATATATATATATATATATATATATATATATATATATATATATATATAATATCATAAAACTATTTTGCTTGAAAATAATCATTGACAATACGGATACGGCAAAAATGAAATAATAATGTTCTATAATTCAACAAAAGTATTTCATATATACAAACAATTTTCTATACGTTTTGTTTGATCTTTTGAGAAATTTAATTCAGTTAGATCCTCCCTAATAATTTTTAACCAAATTATTTGTGATCAACCAACCTTTGTTTTACCATCCTTAATTGTTTATTATAAGACTGTTTATGCTCGTTTTCCAGGTGGTAAAAGTAGAATTTAACCAAGTAATTTACTTTGTCTAATTGTAATGATCTCATTGTTTAAAATGCAATTGTGCCAAGTAATCTTTAAAATACTTTTAAGTCACCGGTAATGATGGCGGATAGAATAACACAATCTTATTGATTTGGTTTTACAAAAAACTATCACTGTCTGGCCTTAACCTCAATTTCGCCTTTTCTGTCTTTACCAATGATGCTTCCCAGATATGTAAAGGAATCTACGGTATTAATATTTTGTTCACTAATTTGATAGAAAAAATAATCATTTAACTTTGTGCATAAAGCTTTCGTCTTTGAACATTTAACTCATAAACCAACACAAACACTAATATTACTAAGATCTGCTGTCATATTTTGCATAATTTCTAGACTCTAACTAAGCACATCAATATGATTTGTAATACACAAATCTGTTAATTTGCTATAGTTTTATTTAATACTAATTATTAATGGATCGAGTCATAATGAAACCATTTGCCATAAAAAAGAAAAACGGTGACAAAATACATCTTTGACGTACTCCTGAAATTGTTCCATACATAGCAGTGTTACTACTTTTTATGCGTATACAACAACTTTAATTTTGGTAAAGCGAATGCATAATATACACATATTTCAATGGTATTTCGTAAAACTTAACAATCTTTTACAAAGATTTTCGATTAATACTGTCAAAACCTTTATTGAATCAATAAAATCGACTGTAAGTAATTTATGAAAACCTTAACATTGTTCAATGATGTTATGGTGAGTGAGTATTTGCTTAATGCAAAATCTTCCTTTTTGAAAACCAGGTTGTTGTTTTCGAAGATGTTTATCTACCACATCACCTAAACGGTTTAAAATTACTTTGCAAAACAACTTATCAAGAACAAAACAATAGGGTTGTTCTGTGTCAATTACTACAATTGTTAAGACTTCCCATTTTGGGAAAAGTAATAATTATTCCTCGTTGGTAATTGTTTATTACGTCCTATCACATTAAATCAATGAGCAAGCTCACATGCTACTTTGTCACCTCCATGTTTCAGCATCTGTGCAGTTATCTTATTAAGTTTTCCTGCTTTATAGTTTATCAACTTTAAAATGTTATGGAACACTTGAGTTGTAAATTGTCACCAACGCGAATTTCCAGTTTTTGAATCACATTCATGTTTTCATCGCTAATAAAATCTATAAGGGTATTTGGTGTGGGCTAATAAAGTACTTCTTTAAAATGCTTTACCCATCGAATGATTGGTGATTATTCGTTAAAAGTAAACGGGTAACTTTTCCTATGATTAAAGTATTGGCGTCATTTCTAACTTCTGGACAGTTGTTTCACAATATTATATCGATACTAGGAATCACTTGTGCTGTTACCGTATTTACAACTTTCCATTTGCTTTCTAACTAATCGTGTTCTTTTCTTCATAGTAATATTTTAACCTGTTTATCTAAGATTTTATACTTATTACCAAAAAATTCAAATTAACAGGATTGTTGGATTAATATCTTTTTAATTCTATTTTCTTTCGAGATTAATTGGATCTTATAAAACTGTTGAAATCCATTGTTATTTGGTAGGACCATACCGTTTACCAGAATACCATTTTATCTAAATTGTGTGCTATTGGTTTTGCAATAATTTCCATTGTTAATTAGACTTATCTACCCGTTTCAGATTTTCAAATGTACCTTTTAACAAATGGTAGAATTGGTTTGAGACATTACGCTGCTTAACATTTTTACACAAAAATAGATGCAATAAAATTATTATTATTATTATTATTATTATTATTATCATTATTATTATTATTATTATTATTATTATTATAAATATAATAATAATTATTATTATTATAAATGCATTAAATGAAATATTTTGTGCTGGTTTAAACACAGTGGAAAATGTATTTTCCAGTAGAAATAAAATGTAACCAATTAAGAGCTCATAGTGGCCAAATTGTTAAACATGTTACATTTTTCTTAATTCCAAACAAAATGAGGTGCTCCAATTTTAACTCCAAAATGTGAGAAACTTGGAGATCAAAACAATATTAAGTTACTTTCTTTTCATCTGTTTCTTATTATAGTAAAGTCAATTAATTTTAATTAATTTGTTTCTCTCAAGTTTATGACTTAAATAATATGCTACAACTATTTTCCAACAGAAACGTTACTAGATGTTTTATTTTTTATGTTCGCACTTTCAATCTTTTAACTAAAATGAAAATTTAATTGCGTTTAAAATAACTTAATAAAATTTATTTTAACATTGCACAAGTAACAATAATGTAATACGGAGTATAGTATGTAAATAATTTTTACATTTATTGTTCAAAATGTTTTATAAATAACATTTTTACCGAACAAACCAGTACATATAAAAACTAGGTCAATTGTGTGATAATGGAAACATAATGAAATAGTTCAATTCTAAATAAAATCTTTAGTTTAGAATAAAATTTGATTAGTGCAATAATATAACTATACTTATTGACGTTTAATTATCAGCTTTTGTTTTGTTTAATTTAATTTCATTTTGCAATAAATTGTTAATCAGCACACTAAACTGTTTCAACCAGTGTTAAAAAAGGTTTACAAAAACCGATGGATTTTGCAAATCGACAACGGTTCTATTATGCAATAATTGTAGCTTCTGTTATTTTACCAATACTGTAAGCAATTTTATCTATTATATATTGTATTTGAGTTCATCATATTGATTGAATGTTTTACAATAAATACGTTTTTAGCATGTGTACATTTTATTAAAGCCAGACGAATGTCTACATTTTAAACATGTTCAGAGCCTTAATATTTTTCAGTTGTCTCCACACACTTGTAGATTAAACCAAGTGTTTGTCTCTGTTTAATCCTAGATAAACGATGAAATTGTTTGATTTACCAAATTATTGGTTCATAACTATGTATCAATTCGGGTTTGATTTCCAATTTTGGTAAAATATTGGCAATATTATCGGTGCTCAAGAATAATACATCTAATCCTATACCGTGTTGATGTGCTATTTGGCAATTTTAAGGAGACAACATAATTTTCATTGCACTTTTAAAATTAATGTAATTTTAGTCATCTAAAGTACACAATCTGTAACTAAAATAAACGTTACATTTATACAATTTACTCGAAACAACGCCAAGTGTAAAATAATTGCAACTTTTACAATTATTTTAAAATATTATGTACGTAGTTTGAAATCAAGAAAATTATTTATGTAATTCTAAATCAAATTTCACAACATTAAGTCAAAAACGAAGGAATCCCCATATATACGTTTTTAGAAAATTGTAGGAAGCAAAGAATATTATCTAAAATATGATATGAATAGCTTTATATATATATATATATATATATATATATATATATATATATATATATATTACGGGAAACATCTTTCAGAAGTGGACTTTTTAACGAAACCGAACGTGGGCCCACATTTTAGTGCCGAGGGTGGAATTCGAACTTATACCCATCCAAGTTCGGTTAGACCATCCCGCACACACACATACATATAGACAAAAATAGTTATAGATATTTCTTTATTTCAAAATTGATTAAAATTATTAAAATCTGTATGATTTGCATTTAGTGCATTGGGAGTGTTTCCACCTGAACGAGATCTATTTACGGTATTCATGTCTCTATTTGCAGTACTGGGTAAGCAAATAAGATCATATGTAATATATATATATATATATATATATGCAAATTATTGCATTTACGTTTCCATGTTGATCTTTAAGATATATTGATGTTTAAACTCAAGTCTTATATCTGACAAATAACAGTCACATTTCAAAAAAATTGCTTTAATTTTAGTGGTAGCATGTTGCAATAAAAATATTGTAAATTATGATATAAAATTTATTTATAATTAATTTATAATTTATCTACTTATTTATGTACACAAATATTTCTTTTAATTATTTTAGTGGTACAAGTGTCTGAGTTGTTAAATTTTTGCTTGCATAAATTTACGTTTAACCACTGACACTGAAATAGATTCTCTATTTACTAAGCTCAATGTTCAATTACTAAAATGTTTATCATATCTTACACGTATGTTGCAATAGAAGTAAGTTTTTGTGCGGATCTAACGAAGCATATGAAGGTCTTCGCTATTCACTGATTTGTTAATAATGTTTGAAAAGTTAAGTCCAAATTGAAAATAGTTGCAGATTTAAGCACTGTATTTAAAAAGGATTTGTTAGAAATTGTGGTAGTAACGTATAAATATTACAAAAATACAATATATAAGTTTAAAACGTGGGAACGTCTCATTATAATAAAATGGTACTTTTCTTAATTAAAAACTTTTATTAAATTTTGTGTCAAAAAAACATTTAATTTGTAACCAACTTATTTAAACTACTTCCTTTTAATTGAAGAGGTATGGGACGTGAAATAAGCGACTATACTTGTATAAAAAATATTAAAAATGCAAATATTTAGCGCAGTTAAACAACAGCAGGTGATGAAATAAAACATTTTTCTACTAAAATACAACTCCATCAATTTAACTATTTTAATTACTGCAGCAACAACAAATTTAATTGGAAATACCTAATCCTTGATGAGATGATTAAAATTATCGCTATAATGATACTGAATTTTAACATTATTATTAAGGTTTAAATAATAATAGTAATAATATTGATAATAATATGTCCATATAGTATAATCTCTACTTTAACAAGTACATTCATGTTTTTAAAAATGTGTTGTCTATTCTGGACAAGTGATTATTCCTTCTAAAAACATTTAGATTTTTTAAGCACACAATTTAAAAAACAAATCAATAATTAAAATAAAGCAATAATAATACTAAATTTTAACATTATTTTTAAGGTTTGAGTAATAATAATAACAATAATAGTAATAATAGTAATAATAATAATAATAATAGTAACAATAGTAATATATCTATATCGTTCAAGCTCTACTTCAACAAGTACAATCATGTTTATAAAATGTGTTGTCTATTCTGGACAAATGATTATGTTTTCGAAAAACATTTAGATTTCTTAATGCACACTGTTTAAAAAACAAATCGTCAGTCATTTGCTAAATATACATGTAGTTTTACCAGCATAATCGATATATTAAGAAGAAAATAGCTTAACATTTTCATACTCGTTAAATTAATCAGTAGAAAAATTTATTGTCGGTTATATCCAGGTTTGTAAGATATTTTAAACAATTTCTTTCCACCCATTTAAAAGCCACCAAAAGATTATATGGTAAATGATCCTGATGATTTGAATAATTTCTTTTTTTTTATTTTATGTTTGCTACTTTGAATGTTTTATAGGAAACATTTTTCAGCAATGGACATTTGAGCAAAGCCGAACGTGGGCCCGCATTTTAGTGCCGGTGGTGGGATTCGAACCCATGCCCACCGAGATCCGAATTCAAGCGCTGTACCGCTAGACCATCCCGGCTTATTAGGTTTCAAACTCCAAAAACGGTGCTATTCCTAACTGTTATTCATTCACGTGGTGTATTTTGGATTAGGTGTCTATAAAGATTTTAGGCCAGTAACAGTAGGGATCGAGTTCACAACGGTATAACTGGCTTTTATTGAACTCCTGCTTAGTGAATAAGTGCTAGCATATACCCACGATGCTTAGAATGTGTCTCAAAGTATCATTTTACTATATGTAACCGATTAGACAAAAGGAGTTCACCCTGACAGAAAATTAGGCCTTAGGTCCTTATATTCTGTGCAAAGTTAATGAAACTTCGATCTAACAGAAAAAACGCGATAGAATCAGCTTCCGAGATCCTAATGCATCCGATTTACTTTATATAATTAATGACAAAGTTGACGGGTTTGCACAAGAAAGTTAACAAGATTGTACACTAGTTCAATAATAATGGCGAGCTTGATTTAAAGTCACCAGTATGTAAATGGACTTTCTCTGATGGCTCTTGTAGATCTATGAATCGGTGCCAACCCCCACTTATTCTGCAGGAAATCGCCTCGTCAATCCTTGTAAACATTGATTTTGTAGCAAAAAAGCGGTCTCCTAAACAAGAAACTTTATTTGCATTTGACAAACTCTCCGTATAGGAACATGAAACGTACGGTCATTGTCATTAATTTTGATTTAAACATATACTGCCACAGAGCTGAGTCGTTACAAAATTTATATTGCTGGCTTCTACATAACAAGGCTGGATTGTCCAGTACCATTTAGTCTTTCTACAGTTTTTTAATCTGTCACATTGGTTTCCTATTATCTTGTGCACCAAATCCAACACACCATGGGGTACCATTTTGATTATCTCCATTAGCTTCCGGTGCGTTAATTGACTGGAAAGGCATATTTGCACGATTAACGTTCGCGCACTTTAAAGTATTCAAATACACAATAGCCATGATTAATGCCTACGCTTTAAATATAGATGATGTTGATAAGAAACTAGAAGATTTATACTCTCGGCCCAAAACCTCGTTACAAATCGTTGTTATTATAAAAGATTTTAACGGCAAAGTTTGCAGAGACAACGTCAATTGACCCTAGATTGATCCTTGAATAAAATCACGCAATTAATGCAAGGACGGAAAAAGGTTAAGTGAATTCAGAGCTAGGTGCAATATGGTTGTCACGGACATATATTTTCAACATCCCATGAAATATTTCACATTTCGTTCAAGTTGTGGTAGATATTCTTCTCAAATTGATTACGCTTTAGTTAACAAACGCTGGTCTAGTGCAATTAAAATATCCCGCGCATATAAAGGCTGTCAAACTAAAAGTGAGAATGATTCTAATTATTCACTTGTTTTGTGTACCAAGTTGGTCTAGCTGTACAGTGCTCAACTAGAACATGGGTGGGCATGGGTTCGATTTCTACCGCTAGTACCAAATGTGGGTCTACGTCCGGCTTCGCTAAGATGTCCACCGCTGAAAAGGTTTCTTGTAAAACATGTTTAAATGTTTGCTTTGGTTACGTATCAAAATGGCAAAGGCTAGTTCTGGTATTCCATGACTGATGTATTCTCATTCCACAATTTGGGACAATAACTGGAGCTGATAAGTAGGCGTTAGAAACGTTATCAGCATTGTTGCTGTGTGTAAGCAAAGAATAATTTGGAACCAAAAATCGATACAGCAAATTCTGTACTCCCCGTTAAATCAAATCAAAAGGACCAAACTGGTTATCCACAAATTCTCAATATGTTTATGCACAAGCAAAGATAGCCACAAGAAAATTTAAAGCAAGATTATTGAGTGCAAAATTTCGTAAAAGTTATGAGGAGGACGAGCAAACACATTTAGATTCTGTAGCAAATCAGCTGAAGGTTTTTACTTGCTATAATAACAAGAAATTAGAAAAGTTATGCCGTGGCAACAAAGTTAACATTAAATCTTTTAACATTTCAAATAAAAGCTGGTCACCCATATTAATCAAACTTTAAACTACCCTGAACTCACATCAAGATGGCTACAAAACGTATCCATACTTGACACAGTTCCTTTGACAATGTATCCAATCACCGTATAACCCCACACAATCGAAGACATTATGCGCATTTGTAAAAAATTTAAAGCCAGGAAAACCGTCGGTTTTGAAGGATTTTCTCCATATATGTTCAAATACCTCTGTTGTATTAGAACGGATTTTTAGACAATTAAGCAGTGTCTTGAAGACTGCCATCCTACATCCCGGGTACTTGCTACTAGTCATTTACTGAACTGGAGTCAAATGAAAGCCAATTATACTGCTGTGCACTCGATCTCTACTGTTATTGGTTTTAAATGTTTATAACAACCTAGTCCAAAGTGCACCACGTGGATGAATAACAATCAGGAATATCACTGTAATTGCAATTTGAGACTGTATAATCATTACTTATATTTTTAGGATCGTTTTGCATAAAAACTTTCAGAATTGTATATTATCCAAAATTTAACTCATTTTTATTAATAATTAAACAAAAAGCGAAAAACAAAAAAGTTAAACATTAAATAGATTTTGAGTGACTTTTTGGAACATTTAAACACTAAAGTATGGCTACATTGTGCATAAATAAATACGAAAATATTCAAACACATTAGTTGTATGTTTGCTATTATTGTTTTAAATTCTATCAAGCTAATAGCGATACAGAGTGATAATAGAAGCATAAGACTAGTAACTCTACCTTTGTAAAAATAGTTATTACACTACCACTAAAAAGTACAAACGTTAATCTTTATTAAACAAATATAATTTTGTAACAGTTAAAGAAGATTAGAAATGAATCAATCTAGCCAGTCCAAAGTTTGGTTAAAGGGGGAGGGTTTGAACGTGATATTAGTAATATGACCTCTGTAAAAAATGCATTTTGGTACAGAAACAATAAGTAAACGCAATTCCTAAAATTCCTGGTGCGATCCACATGATAGGGTAAAGTAAAACGCAAAAGGAAGCTTAATCTGTGATAAGTCGAGGAAAATTACTTGATTAAATTCTACGTTTATCTCTCGAAATAACAGGAAAAACGGTTGTGGAATGAACAAATGATTATAGCAATAAAAATTGACGTAAGCAAAAGAAAATGTGGCTAATAATCATTTGGAATAATTAAATTGAAATAAATGTTTTATAAGATCAAATAAAACTATTAGGGAAATATTCAAACACATTGAAATATATTTTTGCCTCATGTTCTTTTAAAATTTTTGGAAATATGTTTATATTTCTACTGTTCTCTTAAGGCTGTATGCTTATTTTTAATCAAAAAGGATTTGTACTACTGCTGCTGCTACTACCAATAATAATAATGATAACAATAATAATATTAATAATCATAATAGTAATAATAATAATAATAATAATAATAATAATAATAAAAAAAATAATAAAAATAGTAATAATAATTTTAATAAAAGTAATCGTAATAATAATAATAATAATAATAATAATAAACATAGTAATAATAATATTAATAATAGTAATCGTAATAATAATAATAATAATAATAATAATAAAAATAAAAATAATAAAAATAGTAATAATAATATTAATAAAAGTAATCGTAATAATAATAATAATAATAATAATAATAAACATAGTAATAATAATATTAATAACAGTAATCGTAATAATAATAATAATAATAATAATAATAATAATAATAATAATAAATACAGTATATCGAAAACTCTACAGTGGCAGCATTATTATTGGGTTTCTATATAAGTTTAACGTATTATATTTAATACTGTTGTATTGTCCAAACTCCAATTACTCGTCTGTTAAATATCTGTTTTAATTAAATGTTTGCTTTAATCAAATCTTTGTTTCAATTATATATTTCAATTAGCTCTAATCAGTCAATGGACGTGGTGTAAATTGATGTTCGTACGACTTATTTATCTACGTAAATCTGCAATACTTTATTTAATTATTATTTTATACGGAATTATTATGATAATATCAAGCATCAGCGTTATTTGGCTATCTATAGAAAATGCAAGTTAGAGAAATTATTATTTTATTAAAAATCAAATTTATTTAAACATTTTTAATTATTTATAATTATTTGTCTTTAATGCATTTGCAAAAATTATTTATTAGATGAAGGAAGCAAATTTGTTGCATTATCATCTGACTTTGTGTAATTATTTTTGTCATATTATCACTTTACCTATGGGCGGAATATTTCTCAAATTTGTATTTCCCGAATGGAAAACGTATGCAACATTTCGTTTCAAAATTATGTTACAAATGTTAGTTAGTTCTTACGGGTGTAAGTTTAATTTGAAATTTTCTAATATATTTTGTATTAATAAAAATTTAATTATTTTTGAGTTTTATTAATGGTAACACGCTTATTTTATTTCCACTATTATAACTCCTTCTATGCTCAGTATGTATTTCGTGTTGAAAGAGTAGGATTATTGAATCATGAAACTACCAATACTGTTTTCGTTCAAAATATGATGTTACAATAAAATAGCAGGGAAATGAATTTATACCAATGTGCATTGTGGTGCAAAAGAAACTAGTTCAAATTATGCAAATGACATACGTTTAACCTTAGCGACACTTCATCAAGAATACAATGATTTAAACTAAAGTGATTGTTTTTATTGTCTGGAATGATTTACCACAAACTCATTTATTTCACTACAAATGTATCGATAAACATACACCTACCACAACATGTAAATAATGATAAAAATCAGTTGTTTAAGGATTACCTACTTAATTGTATAAACAATTTTATTATTTGTTTAAAAATTGATTATATAAAAATAATAAAAACTACATTTTTAGTATTTTAATTTATATACAGTGTTTTTGATAATTTTTTCAAAAAGTATATGTTGGAACTTATCCATTTTCTCAATTAAATCTCGTAAAATTCGGTTTTTCTTAACACCACTAACATTTTACAGTACCAATTTTGCTTAAATAAAAATTTAGAGATTTGAACTGCTTACAAGTAGATGACCAGATGTGACACGTTTTTATTGGTTAAAAGATTCACACTTTATAAAATTGAACAATATCTTGTTGGTTTTTTTATTACTTGTTTTAATAACAATCAAACAAGTGAAAGTATAAACAAAATACTATATAAAAGATTAACATATTTTCTGTCTTCTGATTCATTTGCATTTCTATTCATATAACTTACTTTGTGTTGTATTTTTAATCAGGTTTGTCTAGATTACAACCTTTATTCAACAAGAACGTTTAACTTTTAACTATGTTTGATAAATAACAATATCCATATAATTAAATTCGATTTAATAATTTGCTTGTTTTATTACGTAATACATTTTTCTTCCATTTCAGTTATTTATTTTAACCAAAAAGGCCTTTCAATCTACACAGCAGAAAATTTTTATTACATAAGGCTAGGCGAAGGAGTAAGTGTAATCTAAGTTTTGGTATAATAAGACTATTTATTATTCATGCAGGGAGAAAGTCTATTAGTACATCGCTAGACTCAAACTTTGGTAAGTGCAGATTTAAATGCCTCTATGGGAGCTAAATGCGTACTTTTATTTTGTTTTACCAAATAACAATAATGATAATAATAATAATAATAATAATAATAATAATAATAATAGTAGTAGTAGTAGTAATAATAATAATAATAATAGTAATAATAATAATAATAATAATAAAAATAGTAGTAATAATAGTAATAATAATAATAACTATAGTAATAATAATAATAACAATTCATAATATCTTAATTTAAACAACGTATACCTATGCTTTCCCTAATTTAATTTTGCACAACACAAGTAGAGATGTTTAAAGCAATAAATTTGTTCCTAGGTAAACATGGCTTCTAGTTTTGTCTCAATTTTACCAGGTCACGATTATAAAAAGCAAACAAATGCCCGCAGTTGGTGCCGGCAGACTAGAAGTCTGTCAACTTGACAAATCGTACAAACACAAATGATGTGTTTTTCTGCGTTGTCAGCTGAACAACTATTTATAGATTCATTGTTGCTATGTTAACTATGTGGTATATAAATTTAACAAAACTGCAATGTTTTATTATTTTAACTGTATAATGAATTGACTTTTAGGGATATACAGAAATGGCATTAAGTGCATTTTTTGAATGGTTCATCGTACTTGGATGTATACAAACGGTTTATGCAGTACTTCGGGAAATACAAAATTTAAATTTACTTAACTGTTGTCATATGAAGAAACAGGAATTCAATCTTTAAACACAACAAATTTTATTTTTTCAGTTTTGTAAATTTTGTTTTGTTACAAATATTTTATTAAAAAATAATTATTTATATTTTTAATTTGAAAAAATAAAAGTTACATTTTATTTATTTATTTAATAATATTTTATTATTAAACAATACATATATTTGCAACAATAGGATTGCAACTCTTAAAACTGGTTTGTCATTTCAGTAGCAATTGAATCTAGGTATGCTTGAGAGTTCACTATTTTATGCCATGGCATTCCAGTTAGATATACAAAGACAAACACTATTTGAAAACAACAACTGAAGTAACTGATCTTTTTGAAGATCAGTAACGATAATAAAACAACACACATTATGAAAGGGGGAACAATTATCAAGAAACATTGGATCTAGGTAAATCGGATAAGAGTAACCATAAATAACAAACATTTTACAATTGGTAGCCTCACAGTGTCATCTGCTATTAATAAATAAATTATAACAAATACCATTTTTAAATAATACTCACAACGTCTGTATACATAAACAGGTTGTGGTAACCAAGTGTACAATCATCTTGACTGCGTCATAGTAAACAAACTTTGGCGCCCAAGTGTTGTCAGCGTTAACAATAGGCTATACATATATATATATATATATATATATACATATTTGTATCTATATATATTGTATCTATATTTATAATTTTAACTCCGCAATAGTTAATATCAGGTCTATGTTAAAAAATGACAGAAAGTTAAGCGTATAGTTAGCAATTTCACTTTTGTAAAGAAAAATATGTATTACTACAAAAAAATTAAACACATTTTGATGCACTGGTGCAAAAGTTGCAAATTTGTAATATTTACTTGTTGCTCAATGTTTTCATAGAAGGGATAGGAATAAAACTAAATACTTAAATTTTAATATTAGCATTCAATTTTCATCATATTCTTATATATACAACCCTCACAACAATTACTGCAAAAAAGTGATTATTTAACTAAAACCTCTCTAGCATCTACATAGCATACAAGAGAAACGTCACTTCAATTATAAAATATACAATACTATATAATAATTGAAAAAAAAAATTATATATACATACATATTGTAAGTAAAAAAAATTATATAAAATATCAACGGGTGCAAAATTGAAAATGGAGTAAAATGATTAACATGATTTATAACGTCAACTATTAATAAAAATACAGATTGCACGCAATTTTTTCAGTTACCAAATGATTAAGGACATTACAACGTTCAAAAAATTCAATAATCTATGTGATCGCCTTTCTTTTGAACAACCTGATCCAGGCGTTTTGGAATGCTGTCAATGAGAGTGTTAATATATTCTTGTTTCATCTCATATTGAACAACAAACCGAATGCGTTCACATAAATCCTCAATTTTGGTATGCTTATTGATATTGCGCTCTAGCATACTGAAAACATTTTCAATAACATTGATATCCGGGCTGTTAGGTGGCAATTGAGCGAAAGATAGCTTTTTTGATTTTAGCCCCTCTACTGTCTAAATGTAAATATAAAGCAAATATAGTGAAGTTAGATGAATATGACGTTACATTTTTGGACGTATGACATGGAGCATTGTCCTGAAAAACAGTAGTAACCCCCGTGTAAGTGTGCTGCATTTCATAATGGAAAACATCCTTTATAACTGAAACAAATTTTTCACTATTTAAGGTACCAGATATAATTCTCCATTTGATAGGTTGATTATACTTAATACCAAACCAACACATTACTTGTCGAGGGTGGGCTTTTTTTCTAACAACCGGGAGTGAATGTTTTTGAAAACTTGTCCTACACAACACTTTGTTTTCAAAGCCAAATGGTTCATCCCGAATCATTGTTTCATCAGCAAAGTATACGGAACGCCAATAACATAAGTGTCGTTCACTCCATAGTTTACAAAAAGCTAATCGGTCATCCTTTTGTTTTTTGGTAATAAATGGCTTGATCTTTGGTGATTGTAGAGTTAAACCAGATTCGATTGCTCTGTTTCTTATAGTAGAATAACTAAAACTGTTTAAACTATTTCTTTTAGTTTTTGAAATAGGTTTATTATAATTTTTTTAACTCTATAATAATTTTTTGATCATCTGTACTTGTTGTTGCACGTTTTCTTCCAACATTATCATAATTTCGGGGTTTTTGACCGTTGATAATCCGATAAATTGTTGAAAGGTTAACTCTATATAAATCTGCTAATCTTTTTGGTGAAAATCCTTCATTTTTTAATTCTTTAATAACACGGTATTCATTTTCGGTGAGATGAAAACATTTTTTATCCCTATTCTCTATTTCAAAAACAATGCAATCAGAAAGCAGAATTAGCGGGTGAGCGGAATCTCAAGGTTAAACGTAAATAATAAATTATTAGATTTATTTTAAAATTTTTATTTAAAATTAAGAAAAAAAAATTTTTATTATTTTTATTTATATAGATTAGAATTATTAAATGTTTATTTTGATAATTATTATGACATCACAATCAGAGCAGATTTGAATGTGTGTTTAACATCAATTTTAAGAATTAGTTATTGTTCATTTTTAATGAAATTAAGCACACAAAATAATAATAGGCTAATTATTATAAAAATTATGTAATTTTAACTTATTATCCACGTTTATATAGAAGTAGCTTTTAAAATATGCTATTTTGGCCGACTCAGCCTTCTTAAATAAATATTTCTAAGTATATATAAAGGATCTATTAAGCACTAGACATTATTTTTAATTCCCGATAGTTGTTTTTACGAAAAAACAATTGGACATAACAAATTAATTTAGATTTAAAACCTTTGTAATTTTTTGCGGTAATTGTTAAAATGGGTGTATATACTTGTTTGGTTTTTATGGAAACACTTAAATTTTTTAAATTTTATTTTTATTATGGTTTAAATAACTGCACCCCCGCTTGTCTTATGTTTTGTTACAAAGAGAAATAGATAAATGGTAAACTAAAAATGTTTCACTAAAATGTACAAAATAAATTACCAATTCTACCAAGAAAGGATTAAACAATCTAGTCCGTTTCAAACGTGGATAAGGAAGAGGAATGGCGGTAGGCAGAGCATGCGGCAGTAAAATAAACCTATTCCAAAGCTATGTAATAGTCATAATGCTTTAAATTGGTTTAACAAACAATTAAATAAACAAAATTAATGAAAAACAGTGGCCCCTTATAGAAGAAAGAAAAACTGAAAAAGGAGAAAGTAAAATAAACTGTCAGATGTAAATATTTGAAGCATTTATGTGTTTTTCCTCTATTCATTAATAATTTGATAGACTTGTAACACAAACGTAAGATTTAAAATGTTTATGTTTTTACAGAATGTGTTTTCTGTTTAAAGGAATTTATGTAAACAATCAC
Source organism: Cardicola forsteri (assembly GCA_025895645.1). NCBI lineage: Eukaryota > Metazoa > Platyhelminthes > Trematoda > Strigeidida > Aporocotylidae > Cardicola > Cardicola forsteri. Next base: position 433,892 of record JAKXYG010000118.1, on the reverse strand, counting down.
AAAAATTCCAAAACCTATTAATATAATTGATTTTATTATTTATCACTTGACATTTTTAAAAAAAACTGTATTCAATAATATTTTACTGCCTTCATTTAGGATTGATAAATATTTTTATGTAATTATTAATACTACTACAAACACTTATTCTTCTAAAGTGTGATTTTTATGTCTCATTTAACTAACGATTTGTATAAATCGTACGAGGCAACTTTATTATGTAAATGTATTTTATGTGAAGCAAAAAATATACCATCAAATGTAGTTTCTAACAACTGTCATAAGTCGAACAATCATTTACCATTGTTTCCAATAGATCCTTCAGTTGAATTTTATAATCTCTACCCAAAATCACGTCAAGTGCTTAAAGATTTCGAATTTGAACCATTTATTGTTGATCATTATGACCAACAAAACCATATAATGCATAACATTAATGCACCTGACGTTTATGCTAATAAAAATCAGTTTTTACACAAGGTTCCACAAGTGTATTTGTCCAAAAATTCTATTTTGCACATTCGTTTATCAAATTATATATCCGTCGAATGTTCAACATGTGCTTTCAGAATAATCAATTATCGCAACAATTCGTCAATCGCTCTCAATGAAACAGCTGAATATGGATATGTATTTCATCCCGATTGTCGCGGTCCCATCAACCTACATCACCGCAAGTTGTCTATCAAGTTTGATAAAAGTCGTCAAATTTTGTTGCGATCAAATAAGCCAAGCTTTGTAAAAAATCAAAATGAATTTTATCGTCTTGCTGCACACCATTGGACATTGTGCAAACCGGTTTCTATGGATAATTTGGAAAAGGATAAAACGCTAGACATTTTAGAAAAGTCAAATTCAAATTCTACAATAGATCAAGTTAAATTAAAAGATTTAGTTTATTCATCTAAAATTATTTTTAAAAAATTGGGCGAATTTATAAGTAATGTTATTTTTTAAATTGTACAAAATCAAAATTTTAGTTCAATTGGGCAATGTTAAAATTAGTAAAATGTACAACGAAAATGTAATTTTGAGTTGGCAATGTGAAAATCAAACAAATTTGCTTGTTACGTCTCCATTATCTGGAAGTTTTACATTATTTACCAAAAATTTGGAATTTTTGGCTTGTCTTAAAAGTGGTATTACAATTAGATTTATGGATCTATATGTTTATGTTTGGTAGGTAAAATTGAAAAAAAATAATTTATTAATTGTTAATGTCATATTTTTTGTCAATTTTAAGCTTATGGGCATGCTAAATAATTAATATCCAGTGTTTATCTTTAAAAACATTTAATGTTCAAAAATTGTAAATAAAATTGAGCTTTATGGCCAAACATTGATATTGTTGTGACGGAGTTATTATTTACAATGCAGTTAAAACTGCTTGTTCTACATTATAGTTTACTATTTTAGTTAAACAAACACATTTAATATAAATATATGTTTTTTATAATTTTTAGGACTTTTGTTTTAACCTTGCACCTATTGGTTAAAACAGAAGTCCAGAAATATTTTTGTACACTCTGTTTTTGCTCTACTTCAGTCTATACCAAGTATATACTACGTAAAGGTACAAACTAAAAAGTGACAGTATTATTGTACTCAAAAACCATGTAAAAATGTGAGCAACTTTTAAACCCTAAGGATTACTAATTTTTGTTTTTTTTTATTTTTAGTAATCAAGAAATGATAGTTAGTAGTTGTGCTTCAAACATGTATATGGATCTCGATGTAAGCAATTCTTGTGCACATTCCTGTTTGATAAAGTTAACCAATTCTTGCGAAAATGAGATAGAAAGTTACAAAAATCACAAATCAAAACGTGTATGTTTGCTTGGAGAAAACGAAATTAATAAAAACATTTTGAACAAAACGTTGCCAAGCTATCATTATGTGTAATTTAGTTAAAAGTATTTCAATAATACACGTATGTATTTACTAATTGGATAAGACGTTTTAAAGAGTTATTTTATAATTTAAAATAAAATTAATTTAAAGTTTTATAATATGTTAACTACTAAGATTTTAAGATATAAAACATGAGTCACATTTTTGATAAATGTTTTGCGGTAAATATTGAAATTTTTATTTATTTTTCTAGCTAAAGTGCATATTTGATAAATAATAAAAATTAATTGTTTAATTATTAAATATTTGTTTGACAAGGTAAAGTTTTTGTTTAGTTTTGGGTGAGTCAATAGTATTATAGACATTGCTGTAATAACAATAATAATTATTATATTATATTATATTATATTATATTATATTATATTATACAAAACCCTTTTGCTTTAAAAATAAGCATGGGGCAATAAGACAACAATTACAGCAAAACAACAACAACAATAACAAAGTCTCGTTGGCATTAAATATTCTGCAAATCGAAGATTGCGCTTTCTTTCGGCTTTCACTCAACCTTGTCATTTGGTAACTTTGCTATCCAGAAATGTTGTTGTTTGCCGGAATGACGTTATTTTTCATTGTTTCCGCAGCAGTAAAATTTTTACAGAGGCCAGGTTGCCAACCTTGCGCTCAAACGCTCCTCCTTTATCCAGGCTTGGGACTAGCTAGATTGAATCATTTCTAATCCAAACTAGGCGGAGTTATAATAATAATAATAATAATAAAATAAGCTTAAAACAAAATTTTACAATTATGATGTAACAATGTTTATAAAAACGATTAAAAATATTTAAGATAACGACTCACTTAACATGCAGCGTATCATTTTAATTAAATAATATTTTAACATACCAAAAACTTGAATTATATTTAAACACTAATTGTTTTAATAACCGAAAGATATTAGCTCAATTTACTGTGTAAATAGGGATAAAAACAGAACAATACACAAGATATGTAAGTAAATAAATATTTTTTTGATCCTTCAGTTCTTAATATATATTGAGTGGAAACATAAACTAAAACAATAAAAAATAATAAAATAATGTAAAAATAAAAGTTTTTAAAAAAAATAACAAGTATAAATTTATTATAACGTGATTTAAATAGATAAAACGTTAATGGTGTAACAATATGCTTGGAAAATGTAGTCTACACCTAGACAACCTTATACGTAAGTTTAAAACGGGTCAAAGCTCAACATTTATAAAGTTTATGCCTATGACTTTTCAAATAACCCTACCCAATATTAAAATATTATGTTAGACGCTTCTATTTTAATAGCTAATAAACTAATATTAGGCCGCCTTTGAAGTCTCCTATTATTTACCAAAAATAACTTAAGAATTTTTAGTCTTTCCAAATGTGATTTGTGTTTCAAGTTACAGGAAACATTTGTAATTGTTTTTCGAGCCTATTTTAATCGCTAAATATTACTTTTAAAAATAGTGGCAGTGACCTGCATGCAATATTCTGACACGGTCTAACATACAACATAAAAGTTCAGCTTAGATATTTAATTAAAATGATTCCCAAATATGTTTTAAAAATTAACTAGCCTAAAATTATTTTAAACCGTTTGCTTGTAATAAAATAAAAATTGAAAAAAGTGTAAGTACTTCTAAGTCTCTTGTTAATTACATTAAATTTGTTGTGTGCAAACCAGATATAGAAAAAACCATACCAAAAGTGATATGTTTACACTTGGTTAAATTTAATGGTAACTCATTTTTAACTTATCATTATCATCATCATCATCAGGGATAAACATCCCCCACCGGTTATTATCACTCAGGATAGTCCAAAAACCAAAACGTCTGTAAAAACGTCAACTTTTGTAGTGTGTACATAAAGAACGATACTTGAGGTAAGCTGACATTAAATGTTAATTACATCCCGAGTTAAAACCCTCCAATAATCTCTGTTGGCTGCATAGGGTAAACAAACGGACGTCCATTCAAATAATTTATTTAGACGAGGGGGCTTAGCATAAATAAAAGGACTGCGTTCGCATGCTACAATGTCTGTCCAAATTTTTTGTTGGCCGCCTAGCCTTCTTTTTTATCTGGGTAATGAGTGGGCTTCCATAGCTATTCTGGTTGGATGAGTAGGTGATCTACGTAAAACATGGCCAATCCATTTTAATCGTTTTTTTTAACTGTGCTAAAGGTACATGGCCAATCAATGTTAAGAGACTTACAAATATTTGGAAATGGTTGAAATATTTTACTAGTTATTAAATGAGTGCGTTCAATAGAGGACAACAAACAAAACCATATAAATCTTAAACAGCTTTGCTCAAAAAGAACAAGCTTTTGTGTATCTGCTTGGGTGAAAGTCCAAGTTTTGCATGCGTAAACAAGAATGGAACGCACTAAACTCTTATATATTCTAATTTTGGTTTTAATAAAAATATTACTTTTGTTTCATAAAGGTTTACTTAAACGCCCAAAGACTGCAGCAGAAAGGAGAATACAACGCCGAATTTCTGAAGAGCTGGATTCTTTACTATCTGTAACCAAACCTAGGTATGTAAATTTATCAACCACAGGGAGTGGGCTACCATTAACAGTGAGTGGATTTCTAAAGGGGGCGTTAGCTAAAACCACTGTTTTTTTTTAGTATTAAGATATAAACCGTATTTCTCTGAGGCTATTTGAGTAAATTCAACCGCATTTTGCAAATCTTCTTCGCTTTCTGCCATAAGAACCACATTGTCTGCATATTGAAGATCTGCTATCTTGCGACCGAGACATTTTATCAAATATGTCATCAACTACAAAATTAAAGAGTGTGGGTGCTAAAACACATCCTTGGCGAACACCTAAATTTATGTAGATTGCATCTGTTAAAGAATTATCATTCCGTATTACCGCGTTTGACGACGTGTATAATGATTTAATAATGTTAACAACCTTGGCAAGAATTCATTTGGTAATGAGAAGATTTCACAGCAAGTTGCGATTAACAGAATTAAAAGAGGCTAAATAATCTATAAATGTACAATATGTAGGCTGTTGGTATCGGAAACGAAGTTTTAACATTCTACGAACAGTATGGATTTGATCGATGCATCCCATCCCAGGACGAAATCCAGCCTGGTTGTTGCAGAAAATTATGCTTTATACTCCATATCTTTAAATCTTTATTATAGAGGAGGATGTTGTAATGAATTTCAAAATAGAAGATTTAATAATAAACCCTGAAAAACACTTGATGTAATCTCATTGGGCAAAAAACATGTACTGTTTAAAAGTAATACTAATAAGATCTAGCCATGATCTAAGAATACTAATTTTTTATTAAATTTACAAAATGTAAAATAGTAAATTTTACAACGATAAAGCTTTTAAACTGCAAACACAACTTAAATTTTTGGTTCAGTTTACAAACACCAGCATAAACACTAGTAATTATTTTAAGTATTTTGGAGTTAACCTAAATTACAAACTAACTTGATCTAATTACTTAAATCTAGTATTTACAAAAAGATTAAAATGTCTTTATATTAGCAACAAAATAATCAATTCATTTTTCAAGTCAACCTTTTTTTCAGTAATTCTGCACTGCTCTCCAGTCATACTCCCAGGTTTGTTAAAAATTTTATTATTTTAAAAAGTTGTATTACTATGATATTAGTGCACGCCTCCAAAAACCGTGAACAGTGGAGAGGAATTATTCGAGATGCTTTGAGAACTTGGAACTAATAAAAAGGTGGCTTTGCCACCAACTTTTATTATTATATTATTCTTATTAGTTAAGTTAGTACGCATTACACATCTAGGAATTACAAAAAATGATTGAGGGACGTGTACCGGTTAAACGAATAATGAAGGACAATGATTACCCCCTTACACGCCGACCTCATAAGGCAAGATATTTAACCAACCCTAAACTCATACAAAATGAATTATTCTTGTGTTTTTCAAATATTAATAAATGTGTTTTAGTGTTTTCACCTCAAAAATCACTTATCTTTTTATTAGGCATTTTGTATAAATTTTCTTTTTTCTTTTTTTCCTCTATATTATGTATGTTGTGATGCTAAACATACTTCTAATGAAGTATTTAAACTGACTGTAATTGTAAATATAATAATTATTATACTGTCTAATATTACACCAAAATAATCCAGTAAGTTTGTAAATATTGCATTACCATACTATGCTTATGCTTTTAAAATAATAATAGTATGCATCATTTCCTTAACATACTGACATTTTATAATTAAAATTATTTTTTTTATTTTATTTAAAACTGGGTTTTATATTATTATTTTTTTAAATTGTTTATTGTTTTTTTGTACTTGCATAAAAAATATAGAAATAAATTTTTATACATATAACAATATTTTTTAACTTTTTTATTTTTTACAATTGTCCTTCTTTTATGAGATGTTTTTTTCTGGTCAATATTCTCTGTTTAGTTTAGTTGGCACAATTATTTTTTGTTAGCATCTTTTCTTTCATATTTGTTTCCACAAAATCCAATTATTTTATTTTTGGTTAATCTCAGTTTTTTTTCCTTTCTACTTCCAATGCCAACACTCGCATTGTTACATAGTTTTCTTTTCTACGTAGAATATAACCGTATAGACTGAATCCTTTTCCTTGAGTTTTTCTTATGAATTTTAACGATTTTTAGTTTTTTTCTAATAGCATTGTTTTCTATTTTATGTAATTTTGACAATCCCGACAGCCATCAATGTATCTCCATTTTTAATGAGTTTAGTCTTTTCTCCAGGGCTTAATTAATAATCCAAGTTTCTGTGCATAATAGCCAGTTATACTGAGTTTTAACAATGTTGTCTTTTATTTTGTTGTTCTTTTTATTACATAACACTCATGTAAGTTTCTCCCATTTTTTTTAGTAATAAACTCAAGTATTTAAACTTCCTTACTTTCAACAATTCTTGGTTTATCATTTTGATTTCATTAACATCTTTTTTTATTATACTCGTATAATCTGTTTTTTATAGAAACTTTAAAAGTTAAATTTTTTAGTATATATTTTATTACTTTAATTTTTTTTTCAAGTTATTTTGTTTTCTACTGCATAAGACAATGTCATTAATGTCATTAATGTTTCTGCCTAGCACGTCAACAACTAGATCAAACAAATTCGGGTTTAATCCTAAATACTAATGTAAACTAAAATAACGTTTTTACATTATGTAATTTTTATTCTATTTTTAAGTAATTATAAAAACGAAAAAATGCTAAAAAAGATAATTATATTATTTCCATTTTTTATAAGAACACATTTTTTAGTAATTGTTAAAAAAATTTTAAATTAATAATTTTTTTAAAAATAAACATTTTTTATTACATTTAATTTAAATATTACATTATTTTTTTAATTATTATTTTGTTTAAATAATTTAACTTTTAGTAGTAGTTTTAAATTACTGTATTTGGTTTGCAATGTTGACGTATATATTCTAGTATTATTGTTATTTGCAGAATTATTTTACAGCATGAATTTTTCTTTTTTTTCTCCAATAAACGTTGTGTTATTTTGTTTTGTGCTTATTGGTTATTTTATTTGTAAGATATTTTGGAGAAAAAAACCAATAGTTAAGCTTTCCCTACCAAAATTATGTAAACAAGATTTTAATTTAAATGAGCTTCGAAAGTTTGATGGAATGCAAACAGACAAACGAATATTAATAGCAGTTAATGGAAAGGTTTTTGACGTTACTAATAACGGTCAAGAATTATATGGAGAAGGTAAACAATTTTAATCTTTACTATTTAACTAGGAGGTCCATATGCGATACTTGCGGGAAGAGATGCTTCTAGAGCATTTGCTTGTTTTTCGTATGATAAATCAATAATTAACGATGATTACGATGATTTGTCAGATCTTACACCTGATCAAATGAATAATCTTTGTGAATGGGAGCTTCAATTTTCCGGTAGCTTTTTAGTTGATTAATTTCATTGATGTTTACGTTTTGATTTTATTGACATACAAAGTTTTAATTTTTATTTTAACTAGAAGTGACAATACATTGAAAAAAAATTTAAAATTAAGTTTCATGTAATGCTACTTTCATTGTTATCTTTTGCGTGAACATATTGAATACTCCGCTAAAACGTTTAGTAAGCGCATACAGTGCAATCAGACGAGATTCCTCATTTAATACCGGTAACGAGGCTAGAACTTTTGTCTATCCAACTATGAATAACCCCTTAGATACTAACTGCTTCGATCACATTTTCAATGGGATTATCAATATGCAGGAGCGAAACCTTTTTGAAAAGTTTGTTTTATATAAATAACGGTTTAGCATTAGATTTAAAATTAAAATAACTAAAGGAAATTTAAATTGAAAATGCAAGATTTTCACTTGAGAACATTTAGTCGAAAATATAAACCTGTTTATTTTAAGTGACGAACAGCTTTTTTAATTCGTGATATATATTAAGTTTTACAGGGAATTAAGTTTACATTGAATTGTTGCTCAGGTAGGTCTACTATTATTTACTTAGTTTTAAAATTGTTTAGATTTAATGGTTTCAGTATCTTATGTATTAAGTGTTTTTAATTAGCTTAGTTTGAAATCGACATTGTTTTATGTAGTATGCATTTACTGATCTATAGTAAGGTCGTAAGTTAATGCATATATATTAATTATGGAGTAATTGTTTTGTTGAAAAGTGGAGCATTTAACACTTTTAGATTACTTTTTGTCACTAATCTTTAATTTTGATCGAGATTTTTAAAACTAAGTGATTTACTTTTCCTGAAAGTTTTACTGCATTGTGGCAAATGAAAAACCTTAGGATGCATTTTGTATCAGGTTTAATATTTGATTATTTTTATGTTTTAAGTTATAATATTAATGTAATAGATTTAGTTAGGAATTGAAATGAATATTATAAATGATAGCGCAATTTTTATTTTTTAACTTGTTACCTTTTTTATCGAAGTTTATCGAATTAAAGAGATTAATGTTATATGGTAACAATAGTAAACTACTCTTTTGGTGTAACTATTAATTACGGAGATAGTTTTAAATACCCATTATAGTGAATGGAGCTGCAAACGTAGTTTTTTATAGTGCATATTTATATACGTTTGTAAGAGCTCAGCAAGAAGAGGTAAGTGCCATCTCGTTGGATGGAGATTAATGAATGAACTTCTTCATTAATTGCAAACCGTAAGGAATGAAACAAAATTGTTTTGTGGCGTACTTGTTTATTTATCACTGTTTTTTATTTTTGTTTACTGTAAATGCATAAACTTAACTACTGCAGTGATCATTTAAGAACCAATGAGTGAGTGGGTTGGTGATATGGTCAACTCATCATAGTGGCGTTTATTGCTGTTGAATAATGAGTAAATGTTTTTTGGTACTTACACTTTAAGGATTACTTTGCTTCTCGTAACTTAATTTTTTTAACTTGATCAACATTTGATACTATTGACTACTTCCTAATTTTAATATGGTACTTTATGGTTTGAGATTTTTACCATATCCGTCTTACTAAAATTACAAAGTCAAATGTTTTAAAAATGGCTTGTTATTAAAATATATTTTAATCAAAGATAACTGTTTTAGTAATAAACACAATTGTAACAAAAATATTTAGAATATTATGTTTCTATTAGTAGTAATAACTTTATTGATTATTTTAAAAGGGGACGTTTGCAAGCTTGTTCCATTTCTAATTAATCGGTTTTAGTTACCTTTGTACTTCAAAACCCAATAAATGTTTCAATTTTTGCCATCAGTAATGACAATCTTTTTGTATTGTATTATATAGTGCTTGCCTAAATTGATACAGATATTGAGTTGTGCTATTGGAAGGTAGAAATTATCGTGCACGAATAGAGAACACTATGTATATATGATAGGGTTTGGCATGATATATATTCGATCCATTTGACTTTTGCATCTACTATTGTGACTGATGGACGATTTGTGTGTAAAAGATTTGATACACCAGCATGGAAATGGTTCTACCATTTTGTTTTGACTTAACACAGTTTTACAATTATTTTGACAGTGTGGCTTACAATCTTTTTTGTTTGAGTTGTCACTGGTATTACGTTGGTTTATTTAAGCACGAACATTGGTGTTATGTTATGGTGAATTTTATTCACTTGGTTAAAACCAAATAATTTAATAAAGCAAAGCAATTGGTATAATACAGTTTCAAAAATTATGTTTTTCGCACTGCTGTTTAAGTTAAAACAAAATGCTGTTATTTCAATTGAGCGAAATTATTTATTTGCTTTGTTAGTGTATGTTTTTGTAGACTATCATCAGCACTTCTTTTTACACAGTGAATGTGTAACAAATGTGGGGAATAAGATGTTAAGGTTATTTATTCACTGGTTGGTGATGTGGTCACCTCTTCATTATTTTCTATATCTATAAGGCATATACAAAAACGATCGAGTTTGACAGCTTGATAAGCGTAGCAAACCTATAAAAACACCGAAGTGTTTTGGCTTGTAGGTGGCACCCTTATGACATCGCCACTTTGCAAAAATTGACAAGGCCTGAATTTTTGTCAGGGTTATCTCCTAGTCGAATGGCTACATATTGTATACATACCTTAAGATACCTTTTAGGTATCTTGGGTGTGTGTTTGCACCCACCCGCTACAGCAGGAACTCAATTATACCGCTATGCACTCTGTCTCTGCTGTTATTAGTCCAGATGCATATGGGTACTTAGTCTAGGATGCACTACGTGGAGGAGGAACCGTTATGATTATCACCATTGGAGATTGACACTATAAGCATTACTCAAATCATCAGGATTATTAGGATAACTACGGAAGTCCATGCTGCTATGCACTTAGTCCTTGTTTTTTTTTATTTAACGTTATGCGGTAGTGCCGTTGAACTCTGACGCCTAATTCTTTATCCCTAACCTTTTCTAATTTTCAGATTGTCACGATTATGTTGGTCGTTTGTTGAAGCCAGGCGAATCACACCGCGTTTACGAAGAAGAAGACCAACTGGTTCAAAGTTCTTCAACAGCTCAAAACAACTTAAAAGTTGATTGATCATATTTGTATTACTTTAACTTACTGTTTGTTTTTATACTACTATTTTAAAACACATTGCCATTGGTACATTGTTTGGTTTTTTTTATTTTCGCGTGTGCCTTTTTGTGACTTTTACTTTAACAATAAATGACTAGACATTTTATCCTTTTTCAACAAAGCCAAAATGTAAAAAATCATTTTACTGTTTTGTCTTATGGTATGAAACGTCGGTGTTTTATCTTATTTTTGTTTTGTACAATCTCGTATTGTCTATTCGAGTCGTTGAATCGGAGTTGTTGAACTTTATGTGTACATATAACGTTATATATATATATATACATGGTTATCTAACTATTAAAAAGAATGATTTTGTCACTTTACTTGAGTCGGTTTAGAATAATTGTACTGTTTGAAGCGTTGTTTGTACAATGATGGGTCCATTTTTTGTGCACAACATCCTTCGACAATTTTATCTATTCCAGTTGCTTTATAGAAAGACTGTTTTGTATTGATTACAGTGACAAACCTAGACGATGCATGTGCTTATGATAAATATTCACATTGGTAGACACAAAGAACTTATTTGAAAAAAATCAATTTGTCTGGAATTTTAAGTGTGATGACCTTTTGGATGTGACTTTCGAAAATAGGGACGTTTTGCAAATAACTCCAAAATGAGGACTGAGTGTGAGTAGTATGATTGTGTGCTAAAGTTAAATTTGCAAACAAAGAATTACAGAATAGATATGACCCTTGGATTGAAACGTCTGGTCTTGGTTTATGTCTGAAAAGGTCGAAGTGACGGGTCACATGACGTATTCAAAAGCGTATATATATACATATAAGTATATTTACAGTCAATTACATCTAAATCGTAGTCTGTGTGGTTTCATTGAATACTAAACGTCTAGTTGAACGTGGATAACTAAATAAGATAATGGTAAATGATAAAACCAATCACGAATAAAAGAATTTTAAAATATCCTATTGATTAACCTTTGTGAATAAGTGTGAGTTACAGTGCATTCTATTAAAAGGGGATTTGTTGACCTTCAGAAATTAGGATTTGATGGACATCTACTGGATGACTTGTTTTTTTGTATTGATGTTGAGGCAACGACATCTATAGTAAGTGCATATATCTGTAGTTACTGTATTAAGCCTTCCTGCCTTATATTTTAATTGTTACTACTAAATTTCAAATATAACCAAATCTAAGTGAATTGAAAACATAATATACAGTAATAACATAAATATATTCACATTACTTATATGCTTATTAATCGTAGTTATACGTCAAATTAAGTCATTGTTTGACTTAACGAAACTACAAACTAACCTTTACCACTAATTTTATCGAATTGCATTTCAATCCTGTACACTAGTTACGATCGTAACTTTTAAAAACAGATTGGTATAAAAATTGATAAACATTAATGCTTCAATTGATGTGGGTTAAGTAAACAAAAGTTGAAGTATCCAAGTAAAATAACTGGAATAATAATAGTATTTGCATTAGTAGTAATAATAGTCACTCTACGAAATAAAGAATTTACGTCCAATAAAATATTTCAACGTTACTGCAACAATTTTTAAAATATGTACAATTACTGATTTAACAATTTTAATAAATAAATAAAACAACTGCATCAATTTTGCTAAATTACAATTTCATTATAATACACTGACTACTTTTTTTACCGTGAGTAGATAATAATAAGCCTATTTTCTATTGCTTGTTGTAATTTCATCGACACCCTTATGGAAAAATAATGATCATAAAATTTTCTAATTGAAAATTATATGCTGGCTAACAACAATTGCCAACTCCATTTTTCAACGTTTCCTTTAAAGCGTTGTTCTTATTTCTGGCGTTTAATAGTTGTTTCACAATTTTATACAAATATTTGGAATTATTTTTACTGTTGCTGCTGCTGCATCTGCTTCTTTACATGTTTTCTAACGGATCATTTTCATCATCTCGACTTGTTTATTTAAGCTCGTATACTTGTCATTAGGTATTTCCCAAATGACAGAATTGTTAATTGATATATACTTTTTATTTTGTCTTCTGAAATTAGTCAGATTCCATAAATCAATTTCTGTTTATCAAACTTTTCTATCCATTGTAAATATTAAAGTTGTTTTTTATCAGTCGTAGAATTGGCTTAAGATAATTGGCTGCTTAAGTTACTCACATAATAATGGAAATAATATTTTGCAATTTTTTATTTTCTTACTATAAACAAAATTTTTTCTGCAATATGCACGTACACATGTACTAATATTAGTAAAATAGCGGTTTGAATAATCAATAAAATATTTTAGGCAGCGCCCAAAGTGATTTCTGGATATTTTCTTCTATTATAAAATAAAAATTATAAAAGATTATTAAGTATTATTTTCCAAGAACAACACACTGAATCATAACTGGAGCTGCGATCTGAAACTAAGATACAAGTTTGTAATTTTTGTTTATATTTACTTTTTATTATAATAGAGTTTATGCTAAATTAATAATTATTAGCACATTAATTATTTATTAAAAAATACAATTAGTATGATTAAAGCTGTAGCGAGCCCAATTTACAAAAAAAATCATTAAAGTTGATTTATATGACCATTTATTTGTTGACATTATTGTTTATAAGCATTTTGCAGATCAACATTGATAAGTGTTAATTAGATTATTTTCTTATTTAAATGTTTTTATGACTGAATTTTTGGTAATTCTATTATTATTATTATTATTATTATTATTATTATTATTATTATTATTATTATTATTATTAATAATAATAATATTTACATTTGGTTCCTAATGCTTGAAAACATTTATTGAAAAATCGAATTCCACAAGATTATATCAATAATTTCGTTGATTCCTATCCGAAGCATTTAAAAGAAGTTATAAAAAACAATGGTTATCTTTTGAACTACTAAATTTTTAATATTGGTAATGTCCATTTATATAAAGAAATCGAATTCCACAAGATTATATCAATAATTTCGTTGATTCCTATCCGAAGCATTTAAAAGAAGTTATAAAAAACAATGGTTATCTTTATATATATATATATATATATATATATATATATATATATATATATATATATATATATATATATATATATATATATATATAATTATTATTATTACAAAACTCTTTTACTTTAAAAAAATAAGCATGGGGCAATAAGATAACAATTACAGCAAAAATTAACATCAAAATCTCATAATTCAAAGAGAACATGAGACAACAAAATGTTTCCATGTATTTGAACGTTCTGCCAAACGTTTTGCTTGTGCCCATAAAACATTCATTTCAATTAGATCTTCCCGAATAGTTCTTAACCAAGTTTTCTTTGGTCTGCCAACCTTTCTTTTACCATTTACAATTGTCCATTCCAAAACCGTTCTTGCTGGTCTTTCGGGCGGTAAACGTAGAATTTGACCAAGTAATTTTCTTCGTCTAATTGTAATGATGTCATGGAGTGAACAAGAGTCAGTTCTTTTCATGATCTCATCATTTGAAATGTGATTGCGCCAGGTAATCTTTAAAATACTTCTAAGACACCGGCGATAAAAAACATCCACCATCTTATCAATCTTGTCCGTACGTTTCCACGTTTCACTCCCATATAATGCTGTAGGAATGATTATTGATGTGTACAAACGAAGTTTTGTCTTTAGGCGAATGGAAGAACATGACCATATTGATTTGAGTCTATTGAAGACTGACATTGCCTTACCAAGTCTGGCTTTAACATCAATTTCGGTTTGTCCGTCCTTACCAATGATGCTTCCCAGATATGTAAAGGAATTAACAGTATCAATATTTTGTCCACTAATTTTGATGGGCAAATCATTGTTTGACTTTATGCACAACACTTTTGTCCTTGAACAATTAATCCGTAAGCCAATACGAGAACTGATATCACTGAGTCGTGTTGTCATATTTTGCATCATTTCTGAGGTTTCACTAAGTATACCAATATCATCTGCAAAATCCAAATCCGTTAATCTGCCTTGGTTCCATTTGATACCATAAGACAAATTATTCATGGATTGAGTCATAATAAAATCAATTACCAGAAGAAACAAAAACAGTGACAAAATACATCCTTGACGTACTCCCGTGACAATTTCGAACATAGCAGTATGACCACTTTTTGTTCGAACACAGCAACTTGAATTTTGGTATAGCGAACGCATAATATTCACATATTTTAACGGTATTCCGTAAAACTTAACAATTTTCCACAATGATTCTCGATAAACACTGTCAAAAGCTTTCATAAAATCAATAAAATTGATTGTTAGTGATTGCTGAAATTCTTGACTTTGCTCAATAATGTTACGAAGGGTCAGTATTTGTTCAATACAGCTTCTTCCTTTCCGAAAACCTGCTTGTTGTTCTCGAAGGTGTTTATCTACCGCATTACATAAACGATTTAAAATTACTTTGCAAAACACCTTACCAGGAACAGACAATAAGGTTATTCCGCGTCAATAATTGCAATCATTCAGACTTCCTTTTTGGAAGAGTAACAATTACTCCTTGCCGCCAATCATTTGGAACTTGTTCATTATGCCATATAACATTAAATAAATGAGCAAGCTCACTTGCTACAACATCACCTCCATGTTTGAGCATCTCTGCAGTTATCTCGTCAAGTCCTCCTGCCTTATTGTTTTTCAACCTTTGAATTGCATAAATCACTTCAGTTACAGAAATGTCATCAATGCATATTTCCGGATTTTGAGTCACATTCATATCATTATCATTATCAAAATCTATGAGAGTATTTGGCATAGGCTGATTAAATACTTCTTCAAAATGTTCTACCCATCTAGATGATTGCTCATCATTTGTTAGAAGTAAACGACCATCTTTTCCTTTGATTGGAATATCGGTGTTCTTTCTAACTCTCGACAGTTGTTTTACAATTTTATACAGAGTTTTTTGGAATCAATTTTTGCTGCTGCCTTATCTGCTTCTCTGCATCTGTTTTCTAACCAATCATTCTTATCTTTGTAGCAGCTTTTTTTAACCTGTTTATCTAAAGTTCTATATTTATCATCAAATATTTTCTAAATAACAGGATTGTTAGATTGATCTCTCTCTAATTTTGTTTTCTTTCTGAGATCAATTAAATTCCAGAAGACTGATGAAATCCATTGTTTCTTTGTAAAGTGACATCTTCTACCTAGTACATTTGCTGCACAGTCTGTAATTGTTTTATGAAACAATTTCCATTGATCATCAGACTTTTCTACCCTTTTCAGATTTTGAAATGTATTTTTTAAGAAATTGTAAAAT
Source organism: Cardicola forsteri (assembly GCA_025895645.1). Classification (NCBI taxonomy): domain Eukaryota; kingdom Metazoa; phylum Platyhelminthes; class Trematoda; order Strigeidida; family Aporocotylidae; genus Cardicola; species Cardicola forsteri. The sequence continues at coordinate 417,656 of JAKXYG010000118.1, read as the reverse complement.
TGATTTGAGATATTTGACTGTTTAAGCTGCTCACACGAAAATGGATGTAATTTTTTTGTGGTTTCTATTGTCTTTAATTTTAAACGAAATTTTCCAACAACAAGATTGTGATCAGAACCAACATCTGCACCGCGATATGCACGTACATCTTGCAATGAAGATCGTCATTTTGTGCTAATACAAATGTAATTAATCTCGTTTGTTGTTTTTCCATCTGGAGAAACCCACGTTGTCTTGTGTATATTTTTGTAAGCGAAAAAAGTGTTGCCAACACTCATTCCACAATGACTGTTTAGCGTCAACAACCTATAACCATTATCATTTATGCTATCAGCATAACCATGTGGTCCAACATTTGAGAAGTACCCAGATCTATCTTTGTTCAATTTCGCATTGAAATCACCGATCAAAATTTTAATGTCTCTTCTTGGCACATCATCTAACAAATTTTGTAATTGATCATAAAAATATCTTTTTGGTTTTCCTCAGTAGCCTCAGTAGGGGCATAGACTTGCAAAATTGTTACTTTTGCAAATCTGGTGTTGAATCTAGCTGAAATGATACGGTCACTCACAGGTTTCCATCCAATTATAGCTTTAGCAGCATTTTTACTCAACATAATACCAACTCCATTAATATGATATTCTTCATGTCCAGAATATAAAATTGATGTATCTCCACTCTTGAAATGACCTCGGCCTTTCCATCGCATTTCGCTAATACCCAAAATATCTATGTTGTACTTTTTCATTTCTCGAAGGACTTGTTCTAACTGTCCAGTACGAAAAAGTGTGCGCACATTCCATGTCCCAACACTGGTTAAGGTTTTAGCATTAAAGATTCTGCAAATCGAAAATTGAGCTTCCTTTTGGCTTTCATTCAACCCTGTCATTTGTGTAACTCTGTCATCGAGATACGCGCGATCATTTCTTTGCCGTTGTTTGCCGGAATGGCGTCTTCTTATTGTTTCCGTAGCAATATAAATTTTTTACAGAGGCCAGGTTGCTAACCTTGCGCTCAAACGCTCCTCCTTTATCCAGGTTTGGGACTGGCTAAAATGAATAATTTCTGATCCAAACTAGGTGGAGTTATTGATGTTTCATTTATTTTTTATCTTTGTTTAATTTTCATTTTCTCTTAACACGATAATATCGATACATTTAAACCGAGGATCAAAGGAGATTATCTTCTACCCAACTCGTAATCCAACCTGTAACCTGTAACCTGTTATATCTAATGTTGAACTTTAACGTAATAATCTAAAACCTTATCGTTATGTCCTACAGCATTGAACAATTAATAAAAGCAATGTCGTAGTCTATATTTAAAAAAAGACAGGATAAATGTTATGATACTTTTAAAATTATTGTATTGTTAGTCATATAACGTACAAAATGCATGACTAAAATAAACTTTGCATTTATACAATTGCCTCCAGATAACAAAAACCTTAATAAAATTTAAAAAAATTTAAAATAATTTAAAATGTAGTGTAAATAATTTGAGAAATAAAAATGTTGAATTAAGAAAATTAATAATGTAATGCAAAATCAAATTCTACAACATTAGATAAAAATTCGTGAGAAGCCCTACATTAAACACTTTTAGAAAATTCAAGAAGTCAATAAATATTACTTAAAATATATAATAATATAATAATAGATAATATTGCTTTTATTATCTATTTTTGTATGTGTACATATTTTATAGTAAAAAATATTTATAAGCAACTAACTTGCTTTTTGAATGTCAATATTTTTGTTTTAACCTAAATTATAATTTTATGATGATTTTGGCTTAAAATATTATTTTTAATAAAATATTTGACTTATTCTCTTAAGATAATACTTAACGATTATTTTAGTACCATTTAGATGTCCTTCACAAAAACGAATAAATTATACTGTATTGATTTTGGCATCAGCTCGTTTATCTACGGTAGTTTAGTTTAGTTAAATTTATTTAATTTATAGCGGAACACTGGGCGACAAATAAACTTTTTGAATTTCTGCAGTTAACATTTACCACTTGAATTTGTCAACATTCTATACATTAATTTGTAACTTTATTAAATTTAGCTTGGATTTAATATACGCATGGCTTGTGCTGTGTATGTGATTTTCTTTGTAGTCATGACCGTCGATTTAAAGCTTTTATATTTTATGTTTGTGAAGAGAAAATACAAAATGAATTTATCTCAGTTTACGTCCTTAATTCTTTTTATTTAGAGTTATAATATCACTGATTTACTACGTGAATTGCTAAAATCGTGCAAGCATCTAAGTAAATGGTAGAACTATTGTTACAAGCATTAAAAACTAAAAATAATAAATTAAAAAATTTACTAAAGTTGTCATAACTGTAAAAACAGATTGCAGGTTGGTAGACGAGTTGGGTAAAAAAGCTTTTTTTAATCCTTGGTTGGAGTGTTTCTTGAATATTGATAAAAAAGCGTAGGGTGAAATAAAAGGAAGACAGTTTTAAAAACAGAAGGTTTAAAAAGCTGGGTAAATAAAAAGCAAATAAATATAGTACAAAGAGGTTAAAATAATAATTTTAAAAAGTAAGTATAAAAATAATAATAAGTACAAAAGCAAAAATCAATATACATAATGAAGTTTGGATTATAATTCAAAATCACTGTAATAATCTTGATAATAATATTGATTTTTCTACCTTACATACGTTTTCAACTTCAAACAATCTTTTTTTTATAGAAAATGCATCCATGTGCCTCTCACATACTCATGAAGGTTGACCAATGGAAATTTTTTAAATTGTTCTATTCCCAATGTTGATTTCGTTAGGTTTCGTTTTCAACTATACATATTACAATTCCAAGTTTTTAGCAATTTATTCAAACTGCCTAATTTAAAATACAGTGTGCAAATGCTATATTTCTGTATAAGTTTAATTTTTAGCATAAAAGCGTTTTGGTTTTTGGCCAATCCTATTATTGTTATCATGCAGATTTTGTAAAATGGTGATTTATTATTACTTTTATGATAATATTTTTTAATGTTTGCTACTTTGAATGTTTTACAAAAAACATCTTTCAGCAGTGGACAATTAGCGAAACCAAACGTGGGCCCGCATTTTAGTGCCAGCGATGGGATTCGAACCCATGTCCACCGAGGTCCGAATTCGAGCGCTGTACCGCTAAACCACCCCGGCACACAAAAAAACAAAAAGGCTAATGCTAAACTCTATTTTTTTTTGTCTAAAATGAACCTATAACTAACTATGATAATCTTCAGCATTTATAACTTTAAAAAATAAGTACAACTTGTTAATTCTATTTATTCAAAAAATATAAATTTAAGTTCTATAATATATACTACTCATTTTAGTAGTAACGGATAATATAATTATTTGCATTCAAAAAACAATACATTTGGAAAAAAATTGGAAGTAAATATAAGGAGAATTAATTTTTGAACTAAAGTATAAAAAACAAAATATTTTAATATTTAGAAAATTAAATGTAAATAAACATTTTTAGAAAAATTTTGAAACAACTTTGTGTATTTTAAATCAAATTATATAGCAATTTAATTATAATATTTCTAAACATATTTTTGTTGCGATTAATTTTCAGTTGCATTTTTAGGTTTGTGTACAAGGTAGGTAAGTCGAGAACTTTTTGGTATTTGGTTTTTGGTGTCAGATGTTTAGTTTAAATGGGAAAACCATAGATAGAATTGCAGATTTATACACAAGTTAGGTAAATAAGAGACTTTTTGGTACTCGTACCAACTGAGAAAACAGGACGTGACAATACTCACAAAATCACCTTCACAACAACAAGTAATAAAGCTAAATGCAAAAAGCTTGGTTATAATGATTGTGTGTGTATGTTTGTGAGTTTTACTAATTTAAATGTTTTCTGTACCCCCTTTTTTGTACATATATATACAGCCACTGAATAAATTAGTGATGAAAATTCAGAAAAAAAATTAATATAAATTAATTTGTTATCTCCAATTATTTTTAGTAAAAATAAATATTAAGAATTCAAAATAATGTAAAATATGTAATAGGTGCTTTATATTTATTTAGAAATATTTATTTAAAGACGCTCAGTCGGCCAAAACAGCATATTTTAAAAACAACGTTCATATAAACGTAGATAATAAGTTGAATCTATATAATTTCTATAGTAATTAGTCGATTATTAATTTGTGTGCTTAATTTCATTAATCGATAATCTAAAAAAAAATTTTATTTTAAATTATAATTGATCTTGAAAATCAGATTAATTTCGTTACTTGTTTTCGTTCTGTAAAATGAATACCAACGATAGAAAAGATTACCATCTTAATGACAATGAACACCATGTTATAAAAAAATTTAAAAACTATGGATTTTTGCCTAAACAACTAGCAGAATTGTACAGAGTAAGTCTTACAACAATTTATCGTGTTTTGAATGGACAAAAACCAAGAAACTATGATAATGTTGGTAGAAAAAACAAAACAAGTAAGACAGATAATCAAAAAATTTTAATGGAATTAAAAAAAAATTACAACAAGCTCATTTCAAATATTGTAAAAGATAATTTACAAGAATTCAGTTATTCGATGGTGAGAAGCCGTTCAAAAGAATTTGGTTTAACACGTGAATCTCCAATAGTTAAACCATTTATTAATAAAAAACAAAAAAAATGTAGATTTATGTTTTGTAACAAGTAGATTAAACAAAGATTGTCTTATTGGCGCTCGGTATATTTTGCTGATGAAACAATGATTCGGGATGAACCATTTGGATATAAAAATAAAGTACTATGCGGGCCTAATTTTCAAAAACATTTACTTTCGGTAGTTAGAAAAAAGCCCATCCTCGACAAGTGATGTGTTGGTTTGGTATTAAGTATAATAAACCTATTAAATGGAAAATTACATCCGGTACCTTAGATAGTGAAAAATTTGTTTCATTAATGAAAGAAGTTTTTTATAATGAAATGCAACACAGTCACACCGGGCTTACTAATGTTTTTCAGGACAATGCTCCATGTCATACGTCCAAAAAGGTAATGTCATATTTACCTAGGTTTACTTTATTTGTTTTATATTTACATTTAGACATTAGAAAAGCTAAAATAAAAAAAAAATTCTTTTATTCAATTACCACCTAATAGTCCGGACATAAATGTTATTGAGGTGGAGGCCGTGCTACCTAATTTAACACTGAATTAACGGTTAGCGAGAAAGTCACATATCCATTTTAGGCATGTAATTAATGCCATCAATCAATAAGGTTTGGTTAGTAAAAACTAAATCAAAGTATAAAGAGGAACTGCCAACTCTAAATTTAATCAAGAAACAAACATGTTGGACGAGTGTATGTTCGATACTAAACTAAAGAGTGGTGTCAAGAGACTTAGGAAAGAGGCAGAGTGATTCCCAGTTAATAGAGTGAGTATTAAAGTCCCCCATCAAAATATAAAAGTTGTGTGTTGACGAAAGTATAGAGAAAAGTCTGTAAAATAAGGAATTGTTTGATGCCTTTGGGAGTGAGGGAGGACGGTATAAGATTTAAAAAAGGGCGTAAATGTTTTTTTTGTGGTTCTATAAAAAATGTAAAAAATTGTTATTTAACAATTACAGTCAACTAACTAAATCTTTTTAAGACTTTATATGTAAAAACTTTTTTTAGTAATCATCTTTCCACTATCTCTGTTAATCCTGCAGTAAAAACCAAAATAAACTTATTAATTAAAAAAAATTAAAAACAATAATTTCTAAAACAGTTTAATTTAATTTTTAAATTCATTTTTATTAAAAATTGGTTTAATTTTATATAGCCTCTTAGCTCGGATCTATGAAGTACAAAGTCTTTAGTATACCATTTGGTATTGCAGGTTTGTACATAAGTTACGTAGAAGTATATTGGGGGAAAAAGGGGGAATAGTAAATGAAGGTAAATAATAAAATAAAATAGAAAATATAAACAATGAAATGCTGAAAAGTATAAATGAAGAGTCGGGGAATAGAGGTGGTTCAGATATAGCACAAAAGAGCGTATTTGTCGTAGACCAATTTGAAAGTCTGGAGACTGTAAAAAAAGGCTGTTCCAGGTTGAAATAACTATATGGAAAAACGTATTGCTGCAATCTGCAAGAGGCCCTTGTTTTTCAAAGTTTAAACAAGTGTCCCTTAAGGAATCTTTGGATTTAGTAGTACCATTTTCGAATGACCATTTGTGAATATTATTTATGTCTTGTTGCAATAGTTTCAGATTTGTGTCCCATATCTTAACATTATTAGCATAAAATTAGATTAAACTATATTTGGTAGGTTATTAATGAACAAAATAAACAATACGGGGTCTAATACTGATCCCTAAGTAACCCTGTTGCTGTTGGAATCAAATTGAAAAAAAATGTTATTAAGCTATTTTATAAAAAAATTAATTTTTAAAAAAACTTTTGTTTTAACAATTAGGAATAATAACTATGTACTTATTTACGGTGTTCTAAACATTAAAAAAACTACCATTGGTAAACACATATACACGTACTTTTTTTTACTAAATCCAATGTTTATAAAGCCATTTGAGTAACTTGTAAAACTCGCCACCTATTTCTTACAATTCTCGTTATTTTAAAAATATTTTTACATGTTTTTTCTTTTTAAAATATTGGTAGTACGTTTTTAATTAAATAACATGCTTTTTATACTGATACTATAATATATGTATATTATATTATAAGAATACTGATTAATGTGTTTTTAGTGTGTATCAAACATCTAACTTTTTTCTGTTTTTTATTTAACCGATGTTAATTACTGCTAATTATGTATTTTCGTATGCTAAAAACTATTTCTACAATAGTGTCTAAGCCAATAACAATAATAAAATGTTTATCATAATTTAGGAGTATCTATACTGTTTTTTCTCATAAAATTTATATTGTTTAATTTACCCCATTAAAATGTAATAAATTTTTTTTATGCACACATAATTGCTCCTCTTTAAACAACTAAAATAATTTTTACCTTAACATTAAAGTTACTACAAGCTTTTTTAAATTTCTACTAATTATAATCCTAAAAAAACATTTTTGTCCTCACATTGCATTTATCAGTTCACTTGCAGTTTTGGTGACAAGTACATTGGTCTGACAATACGTCGCTTAGCTAATCTGGCTAAAGAACACATTCCAAACTGGATCAAACGGAAGTGAACACTCATGCATCACTTCATATTACGTCACCTACTACAAACCAAACATCAGATAAATTTTAAAAATTGTTTTAAAGTACTAATTACTTCTCCAGCTTTGAATATGTTGGAAATTCTCACATTGAAACCTGTCTTGTGTGCACAAAAACAGTTCGTCACTACGTTGAACTGCATTGAAGTTTTTACTAACCAAACCTTATTGATTGATGGCATTAATTACATGTCTAAAATGGATATGTGACTTTCTCACTAACCGTCAATTCAGTGTTAAATTAGGTAGCACGGCCTCCACCCCTGCTCATATTACCTCAGGGGTCCCCAGGAAATAGTTTTAGGCCCCCTACTCCTTATTATATAAATTAATGACTTGCCCTTGATTGTTTAATCTGATATCTTGCTTTATGCTGATGATGTCAAAATCTGGGGCTTTAACCTTAAAAAATTACAACAGGATATTAATAACTTATATAAGTGGTCCCTAAATAATGCACTTTCTCTAAAAGTATCCAAATGTAATCAGTTCACTTTTGGAAAACATTCAAGCAATTTTTTAGAGCCCCAAGTTCCCAGATGAATGTGGTTAAAGATCTAGATGTGATATTCAGCCCTTTTTTTAATTGTTCGTCCTACCATAGCAAAGCAGTCCTAATCTGCTATTGTCTAACTAAGTTTTTTAAGCGTTATTTAAGATACATCCCTGTTAACTCACTCGCAAGTATACTCTGTACTGGGTGCTGCACCTGGATTTATGAGAATTGCACCGGTTTTTTTGAATCCTTCTATAATGAGTTAGCGAATAGTGATACAGATTTTTATTGTATAAACTTCCTCTGGTCCAAAAACGTTAAAAGCACTGTTTTATCGGTTGATCCTAAGTTGGATCTTCTTTTTGATTTAGTTAATAAGCTTAAGGAAAATAACTCATTTTTAAAAAAGTCAGTATTTTTAATCTCTTCATTTAACTGGGTAAAATATCTGCAATCTGGAAACTTGCCTTCATTTGTCTGATCCATAAGTCAGGTTGCAGGTTTAAAGAAGATAGCTTTAGACCTATTAATATTCTATCCGGTCCCAGAAAAATCTTGGGGAGAATTATTATCTCATCTTATTAGTTTTATTATGGATAGTAATATCATAGACCCTGCCCAACATGGATTTATGCTAATGAGATCCTGTCTATCTAACCTTTTGATGTCTACTAAAAGCGTAGCCCATATGTTGGAACGCTCCCCTTTTGTCGATGTCATCTACTTCGATTTTGTAAAGCCTTTGTAAGGTACCTTATTCCGCGTTGTTAAGTCAGTTAAAATCATTTGGTGTAAGCCCTCTACTCCTGGATTGGAAACGCAATTTACATACAAACCGTCACTTTAGTGTTAAGTTAGGTAATGTGTCCTCTACACCTACCCCTATCATTTCAGGAATTCCACAGGGCTTAGTTTTAGGTCCTCTACTTATCATCATTAATATCAATGATTTCCCCTCAATTGTACACTGACATCCTGCTTTATGCTGATGATGTCAAAGTCTGGGTTACCAACCCTGAACAATTGCAAGAAGACATTAATAATATCTATAAGTGGTCCTTGGATAACGCTCTACCCCTAAATGTTTCCAAATTTAATTATTTTGCTCTTGGTAAACATTCAGGCAATCTTTTTAGAGCTCCTGATTAGCAGTTTATTGCTCTAATTAACCTGGTTAAGGACTTAGGCGTATCACTTAGTTCTTCCCTTAATTTTTTGTGTCATCATAATAAAGCTATTCTTAAGTGTCATCAACTATCTAAATTTTTCAAGTGCAACCTGGCTAACATTTCTATTAGTTGTACTCGCCCCTCTTTTAACTCTATATTTGGCCGCACCTTGAATAATGCATTCGAGTTACGTCCCCCATTCTAAAGGCGGACATTCTGAAACTTGACAAAATACAAAGGAGTTTCACCAAAATGCCTAAATTTCTTAAGAACATTTTCTACCCCAAGCGTTTTAAAACTCTCGAACATTTCCCACTGAACGACAGGAGACTCCGGGGCAACCTTATCTTCGATTTTAAACTCCTTAATTCTAAGCATTTCAAGCGTCTTTTTGCGAGGAAACCTTTTTAAGATTTCCAGATCTAGGGTTCAGTCCTGTTGGAATTCCTATCATTTTTCGTATAGGGTCTACCCGCACACGTCATCTCGGCTTCGTCCCTTAAAGCCTTCAAATCGGCCTATTATTTGCATTATCTTCATAATTTTTTTAAATATGTTACTTCATTTTTATTTCTATTTATTTTTTTACTCTGATATATGATACCTGACATTTTTGAACCGGGAACCAAATGGAGTTTCTCTCACTCACGAGGTGAGGCGCGCGTCATACTACATGTCCATTGGAGCGTTATTCATCCTGTTCTCTTTTTTTCTTTATTGAAGATTATTGCAGTGTTTTTGCATTGTAATACGTAACTTGTTTTATATTATTATTATTGTATATTTATAATTTTTGGTTGTTCTCTAACTTCCACTATCTACCGTGATTTGTCTTAATTTCAATTTTTTTTTCTGACTAATCCCCCTTAAACCTCAACATCCATTTAATATTTCTCCTGAAAATTTGGGACAACATTTGAACCGAGAATCAAAAGGAGTTCGACTCCTACTCAACTCGTAAAACAACCTGTATTTAACTCGTGTACAAAACTAAAACTTCAAACCTGAAACAAATTAAAAATTTAATTGTTTATACAAATTTAAATTATAAAAAATAATATGTACAATTCAAAAAAAAATTATTAAAAAAATTAATTTTTTGCAATAAAAAATATTTTAAAGTTATTTTTGTGTTTAATAAATGTTTGAATCCTGAACAGAGTATTGAAAGGAGTTTTTCTCCTATTTAACTCTTGTACAAACCTGAAACCTGAATAAAAGTAGCGAAACCCTGAATCGACAATTTTTTGGTTGACGATGTACGCTTTTCTTTGTATTTGAAAAATGTGTTCAGTTATAATGAGTGTATGCACAGAAAAAGGTAATAAGAATGCTACCGAAACTGATAACAGTTCGGATAAAGTTGTCTTGTTATTGAAAGCGGCTGGTAATGCTCCTGTAATGAAACAAGTTAGATGGACAGTTAAAAGAAATAAAACCGTATTATGGGTTGTAGAATTTATTCGAAAGTATATATTTTGTGATAAGAATGAATCATTGTTTTTATACGTTAACCAGTGTTTTGCTCCTGCAATGGATTCAGAAATTGGATTACTTTTTGATTGTTATAGTGTCGAAAAAAAATTAGTTTTACATTATTGCAAAACACAAGCTTGGGGATAATATTTTACATTTTTTTATTTTATTTTTAGCTATATGCAGCCCAGCAAAATTAAAAGAACTGGTTTGTATTTTTTATTGATAATTTGCATCAGTATGTGACATATTCAGTGATTTTATCGAATCTGTTGTTCACACATATCTTTATGAAAGAAATATATATCCAAAGTCGTCTTTTTCTGATTTTGTAGTTTTTGGAATTGACTTGAAGGTAATTTTGTTGATAGTGGGTGTGTTGACTTGAAAACATTGATATTATCATGTAATTGATATAAGTAGTTATTTTTAGGTTATATTTTGTATTCGATCATGTGAACTGTTTTGATTTCGTTTTATTTTATAGTTTTTATCTAGGCGTTTGTGCTAATGTTTGGATAAGATATATATGTTAATTTTGTTAGTGCATAGTAATATTAAGAGAATTGGTAATTACTGAAAATTTAATAAAAACGTAATTGTTACTTTTAAGATTTTATTGAGTTTTATTTATAAATTGTGGTTTGCGGATTGGAGATAATGATGCTAAGTATTTAAGAGACGTTTAAATTTCTTTGCAGTCAATAGTTTAGATAATGTTATTCTCATTACCATAATAATGCCTATGATGCATTCTGTATTTAAGCCACTGTGGAGTAGGGATCAAGTATACAGGGCTAAATTTAGGTTTCTCTTTTTATAAATGAGAGAAATAGTAGGCGTTCCTGTAAGTTTCTGACAGCATTAAATATAGTACAATGTTACCGCTCTTTAGCACAAAATTTTACCAATCTTGTTGCTACTATTGTTTGTATAAAAACAGAGTTAATCATCCAAATTTAATTATGTTTAATATTACATCGATTTTAGAACTAAAGCATAAATTAGATTCCAGACCGCCATTTAACTATGACTTTGTTCTTATTTATTTGAATGTGGTTGGTGAGTCACCTTATTCCTATATTTGTACGGCATGTTAAATGATATGGCTGAATAAGCGTAACAAGGGTAGAAGAGTGACAAAAATCACTGGTTGGTAGACGGCATCTTTGTGACGGTGCCACTGTTCAGAAAGATTGACGAGCTCGTCTGATTTTTGTCAGTGTTATCTTCATTAGTTTAAGGGCTACATATAGTATACATATACCTTAAGATACCTTTTAAGTACCCTGGGTGTGTGCTCGATCCATCTTCCACAGCGAAAGCCTAGTTATACCGCTGTGCATTCGGACCTTGATGTTATTAATGTAGATGCCTATATGCATCTAGTCTAGGATGCACCACATGGAGGAGGAACAGTCGGACAAACTTTATAAGCATTACTAGAACCTTCGGGACCATTAGCATCCCTCACCATGACTACAAAAAGGACGGATACATAGAGTAACAATCATTCATTTTCTTAGATTTATTCAGATGAATTTTTGCAAAATTTAAGTTTTAGAATGTGTACAATTAGCGCAATCAAACGAGAACTCATACTTGTTATTTATAGTAAGGCTTCGATTCCCGTTCATCAAGGTAAGAATCAGTCAATAACTCAGTGTATTACTTTAGTACAACCAATAAGAAATTAAGTCTATCTTCATTAAATGTAGGAATTATTGACGTGCACAAAGTTATGAATTTTTAGAGCTGGATGGAATAATTCCAGGTGCATTTAAAATCTGTTTAGGTGATGTACTTTTATCGAATGGTGTTACTGAGTGTATATGCCTAAAAGAATAATAATTTTTTGTTTACTGTTTTTTAAGCAATGCAGAAATGGCTGTATGCTATACTCGTAGTTGGGTTGGAATAGACATGAGCTCCACTATCGGTACTAAATACAGGCCTTTGGCTTTGTTAAATTACCACTTACTGAAAAATGTCTTTTTCAAAACATTCAGACTATAGACGTAAAAATGGGTATGTTCACTTTAGTCCTTACGTCCCAGAACTGGTGAGAGTTCTAAATGTGGTAGTTTCATCGTTAGGTTGCACGTTTCAAAATCATTTTAATTCTTTGGCGCTAACATGTTCAGTTGTTGAGTTAGTCAATATTTGACTTCCACTTTAGAGCGAGTTCAATCTATTTATTTTTCAACATGAGTGCTGCTGGGAGTCTAAAATTAAATTTGGTTATACGAAAACCATATATATATAATTTAGCATTTTCAATGAGTAAATGATTTTTATGATTCTAAGGTTTTGAGTAATGCTATCAGTTTCAATTTCCAGTAATAGTGTTATCTCCAGCTATTCCTCAGCGTGGCGCATCCTGCACTAGGTGTAACTAAGCGCCTAAACTAACACAACAGAGACCGATTATACAATTGTATAACTGGACTTCTGCTTTGGGAGTGGGTGTAAGTATACACCCAGGGTGCTTTAAAGGTATCCCAAGATATACATATATTATATGTAGCGGTTTAACCAGGAGAACTAACTGATGAAAAATCAGTCAACCTAGTCAATCTTTGCGAATAGTGGTATCGTCTATTATCTAAGAAACTTCGTTATTGTCCTACATTTGTTATGGTTGTGGAGGCGATTGTTTAATATGCTGTACAAATATGGAAACAATGAAAAGGTGAATAAGTTTAAGCTATGACGTTTGTTTATTATAATTATATGTAAATAATGGTATGTGTTGGGAGTTTTATGTGATTTCGAAATATTTGTCGAATCTAACAATACAGTTATTACAAATACAAAAACAAATAATAGCAATAGCAGTGTAGATAATATGTAATGTGTTGAATGTACCTATATTGAAGTATTAAAACTAACAACGATTAACGGTAAGGCTTTTGTTTAAGATGCATCCAAAATAAAGTTTTACAAAAATTGTATAATACTTTTTAAATAATTTAGTGATTATATTGAAAGTTTCTATTTTATACAATTCTATCTGTCAGATATGCGAAAATCCCGATGTTAAAAAGTACATTTCGAATTGTGTAGAGTCGTTGCACTGGCAGATGGCTGATTTGAGCGAAGTGCGAATTGTACTGAAACGTGTTCACATGTCCGAAATGGTAAGCTCAACTGCCGACATCCTTGAATCGTTTGTATTAAGTTTTCAAAAGTTGAACGAAGAATTTGTAAAGTACGTTGGAATTGTTCAATTGTGTAATGTATACTTTTAAAGCATTTATTAAGCAATGACGAAGGCTTAAACAAGTTTTTATTTTTGATTTATTGTTTCTTTTTGTTATTAACATGTTTTTAAACAGAACTTCCAATTTGAGTATCTTGTCTAGGTTGAATTTTGCGCAGAACCAACTGCACCTTTAGTTGGTTTAGCATATGTATAATTTTAGTACTGTAATATTGTGAAGTTATCTGTACAGATGGCGATGTTCGAACCTACCAACCTTTTTACTCGAGAGTAGGAGCTTTTATTGATGAGGCAGCGCGCAGTAAAAATAAAAATGTTGGTTGTGCACGTTCTTATTTGGTTGGTGATAAAATCAACTTGTTGTTAATTCCAAGTTGATGAAACATGATTAACAATTTCATTTAAATGCTTTTTTAAGAAACAAACCTTTGTGTTGCTATTAGGCGTAGAAAAATAATAATGTTTCTCGATTAGAGGACGGAATTTTTGTGATAACGTTACTATTCATAGAAATCAGTTATGTTACTTCATTTTAGTCAAATAGCCATATATGGTATTGAGATGTTTTTCAAGTACCTTGGATGTAAGATTGCACTCATCTTCTTATGGGAGACCCGAGGTATTTTGTTGTGTATTTAATCTTAGTCCACAATTAACTACGTGGAAGTAACAGGTCAGGATTATTGCTGTTATTGTAACTACAAATTACATAAAGTGTAATTGTATGTGTCAAATATTTGAGGTTATTATTATTATTATTATTATTATTATTATTATTATTTTCTTCTTATGATTACTATTATTACTATCATTATTACTATTATTATTAAGGATGCTAATGACCCTGAGGATTTGAGTAATGCTTATAAAGTCTCAATTTCCAATGATGGTGATATTCCTGACTGTTAGTCCTCCACGTGGTGCATCTTGGACTAGGTGCCCCTAGGGATCTAGACTAATAACAGCAGGGTCCAAGTGCACAGCGGTATAACTGGGCTTCCGCTACGGCGGGTGGGTGCGAACATACACCCAGGATACTTAAAAGGTATCTAAAGGTATACGTATATCATATGTAGCCCTTGGGCTAAGGGAGATAACCCTGACAAAAAATCAGGTGGTCTCGTCAATCTTTGCGAACAGTGGCGACGTCACAAGGATGCCGTCTACCAGCCAAGAAACTTTGTTATTCTTCTACGTTTGTTTTACGCTTATCAAGCCATTGAAATCGATCGTTTGCTATGTCGTATAAATATGGGGAATAATGACTATTACTATTATTATTATTAAAATATATTATTATTATTATTGGCTTAGATATTTTAGTAGAAGTAACTTTCAGCACACAAAAAATAGGTACAATTATAGAATACAATAGAATTAGCAGTATGTAGCATCGGTAAACAAAATACACTCAAAAATTAACGGATCTTTAAAAGTACATGTGCATTATGACATACATGAAAGGGCATGATATAATTTGGAAACGTACTACAGTTAATAGTATACTCATATAACAATATACATCAATATGTGAATGACTCGTGTGAGTATGAGTATTAAAACAATAACCTGAATGTAGGATAATGAATGGTCACAAACTACGGATAACAATAATTGGACAGGCAAAATAAAAATTCATAATTTAGATAGGTTTGTGTGTGTAAAAGTCACTTTTAACTTTGTTGGAATTGGATAGTAACCTTGCTAAATAGGACAGACGTGAATTCTAATACACAGTTGCTCTGCAATTGGGGGTGGATGTGTGATTTTCTTCTTTATCCAAAAAGTTAATATCTGTTTGGCCACTTGTTATAACAACAATTGATAGACGATTTTTAGTTCTAGTTTTTGCACTATTGTTAGTTTCAAAAAGAATCCAATAACTCTACTGTAACTGGTTTCAAGTTGACTTAAGAAAGGAGGAGGGTTGGAGTGCAAAAATTTAATACTAAAGAAACACTAAAAGGTTGCTATTTGGTCAAATTACGATAAGGAAGTGAAAGCTCAATCTTTGATATGCATACATGCATTAGGTTAAATAATATGGACGGCGTTTTCCACATCCTTCCAGTTAGAATAACGACGTCGAGACCAGCCTGGTGCAAAAACAAATGCCATTGTAAAATGAGTGCAAATGCAAAAAATTTATCATTAAATAGTGCCTACAACATCCAATTGCAGTTCAATTAAAAGGAACCAATCAGAGAACAATCACAACCAACCTCCACATCTATTTAAAATTTACTCAGCTTTCGACTAATTAAAAATTCTATAACGTACAACATTTGCCGCCGAGTCCTCAATACCAAAAACTTAAAGTATAATTATGTGGAACAATCTTGTTGTCTTATACTCTTTACAGAGATTGTCTGCATTTTGTGGTATGCAAAACGAGTAATGTCAGTTTTTTATTTTATGAATTATGTAGCCATTAGAATGATCCAACATACCAAACTGAAACATTTTGTAACGTTGTTGTATAAGCATAATTTAAAATAATATTCTAGTGCCATATTCACTTTCTGTCATAGATCTTCTTTTTTGCATTTTTTTCAGATTTGACTATGCATGTGCGGAACTTCAACATTATTTTTTCACCATTTTGTTACAAATAAAACTGATTGGAAGCGCTTTTGTTTTGGAAGAATGTGGTAAATTGTTTTTTGTTTTTCCTTCAATATAAAAAAATTATTTGTGAATTTTTTGCATTATTTAAGATACATTAGCCTGTAGCGTTTTGTCTTGGAAACAATGGCAAAATCATTGGACTGAAATATCTGTGCACGCTTGCGAAAACCGTGAACAGTGGAAGGGGATTATTCGAGATGCTATGCGGATATTTGTTGTAGAGTTTTAATAAAAGTTTACTTTGAAAACTTATTAGATAGGATTATTAATAGAATTGCACTTTTTTCTATGCTTAGGTGGTATGAAGCAGTTTGTAGTATTTTTCTCGAGACGACTGAGTGCTAGACATGGAAATGGATGCTTATGAGTTCGAGTCTCACTACCGGTACTAAATGCATACCATTGGTTGTTTTTGACAAATATTCAGTAGCTAAAAATGTTTTCCGTCAATAAAGCTCATATTTTTATGAAATTTTTAATTGCAATGATGGTCCTACTTCTGGTAGCAATGAACATGAAAAATGATTAAAGTATGAACAATGAGAGAAATTAATTATTTAGTCGATTATAGTAATAATGATGTTTACTTTATTGTGCATTCTGTTTTTTATTTATGAGTAGTATGTTTTAAATTTGTTTTCTATTTAGAAAAAACGTGGGAACTGTGGGTTTGTATGCGAACATCTCCAAATGAATCTGAAGTAAGTTATGACAATTTCTATATTATTATAGTGTAGAACGTTATTTTTCACTAGTTTTAGATAGCGTGTATTTAGTTTGGTTCATTCCATGGGTTCTAAGGATTTCAATATATTTATGAAGTCTCCATTTTCAATTATTTTTTATAATTCTGTCCCCATATCTCCATGTGGTGCATCATGGATTTAAATTAACAAATTAGGGACCTAGTGCACAGCGGTATAACTAAGATTTTGTCTTAGAAGGTGAGTACAAGTATACGTCCACGGTACTGAAAAGGTGTTTTAATGTATACACTGGACTAAGAAAAAAAGCCTTGACAATTATGTATATATTTTTCACAATGTATTTTTATTACAGTTTTTCTGTTTAGCAGTAGTTACATTTTTACGTCTTTATGTAAACCTAAATCTAGATGCCCACTATGCGCTGGAGTATGTTGGATAATGCAAACGTCAAAAATAGCCAATTGACTTCCATTTATCCAATAAAGTCAATTCAAAACGACAATGTAGAAGTAAGCATATTGGTTTTTTGGTATAAGATTTCTATTGTAGATTCAAGCTTTGTTGCTGCGAGCTGATGAACTATAAAACAACGGTTATTGTATTTTGTTTCAGGTTTACAAGTGTTTCCTTTTAAGTTATTTGAATTTTTGTATAAAGCTGTTTACAATGTTTTGATATTATTGTGTTTGTTTTATATTAAGTACTTATTGGATAATGAATGACAATTAAATACTATGTGATATATATATATATATATATATATATATATAGAGGTACAGCGCTCGACTTAGACCTGGTAGACATGGATTCGAATCCCACCACCGGCCCACTAAATGCGGGGTCACGTTCACTTTCGCTAAAATGTCCACTGCTGAAAGATGCGTTTCCCGTAAAACATTCAAAGTAGTAAACATATTTAAAATATATGTAGTGAGCAAGAGTTAGCTTGCATCACCGGTATTGAATGGAGGTTTATCGTCCAGGACTGAGTTAAATGTACATCTATTGAGAAAAAATTTCTATTTAAAAACACTCAGCTAACATAGTCAGCAATAAAACTGGTAGAAATATTAATACAATTTGAAATTAAAACAGTAATTTTTATACCAAAAACAGTTATGCATTTATTGTCTACATTTGACATGAATAATTTCGGTTCCATTCGTCGAATCCGCACTTCGGACGCAATAATTAAAATCTGCAAACCCAACACACGCTGCACCATGTTCGCCATTTTTTGTGAGCGCTACAACTGCACCATACCAAGTTTGCGTCTAACCAAATTGTGAAAAGCAACACGTTTTTTTAATCGTAAAAGATAAGCGTCTGCAGGAAAAAATCAAATGTACTTACATATTTGACGCTATCCAATGCTCGTTTGCATGCTTCGGTTGGTTTAAGCCCTGTGTGCATAAATTGAACTACTTGAAACGATAGCAGATAGCGCATCATTAAGTCGCCATCTCCAGTTGCAGCAGCTCCACCAATCTAATAAATATTTTTGTTTAAATATTTATACTACTTCAAGTAGTCGCTTTATTTTAAGATTAAAAATAATGTCATTTGGTAACGTACCTGGTTGTCAACGTATGCTCCAGCTCCGGCTATTGCGGAATCGCCTACACGACCGGGAATTTTAAAACTTGATCCGCTGGTTGACGTCCCAACGGCCATGTCAGCGTAAGCGTCTAAGGCAATCATTCCTATTGTGTCGTGATTTTGTTCATCAAGTTTTAGGCGATTTTTTAAATGTGCTTGTTTTGTATCTAATGAAGTTGGTAACATTAATACAATTTATTTAATAAAGTTTATAATTGGTATTAGTTGGCGTTATTATTTTTTGTAAAGTCATTGTAGAGTCTATTTCCTTAAAAACATTTTTATAATTTGTCAATGTTTGAGATGCCAATGATTTGAGTATTGCTTATAAAGTCTCAATTTCCAGTAATGTTGATATTTCTAACTATTCTTTCTTCACGTGGTGTATTCCGGACTAGGTGCTCTTATACATTTAGACTAATAATAGCGGGGATTGCATGCACAGCGGTATAACTGGATTCCAGCTTTAGCGGGTGGATGCAAGCATACATCCAAGATACCACATGTAGCCATTCAGCTAAGGGAGATAATCCTGACAACAATTCAGGCGGTTTCATCAATTTTTGCGAACAGTGGCGACGTCACAAGAATGCCGTCTACCAGCCAAGAAACTTTATTATTTTTCTAAGTTTGTTACGCTTATCAAAGTTGACCGTTTTATATGCCATATAAATATGTGAAATAATGAAGAGGTGACTACGTCACCAACCAAAATGGAATGAATGTTTTAATATTACAACTTTTAACACTTGTAATAATGTATTGTAATTACAAGAGTTACAATACCATTGATTTAAACAAAAATTAATACTATTAAATTTTTAAACAATAATTTTATTGTTAAGATACATTGACCTCATTTAATAAGATACACTAGACATATTTTAAAATAATACTATGTACATTATGTAAATATTTACTTCATGTGTAATTAAGTAAGCATATATAACAACTATCCCTAGTTTTAATGGTTGCGTGTAGCGCATTTGGGACTAATAATTTAAAAGGAACAAAAACCAAATACAAAGCGGTTTACTACAAATTTTGTTTTTAAAAACAGATGTAGTATACACTAGGAATTGTATAACTGTATATAGCTATACCAAATTCAACCAAATGGTCAGGAAATCGTATTCTGAAAAATTTATTAGGGAGGGTGGTTGACAATTTTTATGAACATTGGTGTTATCGCACAAACAAGATTTCTTTTACATTAAAAAAAACAATAGAAAACTGGTTTAAAAAGATTTAACAAAGTTGTAAACTCAGGTGGGGTGAGCTTGTCATTGGTTAATTCAAACAATCAATAGGTTGTTTGGTAATTTTCATTCAGTAAGTTAAAGAACAATAGCATTCATACTCGATACATCAAAATGGATGAAGGTTTAAAATGAATCGATAAACTTTTGACCGTATTTAGATACGATTTACGAATAGCCAATTGCAGTTTAACTAAAATGACGTATCACTATTACAGAATGCAAATCACATATCAGGTAAATGCTTAATCAATCGATACAGTCCATTATAGTTGCGAAAATTTATACAGATTTTATAAATACACCATTTTTCAGTTTATTCATCTACAATATCTTTTATCCTTTAAACGCACAATCGGAAAAGACTTATAGTCTGATGGGCCACCGGTTCTAAAATAAATTTTAAATAAACACACAAACCCCATTGTGCTTTGTATGGACCACAATTGTTGGACGGATCTGGAATCCAGGCTTGGGATATTCGAAAATTAGGTTGACAATGTTTACCGACCCATTGATGCCACAAATCAATTGAATTGTTTGTATTCAAGTTGGATTCATTAAATCCGCGCGATTTAGCAAATGCAGTTGCTCCCGAGCCGACCAACAACGTTACGTCGGTGCTTAGTAATACTTCACGGGCTACCTTGGATGCATCGCTAATGTTGGACATGGCTGCAACCGCACCAACCTGCAAAGTGAATATTCAGTGGGTCTTTAAAAACGAATTTTGACTAAATATTTTGTTAAAAATAAGGTTAACCGACAGTGTACATTTAATATAGTTTAATTTAAATTTTGCAAGGTATTTAGCAACAAGCGAAAACTTCAAAATTTTCCAGTTTCTAATAATTTGTTTTGTGTTGAAGTGCAATTTTGCAAATTAATTTTCTTGTTATAGAGACAAGGTTGTTAGGTCAATACTTCAACTCGTTAAGGTGGAGTTGACAATCTATGAAACATTGATAATTTTGAAGATTTGAGCAAGGCTTATATTTTTATATAGTCTCCAGTTTTATTGATAACGATAATCCTGACTCCGTACTGTCACACAAAGACTAAAGCGGGATTGAATGTGCAGCGGTATATCTGGGTAAATGTAGATCCCTGTATGCATATTTTTAAAATTTATGTTTACTACTTTGAATGTTTTGACGGGAAACGCATTTTTCAGCAGTGGATATTTTAGTGAAGTCAAATGTGGGTTCTCATTTGGTGCCGGTGGTGGGATTAGAACTCTGTTACAAGTCGATCACCATACCGCTATATATATATATATATATATATATATAATGCTACAACTTTACTTACCTTCATCGTTCTCCCGTCCATTACCATAGCGTCTAAAGCAGAATTTCCATTTTCATCTGGCGAATTACCATAGCCGACACTTTCAATGTTTAAATCTTGTTCAGCTGCAGTACACCCTGCCACAACGGCATCAATTGCAGATCCAGGTTTATAGGAATCGGTATTAAGTACAGCCCATGAAGCATCGGTAGCTTTTGGGAAAGGCCACGTATTGATTACAATGGGCTTTACTCTATTGCACGATTGAAGATTTAATGGATTTATTAATGCGGTTATTAGAAAACACAATAGAAGCATAATTTGCACAATCAATTTGCAATCATATATATATATATATATATATATATATATATATATATATATATATATATATATATATATATATATATCGATTATAAAATATTTAATCAAGCTTCATGTTGCAAGTTTAAGTGACCAATTAGCACAGAGAGAGAGAAACGAAAAATGTATTTAATATAAACACGATTGTATTTAATTAGTTATTTCTTAATTTAACAAATCATATGTGGACAAAGATAAAATCTATGAAATCCATTTTTGATGTTTATTGTTTGAATGTTTGTCGAAAAACACATTTTTCAAAAACAAACATGTAGTAAAACCAAACAGAAGTTCATATCTCGTGTCTGTAATGGGTCTCGAATCCACGATCACCTAGTTTCAAATCTAGCGCACAGTTAGGTCTAACTTTTTGCACAAACTAACCATATTGTATTTAATAAATGAACATTGTGCAATTATAAGTAATTTCCAACGGTTACAATTTAATATTAATAAAGATGTATTTCTTTTTAAAAGGTAATACTTATTTATAACTACTAGTTAGAAGTACTACCTTGTTCCTCGTTGTCTATTTCCGAACCATAGACTAAAATGTAAGCTACTGATTATAATTTTTAAGCTAGCATTTGTATAATTCGTACGAGCAAGCCAAACTGGATATGTACAGTAGAAGTATAATAATTATGGTAATACGACTGATTTAATTAATTTACAAAACACAGATAAATGGCCATTAACGCGTGGGAGTAAAAACAATTGATGAATGAAATAATATTGGCAAAACAAAATTTGGCTGTTGAGAAAGATTTTAGTACATTTTTTTAAGTATGTGCAGTTAATCCAATTACATATGTATTACCGATCCTTTTAGAAAACGAAAGACTGTAACTAATGCATATTTTATTATGGGTGCTCTTGATCAATAGCTCAATATATTTTATGAGAGATATCCCAATCACGTAAAACTATGTTGACAAATGGTATTTTTAGTACAACCAATTTGAATGTACAAAAACACATTTTATTTATTCATTATTTAACTTGTTAGCTTATCCTAATCATGTACTACAAAACATGGTACATCATTCTAAAAAATTGAAAAAGATTTACAAGAATGCAGTTAGATAAAAAAGATCTAGAGACTGTGAAAACCTCGAACGTCTTTTTATAAACAAAAAGATTAACTGGACATTTCTTATTTGAAATGAGTTTGTTTTTATTCATGCATATATAAGTAAATTACAATTAACCAAGTTAAAAAATAATTATTTAAACTTATTAAAAAGGGAGTACAATATTACATTAAAATGTACAAACAATTTTTCAAAAATGTTATTCATTCTTATAAACATTTTTCTGACATGTATCGTCAGACACTAGCGACCGATTTTACAGAAATATCAGTATCGATCTGAAAAAAGGGAATGTGATCGACGACGCTACTGCCTGTTATTGGAGTTTTACATGTAGAAGTGCATTGATAATTAAATCTAGAATTGACCCATTAATACTAAAATGTACTCTCGATTGTATCGTAAAATATGTGCTTGCTATCTCCATCTGTACAAAATTGCTGTTGCTAAATCAAACCGTATTAAACTTAACATTTTACGCGTTTAAAAACTCATCTTATATAGGATTTTGTGTTATCAAACTTTTGGTCTTCTCAATGTGACCTTAGGACCCTCCAAAATGGTGTGACAGTTACCACGTCTCTGATAGCAACGAAGTCACTTACTGGTATCTGAAAAAATGAATACTCACTTTCGCATTGGTGATTTCAGTTTAAATTCAACAAATTTACGTACTTCAACTCTAAATCACAGCAATGTCTAACTCAACAATCTCTTTAAATTGCTACCAGTCACAACTAATTCAATACAAAAATTTTAAGCTAAAATAAAATTTTCCAGTTGCTTAAGTTGTAAAATAAAATTCTAGTAATAGTCAAATAGAAATGTTTTTGCTTCACAGCACAACTTAATCGTTATTGACATCGTATTTCGATATTATCCACTCTGCACAATTTAGATGGTAATATTGATGCATTGTCTAGGCCGATGTGTAGGTGACTATGTTCATTCGGGCCGACACTAGGGAATCTCACATTCTTAATTTAAATGACCACTATTATCTGCTTAAATGATTTTGCTAGTAATTCTTTTCAGCAAGCAGAGATTTAACACAAACAAACAACGAGAAATAGCAGTATTGGAATAATTATTTACTAAAATGAGAATCGAACAACTCAGCTATTATTTTACTTAGTCTAATACATTTGTATTACAATATTCTCCAATGTCGAAATCAAATCACACTTTTTCGTGACGTATCAAAAAATTCAGATAACCCTGATTCATTAATTAAAAAATATTGAACAATCTCATTTCATTGTTTTCTATGCAATAAAAGGATACCGAATTTCCTACAAGCGTAATGAAATAACCAGATTTTTTGGACTAATGGATAGCATCTTTGCAAAAAATATCAGAATCACTTGATCTTGTCAGGAATGATTATCAGCCAGTATCTTACAAACGTGTTGGCCAAAGCGAAACTCTTTATATACCTTTGTACACTCATTTCATTTGGTAACTTAGAAAATTGTATGTAATCCGTATTTTTATTAATAGTTGTCTTTATAAATTATGTTAATCATTTTACTCCATTTTCGATTTTGCACCAGTTGATATTTTAAACAATTTTTTTACTTACAATATATATGTATATATTATTATAGTTTTTTCAATTATTATATAGTAATGTATATTTTATAATTGAAGTGACGTTTCTCTTGTACGCTATGTAATTGTTAGAGAGGTTTTAGTTTAATAATCACTTTTTGCATTAATTGTTGTGAGGGTTGTATATATATTTATACAACGGTCACAACAATTATAACAAAAAAGGGATAATTTATCAAAACCATCTTTAATAAATAACATAACATACGAGTAAAACGTCACCGCAATTATAAAATATACAATACTATGTAATAATAATTATATATATATATATATATATATATATATATATATATATATATATATATATTGTAAGTAATAGAAAATTGTATAAAATATTATCTGCTGCAAAATCGATAATTGAGTATTAATTAACATAATTCATGACGTCTAATATTAATAACAAACGGATCAGATATAATTTTTTCACTTATCAAATGATTACAAATTTAAAAAATTGAATAATATAATAATTATCAACCAGTATCTTACAAATGTATGTTTGCACGTGTTGATCAAAGCGAAACTCTTTATATACCTTTGTACATATCCCCCTGGTCTACTTTAGTTTACATTCAGAGTGTATTATGTGAAAATATAGAATTTCAGATACAATTGTTATTTCAACTAAAAACTACATGAGCATTATTCAAGTCATTAAAATATTTAACTTTTAAAATCATTAAACTAAAATCGTGTTTCAATAAAAAGAAATATATTCAAATGTACCATCTTTTTATTAAAACTCCACATATTTATTTACAAAACATAAAAAAACTTTTTAGAAAAAAACGAAAGCCAAATCAACCATTGCACTATTCAATTCACATAAACCGTTTCATCAGCCCGACGCTTTTTAACCGCAATCAAACCCGGTTTAGTCTGAGCATCTGGATGATTAGCCAGTTCATTTGGACACGAAGATACAGGTGACTGGATCAACAACTGTTTGAGGTCGTAATAAACAGCAGTGTCCTCTTTAGTCAAAAACGTTATTGCTTTTCCAGATTTTCCTGCACGACCCGTACGACCAATGCGATGCACGTAGTCTACAAAAAAAGTATTTAAAATTAATTTTATAGATATACACTACTAATTATTATATAAGTGGTATCATCACAACAATAAAAACGTACCATCTATTGATTTGGACATGTCGTAATTGATTACCACAGATACGTCCTTAATATCGATACCTCGACCGGCTACGTCCGTAGCCACCAAAATTTCTTTTTGTTTCGATTTCAAACTGGCCAACGCGTATTCTCGATGTTCCTGACCCTTGCCACCGTGAAGAACGACCGAGTTGTAGCCAAGTTTTTCTAAACCCTTGGCAAGCATATCTGCACCCTTCTTTTGATTGACGAAAACAATGATTGGTGGATCTACGCCTCTAGTAAGAATCTCAACCAATTTACGTCTAAAAATAGAAAAAAAATTAATAAAAATCAAATCAATCCTTTGTTGAATATAACCTTCCTATGGAGTATTTTTGTTGGTTAAAATCTCCCAAACTAACTGAATCACTAGTTAGTCCTATATTAATGTTCATATGTTTTAAGACTGTGATACTGATAAATTGTCCATATCGAACCAAAAGGTAATGGTCGAAAAAAATTCAAGCCCAAACACATCAATCTGGAAACTGGAGCTCCTACTACTGACCGATTCCACAAACAACTCGAGAATGTAAAGCGAGGTTGCCGTATAAAACCTAACAATTCTAACTATTAAATTAATTAGAAAAGTGTGTACAACAGAAATAGCCCAATGTGTCCCCTTTCCCTCAACCAAATAAATAGCGATAAAATAAGACCCAATGTCCCATTCGCTCTATTGGCACCATATAAACAAAGGCCTAAATGCTACGCCGTGTATCCCTTCCCTACTCCGCTTCAGCCACATCATCATTATTATCTAAACAAGACGCAACACATACAAAATAAAGTGTTTCTAGTGCAGGAGTGGTCTAGTAAAGCAGTGCTGCATGTGAACATGTATGCCACCATCGGTTTCGTTGCCTCGAAAATGCTTCCCGTGAAATATTCATGTAATAATAATTCCAAAAAATTACAATACCACCTCGTAAAGTCAGTAGGCAAACAATTATTGTAAGTTTAAAACTCGTGTCCATTATTACCTCTTTTGTTCTTCCGATACCATGTAGACAACTTGTTCGACGCGTTCGGTTGGTTTTCCAGCGCTACCCACATAGACAACCACCGGTCGCCTCAAATAGGATCGAGCCAAGCGTTCCAATGCCGGTGGCATAGTGGCCGTAAACATAACCGTCTGGCGGTACTTGTGCTTGGTCATAAAGTTCGACAGTAGCTTGCTATCGTCCTCAGCATCATCCGTATCGGGCTTTTCGTTTGTTACTGGCAAATAGCCCAAAATATTGTTCACTTCAGGTTCGAAACCCATATCTATCATTTTGTCGGCCTGTTGGAATGGTCAAACAAATTGTTTAACAAGCAAATGTGTAGGTGTGTCAAGTAAATTTGGAATGTGATTTATTGGATAGTTAAATGATTACAACAAGTCAATTTCAGAGTTATTTTTAATTTTTTCCGTTCAGTGAAAACGATTCAGTTTCTAAGTGATAGAATGGTAAAAACTCTAATTTTCTGATTGAAAAGTCGATAGTTTCAAATTTCAGTAATGTCTAACTTTATAAGTTTAAATAACCCATCATTGTTAAAGCACAATATAAAAACAAGCATTGGTACACTTGATTCTATACTGCTTCTTCAATGCAACCAAAGAAAACATAATTGGGAGGACCTGTTTGAAAGATAATTAATTTGATTTTCATCAGTTTAGTCTGTAAATACTCAACTAGAAAGAGGTTCAAAGTTGAATTGGCATTACAGTAAAGAAATTGTAAATGTGAAATGAATTTCGTAATTGTTTTTACTAAAACGTTTTTCTAAACCCAGTTAAGAATCATAATATATTATAAAAACAACGTCGTTGTTTTTGACCTACAAGTCAAAAAATTTTAATAAACGTATTTTCAGAAAAATTAATAAAAAATTCAGAAATAAAACTGACAACTTTACTAAAATAACCAGATTAGCGGTTAAGTGTTTAAGTATGATTTGTGGTTAGTGACGTAGCTACCTCATCAATACTTCTATTTTAGTAAAGAATATCAAACGTAACAATCGCAAGAGAATAACACGGTTTTTATTAATCCTAAGTACATATTGTGTAAGTGTACCTGTTATTTGTGTGCTGAAGGTAACGTCTGTGAAAGTATCTAAACCAATAACTACATTAATGATACTTCTTTCAATAACATCTATAATTAAAAATAATAAATCAGATTGCACATTGATTTACAACATAAACACTTATTCCTCACTCCACATCTCTCATAAAACACATACCTCATCTAAAACAATGTAAGTACATTGATTTAAAACCATATAGCGATTTTCCAGCACATCGTTCAACCGACCGGGTGTACCAATGACGATTTCGGCACCCATGCGTAACTTCAACACTTGTTCTTCACGTGACAAACCACCAATTAAAGACACAGCCTTGATGCCCAACGGACGTCCAAATTTCACCGTTTCTTCCTCGATTTGCTGAGCCAACTCGCGCGTAGGAGCCATTATAATGGCATATGGACCTTGTTCGGTATCCTAGAACAGTAACAACCATTAATCAAACACAAACATACTTCCATGCGCTCCAACTTGGGCAAATTATGAATCCAATTAAGCAGAGGAATAAGAAATGCTGCAGTTTTACCAGATCCCGTCTCGGCCACACCAATGATATCGCGGTTTTGTAAACCAATGGGTATAGCCTGACGCTGGATTGGAGTGGGATCACTATAGCCGATCTAGAATTAAATAAATATTATAAAACTTCACTCAAACCTTTTTAATGACTTCTTTCAATTCGTCAACCACATTCAATTCTTTCCACGATCGAAGTGGACAAGGAACGTTGCCGCCTTTCGTCGATATTCCAAAGTCTTCGCGAAAGATTCGCCAATCACGTTCAATCATTTGCGAAAGGGATTTGTCAGACCAGTGTCGATCGTCCCATTTTTGTTTTTCTTCCTTTTTGGCCAAAGTTGACAAGCGTTTTCTAGATAATTAAAAGAACAAGTTGTTGTGACTCACTTTTCCTGCGTTTGTTGAATATCTGAACGGCGGTCATCCAACAGTCTGGCATAAAATTTGCTTATTTGCTTCTTTTGTTGCTGCATATATATATATACACACACATAAATTAGATAATTAAATAAATGTTTCAGGGAATAGGTATATTCGGCATTCAATACCATTGTTTATTTATCCAACAACCTTAGTCTTAAAATGGTTTATATGTAAGACCAATCAGTGGTACAGCTGGCTTTACACAACCCCAACATAGCCAAAATATCGCTTTATAATTTTTTGTTTATAAAACAATTTATTTAATCTTTAATATTATTAGTAAAAGTATTCAACACAATTACATACCTAAACAGGAGGTAGATCTATAAAAATAGAGACAATACACACAATAACTCACGTTGACATCAATACCGCCAATATGTCCACGACCAAAAAATTGTATTTGATGCTTTTCGTTGTATAAAGGATTGTAATCCTTACTCGTGTCCTCATTGACATCCCAATCAAATACAAACTTGCGCTCGTTCAGTCTTCTTTGGCGCCGCTTAGTGAATACCTTTTGACCCAAATACCGTTCACGAATGGCCTGGTCTTGTTTGGATAACGTATATATTTTGGCTTTATTAGATTCATCTGTCTGACGTTTGTTAAATCGATCTCTTGCACTGGAACTATCACCACCGCCACGACTGCGATAATCCCTCACACGATTCTGAAAATCTTCTATGCGTTTGAGTCGTTCATTTTCTAACAAAAAAAAACAGTTCCTTCAATATGACATCCCAATCAACAACAACGATGAATGTTAGTGGAGTTGCCACCTCTTTATTAGTTCCAAGTTCTCATAGCATCCCATATAATCCCCTTCCACTGTTCACAATTTTTGGAAGCGTGTAGAGATATTTCAGTCTAACGACTTTGTCATTGTTTCCATAATAAAGTTCCGGATATATTAACTGAGTTGAATAAACGTAGAATCTACTGCACCACTAGTTGAGTATAGAAATGCGGAAATCACTGAGATTTAAACTAGACTTCCTAACCCAGAAATAGAGCATTTACCAATAATACAATCAACCGAAAACACTGTTATTATGGATCATTATAAGAAACCAATTATCGCTGAGCTTTTTTAATGTTGATAATTTTGACAGCTTAAAAATGTTCATGTTCCTGTGTAATGCCCACTTCGAATAACAATGGTACTCCGCCACGTGATGCATCCGGGATAGACCGCGCATACATACTGAAATATTTATATAACTGTTTTAGCCTAAATCAAGCGGTTTAATTTGTTTTTTTTCTATCATCTAAACCCGTGTGCAATATTTCTTAAAATAGTCTAGATCACAAGTATAACTGCAAAACATCAAAGTTCTCATGATAAGGTTACAAATTCCTATTAACAATTCTTTATAACCTCACATACATTGTGTCCAAATATAATTCAAAACCATGCTCATTGTAGACCAGCAGTCTGGTGTTTACATCACTTGAATCACTTAAACATAAACTATAACAAATCCAATCCACACACATGTTTCAAATTACCTTCAGCATTTTTTAAAAGTTCTTGTTGTTTCTTAACTTTCTCCATTTGTTGTTCTTTCATCGCCTGGACTTCAAGCTGACGACGACGCAAAGCCTCCTGTTGTCGTTCTTCTTTTGATATAAACTTCGGTTTGATTTGTTCAGCTTCTTCAGCCTTACGTTTGGCAATCAATTCTTCCAGTGAAATTGGTACTCTCTTCGGAGGGCCGTCATCGGTAGCCGATTTTCTTTTAAATATCTTTATTTTGCTAAGATCGAGGATTTTAGCTCCATTTTTGGACTCTTTTCTAAAATTTAACTAAATCAAAGCAAATTAGGCTAACATACGATTTGTCATCTTTTTTGTGCTTGTGTTTTTTCTTCTTGTGATGCTTATCCTTCTTTTCTTTTTTCTCAGTTTTAGACTTTTTCTTCTTGTGCTTCTTCGTACCTGCTGCTTGATTACCATCGACTTCCGCTTCCGGTTCCTTCCTTTTAAGTTTGGATACTTCTCTAAATCAAATATAAATAAAGCAAATAAAATATTACTGCGTTTGTTTCTTTTTTAAAGCCTCCTCGTCACTCATTTCTTCATCCAATTCGCCTTCTTCCAAATGAACCTTTCCATTTTCCATGTCCGGTAAATGTATCTAAAATATCTAGAATGTGATAAATCAAATAATCAGTTAGAAAACATTTTAAATATATGCTCTCATATTAAAAACTCTTTAATCAAAAATATTAGTTTCTATATTGCATGCTTTGTTAAAATGTCTAAAATAAAATCCACTTTCAAACTTTATGAGATAAGAAATCTAGTACCTAAAAGCTTTTGGTCTAATGTTTTTGACAAATTCTTGGGTAGAATTATCTCAAAATAAAAAAGTTTAAATAACCGAATCAATTAAAATATTTAGTCTTTTAAGCATTTCGTAACAATTAATCACCACAAATTAAGCCAAAAAATAATAATAACACTAGTATAAACAGTCCAGATGCATAATACAATATACTAGCAACTTATAAGTACGTAGTCAATACTGAGAGTGTACCAGATAATTTTTTACAAATATACTTTTACATATCATTATGCTATTAGATCATAAAATAATAGAATTAAAATTAACCATATATAAATAAAAACCGAAATAAATATTTAACCAATTTCTTTAATACTAAATTTTCTATCAAATTCAGGATGCTAACGATCCTAAGGATTTGAGTAATGCATAGTCTCAATTTCCAATAATTGTGATATTCTTGCCAATTCCTCTTCCACGTGGTACATTCTGAACTAGGTACTCACAGGTATATATATTAATAGAAGCAAATACTAAGTCCACACCGGAATAACTGAGTTTTCACTAGACTCCCACTCACTGAATAGGCGCTAGAATACACCTGCAATGCTTAAAAGGTACCTCAAGGTATCCATTCACCGTATGTAGCCGATTAGGCTTATAGATACATCAACCCCTAATTCCCCAGAAAAAGATTGCCTCGTCAATTACTGTGAACACTGGCGTCATCGCAAGAAAGCGGCCTCCTAGTCAAGAAACTTTATTTATCCCCATAAGTTCAATTCGCATCCAACCTCTTCTTCGTATATGAATCTGGAATACTATTCAAACTTAGAACTAATTAAGAGATGGCTCTACCAAAATCTTTTGTTGTTGTATCAACTAGATTATTTTAGTTATTATTTTAATTATAAAAATAACATTTTTAAAATATTCATCCACGCATAAGTAACCAAAACAGAAAAGAACATATATTCCAAACTTATGAATTCAAACTTCCTAAATTTTCAATCATTCAAAAATAAACAACTATGTACCAAATCTTACATAATTTTGCATATGCTAAATAAAAATCCTTTCTTTATCGAGTATTTAATCAACAAAATTTAATTTCTGAACTTCAACACCAAAAATTTTTAAATTAAAATAATAACCATATATATATATATATATATATATATATATATATATATATATATATATATATTAAAATGTTGTTTATGGATAAATATTCGCCGCTAATTTTATTTTTAGTCTTTTTTCACAAATAAAGACAAAATTATTAATTAACATGTCTAACTGATGCAAACTCGAAAAAAATGTACCAAAGCATAACTGAGCTTCCACTTTAATATGTACAAACATACATCAATGAGTAGTTAAGAGGCATGTTAAAATTTGCACAATCTATATGCAGTGATTGGGCAGAACGGGATAACTGCGACAAAAAATAAAAAATCTTTATACATTTTCTCAAACAAAAATTTCGTCTACAAAGAAAATTTTATTATTGGACCGTATTAAATCCTATCAAATAAATCAAACAGTTAGTATAAAATTGTAAGGAACAAGTTTCTTCTAACAACAGTTTAATTAAATAACAACATATATAACAGATAAAAATTCAAAGCATTAAATAAATAGTACATATAACAAAATATATTTCAAAAATTGTAAACACACAGTTACGATAATTTAAAATGTGCTTTACTTTAGTTCAAGGTTACAAGCTGGTACACGAGTTAAGGAGACAAATTCCTTTTGATCCTTGGTTCAAATGTATCAAAAATAGTAAATTTAAAATAATAAACAAAAATAAATAAAAAATAATTAATAATTATTAAATAAATTAAATAGAAATCTGTTTAGGAATAATTAGATAATGATTATAGGATATCTTAAACGCATGGATAGACTGAGCACACAATTTAAAAAAGTTATTTATTTTAGACATTGATTATTTAAAAAAAATATAATATAATTTTAATTTAAACTTTGTTTTAAATTTAACTAACTTTAGATTATGTCCTTTAAGCGATGTTTGGTCTATGATAAAGAAAATTTATTTTTCAGGTTTCACGTTTCTACACGAGTTTTTTCAGGATTCAGGATTTTTCACGAGTTCAGTAGGCCAAAACGCCTTTTAGTACTCGGTTCTCAAATTGTCTCAAATTTTCAGGAGAAAAAATGAAATAGATGGTGAGGTATATTCTTTTTAATGACTTGGTTTTTTGTATTATATATATATATATATATATATATAATTTTTAATAACGAATTATGCTTATTTCATTTTAACTACTAATTTTTTATTTAAATTGTTAAGTCACTTTAATAAACATAAATATTTTTAAATTATAAAATTAAAACTGTTAGTTTAAATTAGAACTAGCGTGATGATGCGTGGTTACGCTGTACGTTAAATGGGTACTATTTTAGCGAGTTTAACTCCAAGAAGTTATGTGGCTAAGTCACTAATTAAGCAGTGGTGTGATTTAATAAATAGTATCGCTTGTGTAAAGGTTACGTAGATTTTGTATAAATCGCTTTTTTCTAATAGCTGTGTCTATACTAATTACTTGAAGCCATAATTAAAAACATATGATACTGAGGGAAACGTTTATTGTCAAATATACAAGATCAACCCACGGGAAGAAACCAAAACTTAATATGGAAACAAAAATGAATAAATCAGAAACCAATATATTAATGCCGTTCTTATCAATAAAAGTTATTTTTTTATTTTATTTTTTTTATTTTATGTTTGCTACTTTGAATGTTTTACGATAAACATTTTTCAGCAGTGGACAATTAGCGAAACCAAACGTGGGCCCGCATTTTAGTGCTGGCGATGCCGGGATTTGAAC
Source organism: Cardicola forsteri (assembly GCA_025895645.1). NCBI lineage: Eukaryota > Metazoa > Platyhelminthes > Trematoda > Strigeidida > Aporocotylidae > Cardicola > Cardicola forsteri. The sequence goes on along the minus strand of JAKXYG010000118.1, from coordinate 384,189 downwards.
CCATGTCCACTGAAGTCCGAATTTGAGTGATGTAACGCTAGACCAGCCCGGCACATTTAAACAAAAATGCTAATATTGATGGTATATTGTTACCAGAAATTAAATGTTATTTTTGTAATAAAATAAAATAAAATAATTTATCGTTTTTATCTCGAATGTTTTTGCAAATTTTTACTGTTATATTATTTTATATATTATTTTTTGTTGTTTAAAAATTATTAGTGTGTGTGCATTATGTTACGAAAATTGTTTTATTATTGCTTAATTTCCATAATTTATAACATTTTCCATTTTACTATTCTCTCTCTTTTTTGTCATAATTTTTAAACGTTTTTTGCTAAACATTTCTACTTTACTTTATTTTTTTATGTTTTAAAACCCCCGATTACTTCAGATACATTAGCATTGAGGAGTTTCTACTACTCAATTCACGTACCAGTGCAACATGCGAGTGTAACATATGAAGGTGCAAATTAAAGCAGTGACTGCGTTTTATAAATCTGTGACCCTAAATTGCAATTAAATTTTATTGCTGCACAAATGTCCATCTCCCCCCTTTGGGTAAAAGTGATCACACTCTACTTGCCCTCAAAATCCATTTCTCTTCACCAATTGTGGGCTATAAGCCTCAACCCCTGCCTATTCCTAATTTTCGTAAAGCCGACTTTGTAGGTCTCAAGAACTTCCTGAAGCAAGTCAACTGGGACCTCTCAAATAATGACCTAGATAATTCATATAACCACTTTTGTCATTCCATTCGAATAGGTATAGAACGTTTTATTCCCTTCCACATCCCTACCTGTTCCAAACCCAAAATTCCCCGCTTTATTATTTGTATCATTAAGTCCCGCAACATAGCTTTTTATAAGTGGAAATCGTCAGGACTCCCCTCCTTCTTCTATCGCTACCTAGATCTTCGTAGTAAATCTGTTGCTTGTCTCAGACGGCTTAAAAACCTCAGACTCCATTCACTCCTGAACAATGCCAGATCGGATAATAGTCTTTTCTTCAAATTTATCAAGAACAAACGGGGTTACGACATTTCCCTTCCTAAGCTGAAAGATAATACCGGTTCATTTTTATCGCTCCCTGAGGTGTCAATACCTTTGGGGAATACTTTAAGTCTGTTTTCAATCCCGACTTTTTAATCGATTTTTTTTCTAATCCTGCCCTCGATTCCGGTAGCCCTATCATCACTCCCCCTTTAGTGTTTAAATATTTGTCCCAACTTAAATCAACATCTCGCTAACGACCTCTTCCCAAAAGTCCTTAAAGAATGTGCATCCAAACTCGTTCCTCCCCTCACCCACATCCTTACCCGCTCCACTTAGTCCGGCATTTCCTTTGCAATTTGGAAGCTTGCTTTTATACGTTTAATTTATAAGTCCGGTTCCAAGCTTAAGCCTGATAGCTTTAGGCCCATAAGCATTTTGTCATGTTCCAGCAAAATCCTCGAAAAAATAATTAAATCTCATTTAATGGGTTTTATCACACACAACAACCTAATCAGCCCCGCTTTATGCCGGGGAGATCCTGTCTCTCCAACCTCCTTGAGTTTACCAAGAACATTACCCACAAGCGGGAACGTTCACCATTAGTCGACGTTATCTACTTCGACTTTTGCAAAGCCTTTGACAGAGTTCCGCATTCTGCACTGCTTAGTAAACTCAAAGCCTTCGGTATAGGTCTTCTTCTCTTAGAGTGGATACACGACTTTCTCTCCAATCGCCAGTTCAGCGTCAAATTAAGAAATGCATCCTCCTCCCCCTACCCCGATTACTTCAGGGATCAGTATTAGGGCCACTTCTTTTTGTTATCTATATCAATGATTTGCCCTCGGTTGTTCATTTTGATATCCTTCTCTATGCTGACAATGTCAAAAATTGGGGCTCCAACCCCGAACAATTGCAACCAGAAATCAATAATACCCATTAATGGTCCCTTGATAATGCTCTACCTCTAAGCATTTTCAAATGTAACCACTTCTCTTTTGGAAAATTCCCTGGGAATCAATTTAAATTTCCTAGTTTCCAGAACATCACCAAGATCGATACGGTTAAATATCTAGGAGTTACTTTCAACCCCTCCCTTAGTTTTTCGTCCCATTATAATAGAGCAATTCTAACTTGTTATCGTCTTACCAAGTTTTTCAGGCGTAATTTGGGGAATATTCCGGTTAGCTGTACACGACTCTTTTATCAACTCTATATTAGACCGCATATTAAATACTGCATTCAAGTGACTTCCCCACTTCTAAGGGCCGATATCGTCAACTGGATAAGGTCCAAAAAAGCTTCACTAGGCTACCGCGTGCCCTTAAAAGCGTCCCCTACCCTAAGCGACTGGAAACCCTCCGCCTCTTCCTTTTGAAATATAGAAGACTCCGGGGCGATTTCATCTTAGTTTTCAAATTCATCAAGTCCGACCAGTTTAAGCATCTTTTCACAATTTCTAGCAACCCTCGTAGAGGACACCCTCTCAAGCTCTCTAAACCCCGCGTTCAATCCCGTATAGGTCTTCATCACTTCTTCTATAGGGTTATTTCCGCTTAGAAAAATTTGCCCACGCACGTTGTGTTAGCTCCATTTATTCAAGCGTTTAAATTGGCATACGATAAGCTTTTTTTTCTTAATTTTACCTAACTCTTTCATTACCCTTTGATTTTTATTTATTCATTTTTTGTTATTTTTTACATTCATGATATCCGATAACTTTGAACAGAGTACTAAAAAGAGTTTTTTTCTATTTAATTTGTGTATAAATCTGAAACCTAAAACTTGCTAAACATTTCCACTTTACTTTATTTTTTTATTTTTTAAAACTCCCGATTACTTCAGGTACATTAGCATTGCTAATGACCCTGAGGATTTGGGGATGCTAAATGATCTTGAGGATTTGGGATGCTAAATGATCCTGAGGATTTGGGATGCTAAATGATCCTGAGGATCTGGGATGCTAAATGATCCTGAGGATTTGAGTAATGCTTATAAAGTCTCAAACTCCAATGATGGTGATACTCCTAACTGTTATTCCTCCACGTGGTGCATCCTGGACTAGGTGCCTATAGACCTGTAGGCATTCTAGACCAATAACAGCAGGGACCGAGTCCACAGCAGTATATCTGTTCTCACTGGACTCCTGCTCAGTGAAGGGGTGTTAGCATACACCCTAGATACAAAAAAATATCTTAAGGTATTCGTTTACCATATGTAGCCGGCTAGGCTAAGGGAGTTCACCCTGACAGAAAATCAGGCGTCAGGTCCTTATCCTGTGCAAACAATCATGAAACTTCGATCAACCAGAAAATATGTGATGGAATCAGCAGCCGAGACCCCCAGGGCATCTGATCTCCTAAACGCGTCTGGGGAAGGACCGAAGTTGATGGATTTGCATGGGAGAGTTAACAAAAATTTACCCTTGTTAACTAATAATGACGAGCCTGACTTAAAGTCACCAAGGTGTGAACGGTCAGCTTCTGATGGCCCCCATGGATCCATTAACCGGCGTCATCCCTCTCATCCCCCGAAGAAGATTGCCTTGGCAACTCCTGTGAACACTGGCGCCGTTGTAAGGAAGCAATCTTCTAGCCAAGAAACTTCATTTATCCCCCCAAATCCAATTCGCATCCGACAACCTCTTCGCATAGGAACATGGAACGTACGGTCACTGTCGTCTGTTTCGACCCAAGCGTATACTGCCACAGAGCTAAGTCGTTACAAGATTAACATTGCCTGTCTCCAGGAAACAAGACTGGACTGTTCAGAGCCGTTTAGTCTTCCTACAGCTTCCCACTCAACATCTGCATTATTCCTCCCATCAACTTGTGCACAAAATCCAGCACATCATGGGGTAGCATTCTGCTTATCCCCATTAGCTACCAGTGCATTAATTGACTGGAAAGATATATCTCCACGATTGGCTTTTTCGCGCTTTAAAGTTTCCAAGTATACAATGGCCGTGATCAATGCCTATGCTCCCACCAGTAATTACTGTGAAAAAGAAATTGATGAGTTTTATGAGCAACTTGAAGATTTATATTCTTGTCTTAAGACCTCATCACAAATCGTTGTTATTGGAGGAGATTTTAATGGCAGAGTCTGCAGAGACGGTGTCAACCAGCCCTGCGTTGGCCCTTGGACAAAATCGCGCGACCAATGTGAGAACGGTAGAAGGTTAAGTGAATTCGCGACAAGGTGCAATATGGTTCTCACGAACACATTTTTCCAACACCCTGTGAAACACTTGACAACATTTCGTTCAAGTTGTGGTAGATATTCCTCCCAAATCGATTATGTTTTGGTTAGTAAACGCTGGTTCAGTGCAATCAAAAATTCCCGAGCATACAGAGGCTGCCGAACGGGTAATGAGAATGACTCTGATCATTCACTTGTCTCTTGTTCGTTTCGGCTACGCCTAAGAACTGCCAAGACTAAACCTGATATTTTGGCTCCGGATTATTCCCTGCTCACAAACAGCAACTATGCTACCAAGTTTGCCAAAGCCTACTTAGCAGCTTCAAATGTTGTCCCGAACTGTGAAATGGGAATAAATCAGTCTTGGAACAGTCTAAAGCAGAAGATTGATACAGCTAGCTTGGTTCTTCCTCGTTCAATTAATGTCAAAGGCCCAAACTGGTTGTCCACCAATTCTCGTGATCTCTATGCACAAGCAAAGAAAGCTCAGAGAAAAGTGAAGTGAAGGAAAGACACTGCGTGCGGAATTTCGAAAGAGTTATGAAGAGGATGAGCAAAAACATTGGGACTCTGTAGCAGATGAGCTAGAGGTTTCTGCCCGCCATAACGATTGTGGGAAAGTTTACAAGAAATTGAATCAGCTATGCCGTGGTAACAAAGTTAAAGTTGGATCATCTGGCATTTCTGACGAAGACTGGTTACTCCATTTTAATCAGACTTTAAACTACCCTGAAATCACTACAGGATGGATGCTAGACCAATCCTCGCTTGACACAGTTTCTTCGGCAACTTATCCAATCTCTATTGAACCCCCCACTATCGATGATATTATGCGCATTTGTAGAAAACTCAAAGCTAGGAAGGCCGCTGGTTTTGATGGAATTCCTCCATATATCTTCAAATATGGCCCCTTGAGACTTGTTGAAGATTTGTATGGCATCATAACGGACTTCTGGACAAACGAGCAGTGCCCTGAAGACTGGCACCGTGCTACTATTGTTCCTGTTCACAAGAAAGGAGATCGGCAAGTACCTGCTAACTACAGAGGCATCAGCTTACTTTGCATAGCTGCCAAAATTGCTACCTCAGCAATCGTTGAACGGATCCGCCCGGAGAGGGAGAAAACCACTCGTCCTAATCAAACTGGTTTTCGTCCTGGTATGGGATGCGTCGATCAAATTTATACGCTTCGACGCATACTTGAATTTCGGGCAAAGTTTCAGCGCCCTACGTATGTAGCCTTCATTGACTACTCTTCAGCTTTTGATTCGCTGAACAGAAAAGCACTTTGGATCGCTATGTTACGTGATGGAGCACCTCTAAAACTGGTAAATCTTCTACGTGCTTTGTACAAGAACTCAACTGCTGTAATCCGCAATTGCAACAGATCTACTACAAAGCCATTCGAAATTTGCAGTGGTGTCCGTCAAGGCTGTGTGGCTGCTCCACTTTTGTTCAACTATGCAATTGATGCTATATTTGCCAAGATCTCTGTACAAATGGAAGGTGTGTTCGTTGGTACTAAGCCCATTACTGACTTAGAATACGCTGATGATGCTGTACTTCTAGCCGAGAACAAAACTCAGTTGCAGCATGCATTAGATTTCCTCGTGACTGTTTTCGGTGAATATGGTTTGAAGATCAACCCAAAAAATCAGTCATCATGTCGTCCCAAGCTCCTGATGCAAGGATTGTATTAAATGATGTTGTTCTCCCCAATGTAAAAGAATTTACGTATCTGGGCTCCTCAATTACTTCTGACGGTGGTTCATTCAATGAAGTAAATCGTCGAATTTGTTTAGCTGCTGCTGCGTTTGGAAAGCTTGTCGATCCACTATGGAGACGTAAGTCCATCAACCCAAAAACAAAGATGAACATTTTCTCTTCACTGGTTCGCACAGTACTTCTGTACGCAGCTGAAACATGGACCCTTACAGGGTCAGAGATCAAGCAGCTTGATAAATTTGAAGCAAGATGTCTCAGATACATTTGGCACAACACCCATTTTGCATCCTCCGTATCAAGGGATTGGACGAAAAGATCAGTAACCACCAAATCCGAAATGACCTTCAATTTCATGATCTTCCTTCATTGGTATCGCGACAACGAAAATTGCGCTGGTTTGTACATGTTCTTCGTAGAAATCCTAATGCAATCTCACGTATTGCAACACTGGCTTGTCCAAATACCGACTGGAAGAAGAGGAAAGGAGGTCAAAAACGTACTTGGATGGATGCTGTTCGGGACAATCTTTACACAATTTTGGCCGGCACTTTATCTTGGAAACAATGGCTAAGTCGATGGACCGACATATCCCTACACGCCTCCGAAAATCGTGAACAATGGAAGGGGATTGTTAGAGATGCTATGCGAATTTGGAACTAATAAAGATGTGGCATTGCCACTAACTTTTGTTGTTGTATTAGCATTGAGGAGTTTCTACTACTTAATTCACGTACCAGTGCAACATGCGAGTGTAACATATGAAGGTGCAAATTAAAGCAGTGACTGCGTTTTATAAATCTGTGACCCTAAATTGCAATTAAATTTTATTGCTGCACAAATGTGAATTTTTTTGACACGCATAAATGTTTAATTACTAAAAATTGTAATTAAAACAAAATATGCTATTATATAAATATACATTATAAAAATTAAATGTTAAAAAATTTAAAAATAATATTAAAACAATTTTTTTGGTTTTTACTTCTTAATAATTCTTATGTGAGCTGGGTTTATGACCTTCACTTTATTTTAAAATGTGTCAAGGCTTTTTATTTGATCTTAAAATTTATTTCTATGATTTTATATTTTGTAATTAATATTAATAATATATTATTTTGTTTTAATTTTTTTATAGAATTGTTTAATAAGAATGTTATTTTAAGTTACAAATGGAATTAGTATGTAAAATGGTTTAATTTTATTATTAAGAGCATTCGATATGTCTGTTTATTATATAAACTTTCAAACAATGAACATTTTACTGTAAATATAATTTGGTATCTTTAATTTAAACAGTTGAAGGTTGAAATATTAAGGTTGTTTTTTGTAGAATTGAGGTTTTTATTCGCTTTTATAGTATTTTTTTTATTATTAACTAAGGATTAGTTTGATTTTAAGAGTTTATTTATTATTATTATTATTTTTAAATTATATGATTATTGTGGTTGTTATTTTGAAATAATAGACGGATCTAACAAATATTTTTAGGTTTGTAAACAGTCTGATTATTTTGGTGGCAGTATGCATGGCTAGTGTTGTCTACTGACTTAGTTTTTTTATGGCAAAACGGGTCAAGATAACGTAAATAATATTTTAAGTAGCAAACCAAAGTAAAGTGACTTTATTTAAACAACAAACCAACAATAACAGAAGTTAGTAGCAAAGTCACATTTTTATTTATCCCTTTACCTTGTTTACGATTTTCGGAAGCGTGTTGGGATATGTCAGTTTATTAATTTAACCATTGTTTCCAAGATAAAGTGCCGACCAAGATAGTGTGAAGATTGTCATGAACAACATCCAACCAAGTACGTTTCTGACCACCTTTCACCTTTTTCCAATCAGTATTTGGACAAGCCAGGGTCACGATATGTGAATTTTTTATTATTAATTGTTACTATGAACTTAATTTACTTTTAAATCTTTGAGTTAATTTTTTTAATGAGATATATTTTTTATATTTTGTAGCACTGCAATGGAAATAAGTAATATTCCTTCAAAGTTAATAAAAATTGGTAATTTAAAAAAAATGTATGCATCAACTTTACCGAAAGAATATTACATTCCCCAGCAATCTTCGGTCGAAGATTTGGTTGATGACGAATTTCAAAATCGATTTGACGATCCTCTTGTTTACGAACAATTAAAGCATGATTGCAAGTATTTATTATTAATTTAGAACGAATAAAATGAATGAATGTGATTTCTATTTATTTCATTGTAGTCACCTTATTATTTTTATATTTATTGAGTATCTTAAAGGGATGCTAATAGTTCTGAGGATTTCAGTAATGTTTATAAAGTCTCAATTTCCAATGATGGTAATATTCCTGACTGTTCGTCCTCTACTTGGTGTATCCTGGACTAGGTTTTCTTAGGCATCTAGATTAATAACTGCAGGCCCGAGTGCACAATGGTATAACTGGGCTTCCGCTACGGCGGGTGGGTGCAAGCATACACCCATGGTACTTAAAAGATATATTAAGGTATACGCATACCATATGTAGCTCTTGGGCTAAGGGAGATAGCTCTGATAAAAAACCAGGCGGCCTCGTCAATCTTTGTGAACAGTGGCGACGTCACAAGGATGCTGTCTACCAGTCAAGAAACTTTGTTATTCTTCTACGTTTGTTACGCTTATCAAGCCATCGAAGTCGATCGTTTCTATATGTCGTGTAAATATAGAAAATAATGAAGAGGTAACTATATCACCAACTAAAATGAATGAGTGTCTTAAACTATCGATTCCAATGGCTTTATAAATATAACAAACTTAGGAAAATAACGAAGTTTTGTGGTTGATAGATAGTATTTTTATGACGGTACGGTTGTTTGGAAAAATTGACAATTTTGCCTGGATTTTTATCAACGTTATTTTTTAGGCTAACGGCTACTTGTGGTGTACGTATACTTTAAAATAATTCTTGAGTATTCTGGCTGTGTGCTTGGACCCATCTGCTAACTAGAAGCTCAGATTAAATATTTTTATTGTTTGGAATTAAGACTTTATAAGCATTACACAAAATCTGAGGACTATTAGCACTCGTCAAGAATTTTGGAATATCAATGATTCTGAGTATTTTTAATGGTTGTAAGTTTATAATTAATTTTATTTAATCAAGTCTGAAGTTGTGCTGATGTGGCACGGTGTCTAATTTTATAAATTTATTTCAATTCCACTACCTGGCACTAGATGTGGATTAAAAATGCTGTGCTTATCTGGTAAGTTCCGGCTACACATACAAAAGATATGGGACGAGGAAAATGGATCTTTGCAAACCGCGAATAATTACATTTAGTCAAGTTTAATTAAGTGAATTTGTAGCTATTTTTTATTCAGTTTAGATTTACAATCTAATTAAAGCAACACCTGACATTTCATTACCCATTATTAACAATAATTAGTATTATTGTAATTGTTATAAAGTCTAGAAAATCTATATTTTGACGGTGAATATTCCACACTGGAGGAAGTTTTGAGAATAATTCCCCGAAAAGGTGTCGACGAAAAAGCTTTGTCAACGCTTGATTGTTTGCAGAAAGAAGCGTGCAAACTTAATTCAAAAGCTTCGATTTTACATGTACTGCAACGCGTTCCACGGCCCATCATCAACTTGTCTTACCGCAATTGTGCAGACGAATCATCGGATACAACGGAACTTATTCGCGACATTTATGTGACTGTTATGGTCTACCGGCCTTTTTGCCTATCTTTAATTGATCAATGTACTCATTCCCGCCAACTTGTAGTGACTCAACAGCTGGTTTTACTAGGAAGTCAGAATTTGACGACACTGCGTGATGCAATTAAGTGTCCTCAAGATAAAGTAATATCTGATTGGTTAATTATTATTATTATTATTATTATCAATAGTTTCAGTTTTTTGTTTCTAGCTAGACATTGAGCAACAGGTAAATGTATTTAATTTGCACAATTTTCGGTGTTTTTTTTACAACTAAACGCACTTTTGTAAATTGTTTTATATTCTATTTTCCAGTGGTATGATAATTGACAGTCCTTTTTTTTTATCTTTTCATTCCTCAGTATGGATTTTGGTGATGCTAATGATTTTGAGGATTTAAGTAATACTCATATAGTCTCACTTTTCATTGATCTTACCCCTGACTGTTACTTACATGTAGTGCATTCTGGACTACGTTCTCCCAAGCACCTATGCTGACATAGCCAAACCCGAGTGCATAACAGTATAACTGGGCTTTTATTTTGGCCGATGGATGCAAGCATACATTCAGGGTATTTAAAAGGTCTTGTCAATCTTTGTTAACAGGGGCACCATTACAAGGATGCCGTCTATCAGCCAAGAAACTTCGTTATACTTCTACGTTTGTTACATTTATTAGGCCATCGAATTTAATTGTTTAATATGCTGTAAAAATATATAAATAATGAATAAATTACTATGTTATTAACCAAAATGTGCGAGTGTAACTAAATTGAAGCAATACTTGTATAAACTGTATTGAAGTTTTGAGTCTGATTGATGTTAATGCTGTTTTTGTTTAACATTTCATATATACGATTGAGGATTTTAATTAGCCTATAGACTTGGGAAATATTTATACTTTTATATAGTCTCTAGTTGTGATTACGATTAGACCCTTGACTTCGTATCTCTATGAGGTGTATTTGGATTGCAAACTGATAACACAGCAGGATAATTGGATTTTCACTTTGAAAGATAAGTGTAGGCATATGCTCAAGATACTTTAAAGATAACTTAAGGCATACCTTTTAAGATGATTTAACTTTAGATATTCTTGGCAGCGATGCTATTATTTATATCAAACTTTATTACTTTTTTAGTTTAAAAAAAATAGAAGTTTTTCTTTATATATTATTAAAGGTGTTTCACTAATTTGGAAATAATGAAAAATAGGTTTGTCACAAACCAATATCATTTGATCTAACTTTAAATTAATTACTGCTTTTAAAAATTAATACTGTTTTTCATTTGTGTAGATTTGGTTGGGCGACTGCAGCGAAGCTTTGGACGATACTAAATTGCACGTGACAGCCGACAAATTGTACCCTTCGTCTTACTTTTTTATCGAAAATACATTTTATGATGACTTGCGACACCCGGCAAGTCACAGTTTGAGCAAGTAGGTTGTGAAATGTTGCGAAAAAGGTGAATATAGATGTGCCTATAGTGTAAATGATATTGCCAATGCATTGGGCTTTTAAATTGATTTCATCTTTTACGAAGGTTGCCTATTCATCAATCCAAAATAGATTTGGAAATGTGACCGGATGTAAAAGAAGACCGGGTGGTCATACATAATAATAATAAATCTTAAATGGTTTTCAACCTTTCTTGCGATTCAAAAAGAATTTAGACTGTGGTTGTACTAATCATAATGACTGACAAGTATACAGGCTCTCGATTTCTGTTATTTTTTATATTTAATTTATTTTTGCCACGTTAAGTGTTTTACGAGAAACATCTTTCAGCGGTAGATATTTTAGCTAAGGTGAACGTGGGCCCGCATTTGGTACCGGTGGTGGGGATCGAACCCATACCTACCTACGTTTGAGTCGAGCGCTGTAACGATAGACAACTCCGACATTTAAATGAAGTTTTGAATTTTGACTGTTTAAACAAAATGTTTTTTTTTAAACTCATGATTTCCACTTTTTTTGTCCAAAAAATAGCTACATATAATACTGATGTACTTTGAGATACCTCGTACGTATTTTGGCCATATTTTACGTCTGTTTATTGAAGCTCAAATGCTTTGTTGTGCATTCGGTTCCTGTTTCAATTTGATTTGCAATAAAGATTCGAAATTGCAAAGTTAGAACTACATAAAAATACGAGCATTTCTCAAATTGTTTTAATACTATCATCCATCCTATTTTGTCTTTTTACCTGTCCAAACACATTACTATTGTTTCCATTTTTTTGTAGACCTGTTTTGGAATGGGCCAAGAGCAAACAAGAGATGGGCCAATTTAAATCCCAATCAATGGACTCTATCGACTTGAACGACCTTGCGGTTTGTGTGGGAAAACCCTACTACTTTGTGCATCAGGGCAATTGCGAACATATGATCATTTTTTCTGATTTGCGGTAAAGTCGTTGGCATTTTTGTTTTGAAAATTCATTGTTGTTGTTTTAACTGTTTTTACGGTGGACATTAAGCTCTTACCTCGAATTGACAAGGGTTTGATATTTTAGACACTGTCCCCCATTTGAATATATATATATATATATATATGAAATAGGCTGGTAACACAGTTGGTTTTTCGTAACTTCAGTCTAGCCCAGGTATTATCTAATAAACCAGTTAATATAATTTTCAAAAGTCTTATTTAGTCTATTATGATAAGTTCAATAGCTTAAGTATTGCGTCACCACGTTTTGTATATGTTAGTTTAGGCACAATTATAACATACGTGATGAATAGCCATTGATATTCGATTGTTTTAGTTTGTAATTATAATACGATTAGGGTATTCATATGTATTGAGGTTGTTTTTAGATTTGAATTCTAGAATGTTGTCACTTATTCGGATATTTTCGCTAGGCCAAATGGTTGTAGAACTAACCGCGCTAACCTAGTGGCGTTCAAGACCTCTGAGTCTTCGGCATTTTGGTTTGGAAGTCACAACTTATAATACTGCCATTCTTCTGTGGCGATCGACGTATGTTTAGAAATGATTTAAGACGATGTTGTAACGCAGTAAAGTTCAACGGGATCAAGGTATTCGCGGCGGGATGTTGAAAAAGCTATACATTAATTTAATTAAAAATTTCACTAAAAGCAAATAATCTACGTTACATCGAGTCCATTTTAACGATTATATATATATATGTCACTAAAACAACTTATTTCAATTCTTGTTTTGTACTTAACAGGTTGTCCGATCGAGAATCGTGCCAAAACCCGTCTAACTTTCCCATGCTGATCGGACGCTGCAACATGCGTTCGCTGCACTGTTCCATGTGTCGACGTCTTGCTTGTCGCTGGCTTGTGTCTAACTGTCAAACTCTTTTACCTTGTGATCCCTGTCCTCTATGCGACGTGTGCATTCGGCACTTGCTCTACACGAAAGAAGGCAAAAAGATTTATCCCGATTTTCGTGTACATATGTATTGCGGCGAAGAGATTGTTATGTAGATTCTTTTTCAATAAAATACATTGATTTTCGAAATTTGTTTGCTTATCTTACTCGGTTTGTTGATAGTTATTGAAATGTTTGAGGTTTGCTGTTTGATTATTTTACGAGTGATATTTTTATTTTGTTTTTATTGCTTGGACACTTCACATTTTGCATCAAGTGGGCATTTCAATGCAGTCAGTCGAGAAACCCCGATTTAATGTCGGTGGTTTGAAATTGAACTTCTGTAGTCGAGGTAACAAGTCCAATAATTCAGTAACTTTTTGTCATTCCAGATCGATTTTTTCATAAACGTAAAGTTTGAAAGAGAATTAAATGATTGAAAGAGATTAAGTCTCCATATTTAAAATAGGAACCTACGCATGATTTCTCGTTTAGACATGGATATCTCAGCAATACTGGACACAATGAAATATTTGGACCAACTACCAGTGGTGTTGGTCTTACGTAACTTTATTCTGAGATACCTGATCAGAATATTCAATTCAACATCTTACTGATTGATTGGTTATATTAAAATTCTGTTTATAGTCTAAATAACTAAAGATAAAAATATTGTGTTGCTACAATAAGGCGCATTTGACAGTGTGCAGAGGAGAATTTTTATTTGCGATTTAAAATCTGATATCGAATAAATAATACAATGTTTGATAAACGAGAATGCAAGTAGCGTGCATCCGTTACCTGCTATATATCAGTCCATGATGCACTACATTGAGGTACACGATCAAGCACATTACAATCACCGAAAATTGAATCTCCTCAAATTTCCCATAATCATTAGCACCTTTTAAGAAATCAATTTCAAATTGCCCAAAACTTTTATTTCAAAAATTAGTTCAATGAATGAGCAATAAGAATGTGCGTTGCATTGAACCAAACATTACTAGTAATGAAATTGTTTACTTAACTAAATATATTCCTTAAGTCGGTTTTGGTTAATTTGCAAAGAAATATGGTACAACTAGCAACAACATGGTGCATCTGATTGCTTAAAGTTTTCTATTTCACTTATGCTAGATTGGTAGGTAGTCTGACTCGTTGTTTTGATGGTTTTCGCATACCGACTGAATACACAAAATTCCGATAAACTGGCGAATCGAAATTCTACTGGGGTTGAAAATGTGAACGGCGATGAAGTAGCCGCCAACAGTTTCAAAATTATTTCAGAAATTTCCGATTTGTTGAACACAGGTACGTGGATGAATGTATTAATCCATGCTTTGATAAACTAAACAAATTGGAATTTTTTAAAATGAGTTTTTGGGGTATATCCAACAAACGTGATTACAAAGATTGAGGAAGTTAGGCTAATGATCCTGAGGATTTGAGTAATACTTATAAAGTCTCAATTTCCAATGATTGTGATATTCCTGACTGTTCGTCCTCTACGTGGTGCATCCTGGACTAGGTGCCCCTAGGCATCTAGACTCATTACTGCGCGGCGGTATAACTGGACTTTCGCTGCAGCGGGCAGGGAGGATACACCTAGGATACTTAAAAGGTATCTTAAGGTATACGTATACCACGTGTAGCCATTGGGCTAAGGGAGATAACCCTGAAAAAATTAGGAAGCCCTGTAAATATTTGCGAACAGTGGCGACGTCACAAGGATGCCGTCTACCGGACAATAAACGTTGTTATTCTTCAACATTTGCTACGCTTATCAAGCCATCGAAGTCGATCGTTTATATGCCGTATAAATATGGAAAATAATGGAGAGGCGACCATGTTATTAACCGAAATGAGTGAATGAATATATGCTAGCATTTATTCACTAAAGTAGAGGCACAAATATGTCAGTGTGTACTCGATAGCTACTCCGTTATAGTGTAAGTTTAAGATTCACCACATGGAATCACAGCTACGACCATCACAGTAATTGATTAAAAATGAACTTATTATTACATTAAATATTAAGATGTACTAGAAATATACAAAACGTACGACTTATTAGTAGCAGATTCTAAACGATATTGTACGTTCCGTGGCAATTGTTCGATAGCCTATACCCCATTCCCAATTCCACATAACCCAAACAAGTGCAATTTCTAATTAAACTAATCCTCAATTTCCTCGTACTTGCTGTATAGGTTTGGACAGTGATCAACTGCTGACTTGCGTCAAACTGATCGAGAGTGGAATCAATCCAACGGCGTTGGCAATGCTCGTGCACAATGTGAAGCAGGAATGTCAGCAAGCTATGGACAATATGAGGAAATAGCAATGCTGTTCTATTTAATATTGTCTAATTTCACAATTGGTATTTTTATTGTTTTTTTTTCTCTACGAATAGAGTTGGATTGGAAGTTTTTGAGTATCTTCTGTTAGAGTTCTGCATTTTATTTAAAATTGTAAAAACTTGGCAGTATTTTAAATCAGCTTTAATTATGTCCAAACCTGTGGAACATCTGAAATGATTATAATCTATCATTTTGTATGAGAAATAGACCTTATATGTATAACAAAGGTAGGGAAATAGTGAAGGCGGTTAGCTAAATAACAGCTTTCTTGTAATGACGTCACAGTTTACAAGGATCGAGAAAACCATATTTTTTGTCAATGGTACACATCATGTAGGAATTCCTGAATAAAATTTATGAATACTTCAAGTACGTTCTTGTACTCACTTGCCAAAGCGGATGTTTTAGTTTAGGGAACAACACCTGATGGTGACATCATCGAAACTATATGAAAATATGGACATTCATTAGATCTTCAAACTCAATGCATCCCTCACTAATCCCACAATGCGATATGCATTTCACTTTATCAAACGTACTTTTTCCGATGAAAACGAAAAAGAGGAAAACCAAACAAATTGACTTATTAAAAAATTTAAAGTGTAAAATAAATAAGAAATCCAATGAGAGCACCACAAACGCACAATTGTGATGAAGTACAAATTATGATGAAAAATCAAACACACATACACAAACATACGATTGGAAAAAAATCAACTAAAATTAGAAAAAAATCAATTCCACATACGAACCTCTCTCGTCAAATATCATGTACATAATATAGACACCAGCTCGTATATTATATACATGAGGAAGTGCGTGTATAAATCTACCCGCTCAGTCGCATACAATCTAGCCCACAGCATCGGCTACGACGCGACTAATCAGCGGATTTGAAGAACGCACGGTAATTTGGAATGTGATGCCTTCATCCACAGATGTTGGGTCGGTTATAAGTTTGGCTAATTTGCAATAGGCTAAGACTTGACAGCCTCCACGATAGATTCCGGACATGGAAAGTTGATGAGTTCGACAATTTTCGTTCGGCAAATGGTCTGAGCGGTCACACGGTTGCAGACCGAGGTGCTGGATAATCTGGCGCATTGTTTCTGAAAAATAGGCACAGACATATACATGTATTATTATTGCACAATCGTCTACTCTACCATTTGTTACCCACTAACTAATCTGCAACAAAAAAGAGCATCACTTTTACACTGGACGACCAATAAAATAATCATTTCCTAAATAGCACGTAGCCTTATAAAAAATAAATCAATTGACAACCTACCCTTGATGGTTTTGTATTTGGTAAGCATGTACATTTCTTCGACCTGTGTATCTTCACTCAAATCTTGCCAAGCAACACTGAAGTTCGTCTTAGGAATGCGTTGAATATGATCCGAAATACTCACATCCAAATCCTCGAGCTAAGATAAGTTGATAGATTCCGGGTATATGCAAAATACCAAACATAGTGATACAAAACAAAAGCATTATTACGGTCATAAAAATTTTTTACATCAGATTGGTTAATCAAAAAATGACTACTTCTAATATAATATGGAAGAAATCTCGTACATAGGACAAATTATTTAAAATATATCAATCAATCAAGTCATTGGTTCTTTGAGTAAGACGTATCCATCGGATAACATTGCACAAAATGAACTGCGCCACTAGCACTATGGATCTATTTTCGAAACTGGAGGATTGTTAAACTGATAAGGGAAGTTGTGCAGTGCTTTTGAACCTTAAAACTTCAAATTTAGAAATCAAAGTTCGCAACACAACCACGTCTCAGTTTTGCAACAGCGCCAGTTCTCACGAAAATTAACAGTCAGCCTCTTGAAAATATAAGTTATTGGTATATCTTAAAAAACCTCTCCGGTGTTTAATGCTTGCATCTATCCACCAAAACAGAAACATGGAGATACAGCTGTGCATTCAGTTCCTGTTCCATTTCAGTTTAAATCCGAAATAAAGCACGTGGAATTGAAACGCAAGGAATACCGATGATATATATATATATATATATATATATATAAAGCTGGATATTACGTACGAGTGTTCAGGATTATTAATATTCTTAAACGAAATTACCTGATATTCGTCAGATAGCCCTGGATCAAGTGAATCTTTATCGGCATCCTTGACCTTGAACTTAAGCGTATTGACAAATGTCGTTGAGTGTAGTTCAAAATCATCGGGCAGCTGGACTAGCACATAGGTGATGCCGGGACAATTGAATTTCAATACAGGACAGTGAATAGCCGTTTGGATCACAAATTCCGCATCTTCTGGTTCGCAATCCACGTAGATGTCATTCAGTATTTGATCTGACATTGTGTTGGTACAGTTAAACTGAAACAAAACGAAATTATCGTCATCGGGGATAAACGCCCCTACCGGTTATTATCGCCCAGGGTAGTCCAAATTACCAAAAGCCTGCAAAACATCAACTTTACAGCATGCACATAATAAATGACACTTGAGTCATGTAGAGTTTAAATGTTAATTACAACCCGAAATAAACACCTCCAATAATCTCTATTTACTACAAACGGCAAGCAATCAGACGTCTAATTAGTAAGTTATTCTTTTGAACGAGGGTGGGTGAGCTTAGCATAAATAAAAGGACTGGGTTCGAGTGCTACAATGTTCATCCAAATTATTCGTTAGCCACCTGGTCTACTTTTAGGATGCTAATGATCTCGAGGATTTGAGTAATACTTATAAGTTTCAATTTCCAATGATGGTGATATTCCTGACTGTTCGTCCTCTACATAGTGCATCCTAGACTAGGTTTCAACAGGCATCTAGACTAATAACAGCAGGGTCCGAGTGCACAGCGGTATAACTGGGCTTCCGCTACGGCGGGTGGGTACAAACATACACCCAGGATACTGAAAAGGTATCTAGATGTATACGTATACCATATGTAGCCCTTGGGCTAAGGGAGATAACTTTGACAAAAAATCAGGCGCCCTCGTCAATCTTTGTGAACAGTGGTGACGTCACAAGGATGCCGTCTACCAGCCAAGAAACTTCGTTATTCTTCTGTTTGTTACTCTTATCAAGCCATCGAAGTCGACTGTTTTATATTCCATATAAATATAGAAAATAATGAAGAGGTGATCACGTCACCAGGCAAAATGAATGGTCTGCTTTCCCATCCGGGTAATGGTTGCTTCCATAGCTATTTTGGCTGGATGTGTGGCAATCGTCGTAAAACATAACCAATTCATTTTAGCCGTTTTTCTCTTATTGTGTTAGACATACTTGGCCAATTAATATTAAGTGTGCTACAAATATCTGGAAATGGTTGAAATATTTTATTACGGTTGCGTTCAATAGAAAACATATGGATCGTAAACAGTTTTGCTCAAACTGGAGCATTATTAGGTAAAGCTTAAATCTATTTGTTTGGCTACGACCGTGCCATCCAAGAATTTTTAAAAAGAAACGCACATTTGCATATTTTGACTGTAATACAATTTCAAACAACTACAGTTATAGTTTTAATTACTTTGAACACGACCTGTCACGCTTTCCGATCTAATATGAATGAATGCTTTTCATTGTAAACGATTTAGACGTTCATCAATAAAACATTAACCCACTTTCTTTCTAAATGAAATGGATGGTGCATAATACATCTAATATGTATATTCACTGATTTTACGCATCATTTTATTTCAACCTCTAGAATAACGCTTTCATGTGCAAACAGGTTTACCTAGAGTAACGGCTCATGCTAGATTGCATATTTTATTTTCTAAATACTGTTACGTTATTCAAGCCCACACAGGAGGTTGTAGACAAGTTCCAACTTAGGATTTCATAATTCAAAAGCAAGAGTTGTTTTTACTAAGCCATGCTAGCTTGTAAAAGATATCCCATTCAAATATGGAAAACTAGCCTCTAAAAAGTTACATGATTATCACTCAACAAAGTAAAAGACAGATAAACAGTAATGATTGTAACCATTTTTAATAGGATATAAAAATACAAAGTTTAACACCAAATGCTCCCCCCGAAAAACGTATTCAAACAGTTGATAGTAAAATTTTTACAAAACAGAAAAACGTTTATGGAATAGGATACCAATCCCGATTTCTAAGTGTGTCAAAAATTTGTCAACATTCATATAATTGTTTTCAGTCAATAAACAAAAATCACTCACCTGCAAAACCAGATGATTGAGAAACATGTGTTTAACGCAAGTGACGACGTATTCTGTATCGGGCTCCGTCAATTCAACCGGATTAGACGATTTAAACAATGGACCAAGACTACTAAACTGGGGTATTGCTGCCAGCTGTTCCATGTAGTCGTCCTGGGTGCGATCATGAGTAGCCTTTTGACCAGATCGATCTGACGTCAATTGTTTGGAACTGGCTTTGACTACACAATAAAAAATATTTCAAATAATAATAATTAAAATTACAGATATGCTTGTGATTTAAAAGTTGTAGTTGACTAATTCCTTTATATCAAATCGATAAAGATAAATTATTTTTATACTTATTTGATTGGTTACTTCAAATGAACCATAAAGTTGAAAAGGCGGTCGTGTTGTGTAAATTATTAGACTGCTGATCTACAGTGAAGTGAGCCTGCGTTCGAATTCCATTCCCAATTCAATTTTACAAAATCCATTAACATTTATAAATGTAAGTTTCAGCTCTACAATGAAAACTAATGATATCTTCAAAATATACTTTGATAAGGGGCACTCCGTACAGAATAGGGTCTATTTGAAGAGGAAGTTTTTAGGACAGCCAAGTAAGTTGTGTAGCTAAAATCCAGGGTGATTGTTCTATCATTTTGTTTACAAATGTGATATGTTTTACAAAGACTGTCGTATGGTTCAGTAAAGGCAAACATGTTATTTTGTTTGTATAAAAAACTATCTCTATTTCTGAATGAAGCAAAATATTTTAACTCATTATACCAATCTATTATTAACACAAACGTTTTAAAAAATTGTTACAACTGAAAAATATTTGCATTGCACGGCACTAAAATCTTAAATTATTTTAACTGGGAAAAGTTTTAAAATTACATTCTAAATAAAAAATTATTTAATAACAAATTTACACAAAATTATAATTTTTTTAAATCTTAACATAAGTATTTATATAAGTAAAGAAAAATTCGTAGTATACATTAGACAATAATTAATGTAGATTAAGACTATTTAATAACAATCTTTTAATCAACCAAAAATCAATCCAAAAATAAAGACAAATATGTCAAATAATTTTATAACCGACTCCATCGCTCAATTTGGTTACCAATTTGACCATGAAAGAATATTTACTTAGCTGTACACCAATATTGAGCTCAATAGAGTTTGATAAAAAGTCTGAAAGGCATATTTTAAGTTTTTCAAATCGGTTCATTTCAAAATGAGTGTTTTGTCATTCAACATTTCTAGTTTGCTTATTCATCTGGTCTACATAGTTATTATGCTGACAGATATTTGGACTTATCGAAATGGATCCGAGTTAATAGCAATTTAGATGGTAAGAAATTAATGAAAACTTTAAACAACTGATTTCAGTGTCTGTTGCATTGAAAAGCCTCAAATATTTTTAAGAAATATTCCGAACAGTGCATCGGCGTATGCTTTAAAAGTGGTGAGATATTTTTAGTACGACTTACAATTTATTTATTCTATGGCCTACTTAAACTGCAAAAATTGTAATAAGCAAAAAGCTGACCTTCGTATATTTATTTGTCTGCAGTTGGAATTTAAACGTTATTGAAAACGTTTTTGGTTTTCTTATTAAAAAAACTGATTGCTTAAAAATGGCGTATTGCTTGGTAACAAAATAATTTATGTTATGAAAAATTGGATTTTATAGGACTTTATATTAATACACTAATAGGCTCTTAGCCTACATGGTTTAAAAAAATAGATGAAAACCATGGAAATAACTTAAATTATAAAAATAATAAAGTTTCTAATAGTTATTTCATCTATTTGTATTTCTCTTAATATAACCTTTTTTAACAAATTACAAGACTTTTATTATTGATAATATTATGTTTTGTTGCTAGATTCAATATTCCTACATATTATGAATGGAAATTATCCATGCAATTAATATTTTTCATAAATATCTCTACGGTATCATCTAACAAATATATTAGTAAAAAGCATACTTGTCTAATGCAAGTAACATGTACTAGATACTTTAAAATATAGTGGTGTGTTGATTGTGCCTTCAATGAATCAAACGACTGAAAAGTTGTAGACTGGCTAAAATCAAGTCTTCTAATAAAAGAAAACAGCATCCCAAACATACGCTGATCATTGTTCGAGCCCATTGGATCAACATGCGAAGCATCAGCCGGCGTTTGAATAGGTGCAATCACCGGAACTGTGGCCAACAAGAATGGGCCCTTAGAAATAGCGTTCGGATTGTGTGTATAGTCCATCAACGCTCGTTCCAACCCAGCCAAACTCAAGTGCGACTCTTCGTTCAACAAGTAGACCGACTTGAGCTGGTGAGAATTCGTCGACAAGATGTGGTGATAGAAGGCAGCTCGGTCGCGAACTTCGTCGTCTTCATCAATCATGATTCTGGTGGAAAAAATAATGTGAAAGATGAAACTGAGACTTGAATATTTATGCATATACAAAAATTTGCACGTGGAGAATAATCTAATACATTGTCAAAAAGCAAATGAAGCATTAGCGTTATTATTGTTATTGGAATGCTAGCGATTTCAAGAATTTGAGAAATGTTTAAAGCTTCGATTTTCAAATATAGTGATAATCCTGTTTCTGTACCTCAATGTAGTGCATCCTGAACTCATCTTA
Organism: Cardicola forsteri; assembly: GCA_025895645.1. Lineage (NCBI taxonomy): Eukaryota > Metazoa > Platyhelminthes > Trematoda > Strigeidida > Aporocotylidae > Cardicola > Cardicola forsteri. The sequence continues at coordinate 362,049 of JAKXYG010000118.1, read as the reverse complement.
ATATAAATCAGGAGCTGAATGCATAGCGGTGTAACTGGGCTATCGCCTTGGCGGATAGGTACAAGCATATACTCAGGGTACTTAGAAGGTATCTCAAGGTATACTAATACAATGTGCAGCTATTGGCCTGAGGGCAATAACCGTGACAAAAACCAGACGGTTTTGTTATTTTTTGTAAACAGTGGCACCGTGACAAAAATCTCTTCTATCAATCAAGAACCTTTGTTAATACACAAATGTCACGTGGACCCTCGAATGGTTGCGCTGCTCTAATTTACCATAAATACATATATAACTTATTTTTATTTACCATTATCTTTTTATTCAATAATATATATCTTCAAATTATATAAACATAATTTTATTTATATTTTTGTGCAATAAATAATGAAAAATCGTTTTGGAGGATTTATGTTATTATTATTAGTAGAATTAATTTTTCTGTTAAACCTAATACGTTTTTGGAAAACGTACCTAAAAATCAACATTGTGAGACGCAAAAGAAAATATCATCATAGCTGATTTGAACGTGCTTTAAAATCAGCTTTACCAAAAATGTGCCACTTCCACTAATACAATCATTCAATAGCAGATCTATTGTTGATAAAATTGACGATTTGCATTTACTAATTAATGCGAAAATGTTATGTTAACAGTTGGTTTATATTAATCCTGGCTAAACAAATACATTGATGATAACCTTACATGTCACTTGATAATTATATAAATGGATTAATTTGTCTAATTTTCTACATTGTATTGTTTAATTTAATGACAATAATTATGTTATATATGTATGTATATGCTGAATGTACCTCTATTAATGTATTAAAGCTTATATCAATAAATAAATCATAACCTTTAAAAAAATGCATCTTCAAGTATCCATTCCTTAAAAGGTCAGAAACCTATTAGTGATCATTTTGTACAAAATATTTTCATCTTACCAGTGCATATTTTTAACAGTTAGCTTCAATATTTTTTCAGTTAAATTGGGTAAAAACAGTACCTTTAAAAAAGTCTTTTGTCATGTTTGAATTAGCAAATGACTTCTTTTATTAAGCAACTTACAATACTTAAGTATCAAAATTCTCTAAATAATTTTGGTTGGTATTTGCTTTAAATCCTGGGTGTTGATACACAAGCCTACACATGAACAAGGAGTTACCGATTATTGACAACACCAAAATATTTTCTCAATATCGTGCTTTTCTATCATTATCATTACCATCATTAATAATAATAATAATAATAATAATAATAATAATAATAATAATAATAATAATAATAATAATAATAACAATAATAATATGCTAGTAAACGATCCAAAGTTCAATCCTGTTTAAGTTGTGCAAATATAGTAATAGACTCAGCCACAATTCCATTGAAATTAACAAAAATTAAATCACTGATTCCTAAAAAAAATCCAAATTGACTATGTTGGCTAGTGAGTGGAGTTGTGTAGGACCAGCTGTACCGCTGGTTGGTTCCACGTAAATGTATAATTTTTAGGACACTAGCATTATTAAATTATTCAAATCTATAGAAGAGGCAATACTCAAAATGTAGAGCCCACTGTCACAGTCCAACCACAGTCTGCCAACGTATCTAAATCAAAATTATCAATATTATTATTATTATTGTCGGGGTGGTCTAACAGTACAGCGCTAGACTTGGATCTGGGTTCGAATCCCACCACCGGCACTAAATGTGGGCCTACGTTGGGAGTTGCTAAAAATATCTATTGCTGACAGATGTTTCTTGTAAGAGATTCAAAGTAGCAAAAAACGTTAGAAATAATAACAGTAATCATCATCATCATTATTATAATAGCGTACCGTTTCAAAAGCACCAAAACGCTTGGCAACAAATCGTCATTCTGAACAGCAAATCTGGCCAGCGCCGTCGTGGCAGTGCATTTGATTGGAGAGGCTTCCAACATGACGCGATTGTAAATATACCGAATAAAGTGCCGCGGCTTTTTTAAATAAGGTCCTTCGCGACCCAACAAATGGATAATGCGTTGGGTCAGTTTAACGTGTTCGCAATCTTCAATGAATTCGCATAATTGTAACAAGCCTGAAAACAATAGCAAATTGTGATAAAAGGTCATTTTACAACGAAAAAAACAAAGTTGAACGCAACATATTCCCATTTGCAATCTCTCTTTAAAATATTGAACACTGAATTATTACTGCATTCATCATCATTACAAGCAGTAAACACTATTAAATAATAGCGTTACTAAGTTGTCAATTGACATAGAAAGTTATATGTAGACGTAATACTTTCAAGATGCCCAGCCTAAAGCGGGACGATTAAGATCATCAATTAAAAAATGATTGCAAAGCAGCGGATGGATCACTGTTAAGCCAACTTCTACTCGTCCGCCCGTTTGAAATGGAAAATATTACTAGAAAAATACACTCCAGAACCAGTATACCAGTCCGTTTGACATGGATAATATTACTAGAAAAAGATACTCCAGAGCCAGTATACTTCTCAAAATCAACAAAAAACACGTCCCAAAATGCTACAAAATCGTAATCTTTACCTTATGACTGCAAGTCACATTGCTAAAATGTTGTTCACAATGGGATTCAAAATTGTATCCGTATCGTCGTGGATAAGCAATTTGGTACATGACTCACTCAAGCATCCTTGACATACTAACAAGTCATTCTTATTTTATTTCAAAGATTAATTAATTCATTCATTTGGTTGATAACATAACCTCTTCATTATTTTTATATTTGTAAAGTATATTAAACGGTGTATTTCAATGACTTGATAAGCATCACAAACATAAAAGAATACGTTTCTTAGCTTGTAGACGATACTAGTGTTCGCACAGATTAATAAGGACACCTGATTTTTTGTCAGGATTATTTCCCTTAGCTCGTGGGTTACATATTGTATACGTGTACATTAAGATACCTTTTAAATGTCCTAGGTGTATACTTGCACTCATCCGCCAAAGCGGAAATTCAGTTATACCGCTGTGCCTTCGGTCCCTCGTGCGTTAGGTTAGGTGCTCGGGTGCACATAGACTAGGATGCACCACGCGGAGGAACATTAAGGGATATCACTATCATTGGAATTTGAAACTTTATAAGCATTATCCAAATCTTAATGATTAGTAGCATTCCAAATTGATATGTGTAAAAAATAGTTAAATTCTTTTCAAAGTACTACTGTTTCTGATTCATTCAAAATACAAACAAATTAGAGGTTAGCAACAAAGAAGCATATAAAAAGTAACTAGTATAAAGGTATTCTTATCTAAGAAAATTGAAACTAAAAATGTACATATTAAAAAATAAATAAAAATTGTTTTTCCAATAACCTAAACATTAGACTATTCTTACATAGCATCCCGAAAAGCCACCCTCCACTATTCACAGCTTTCGGATGTGTGCACAGATATGCCAGTCCAATAACTTTGGCATTGTTTCCAAGATAAAGTCCAGGCCAAAATAGCGTGAAGATCGTCCCGAACAGCATCCATCCAAGTACGTTTCTGGTCACCTTTCCTTTTCCTCAAATCAATATTTGGACAAGCCAAAGATTACAGTACGTGAGATTGCATCAGGATTTTTACGAAGAACCAGTGCAATCTTCGTTATCGCGATACCAATAAAGGAAGAACGTGAAATTAAAGGTCATCCCGAATTTGGCAGCTACTAGTGTGGCAATTTTTGCAGCTATGCAAAGTAAACTGATGTCCTTCTAGTTAGCAGGTTTTTACTAATCTCCTTTCTTGTAAACAGAAACAATAGTAGCACGGTTCAGTGTAGAAAAATCCGTTATGATACCATATAGGTTTTCAACAAGCCGAGAGAGACCGTATTTGAACAAATCTAGAGAAATTCCGTCGAATCCGACAGCTTTCTCAGCTTTAAATTTACTGCAAATGCGCTCTACAGAGATTGGATAAATTACCGAAAGAACTGTCAAGCATGTATTGGTCTTGTAGTAATCCTGTTGTGATTTCAGGATGGTTTAAAGTTTGATTAAAGTTGAGTAACCAATTTTCATTTGAGATGTCAAACAATCAAACTTTAACCTTGGTGCCACGGCATAATTGTTCCAATTTCTTGTATACTTTCCCACTGCCATTATGGAAAGCCAAAACCTCTAATTCATCTGCTACAAAATCCCAATGTTTTTGCTCATAAGTTTTTCGAAATTCTGCACACAATGATTTTGCTTCACTCCTTCTCGTGGCTACCTTTGCTTGTGTATAAAGATGTCGAGAATTGGTAGACAACTAGTTTAATCCTCGTAAGTTGATTAAACGGAGGAGCACGAAACTAGCCGTGTCGATCTTTCGTTTCAAAATGTTCCTTGACTGATTTATTCCCATATCACAATTTGGAACAACTGGAGCTAATATGTAGGCTTTAAAGAACTTGTCAGCATAGTCGCTACGTGTAAGTAGAAAATAATCTGGAGCAGGAACACTGAGGATAGCCTTTGTCATTCTAAGATGTAGACAAAGCAAATATGAAACAAGGGAATGATTGGTATCATTCTCGCTTCCTGTTCGGCAGCCTCTGTATGTGCGGGAATTCTTGATTGCACTGAACCAACATTTGCTAACCAAAAGGTAATCGATTTGTGAACAATATCTACAACAAAATGTTATCAACTGTTTCACGGCGTTAAATAAATATGTTCGTGAAAACCATATTGTGCCCAGCCACGAATTCATTTAATCTTCTTCCGTTCACGCATTATTCGCGCGATTTTGCCCACGGGCCGATCCAGAGTCAGTTAATACCATCCCTGCAAACTCTGCCGTTAAAATCTTTTCCAATAACAACGATTTGTAATGAGGTTTTGAGTCGAGAGTATAAATCTTCTAGCTGCTCATAAAATTAATCTTTCTTTTTTTCTATAATTGTTGGTTGGAGCATAGGCATTGGTGACGACCACTGACTATTTGGAAACCTAATCGTGGTAAAATACCCTCCCAGTCAATTAATAACTGGAAGCTGTTGGGGGTAAACAAGATGATGAGAGAAATAATGCGACAGATTGGGAAGCTGTAGGAAAACGAAACGGTTCTAAACAATCTAGTTTTGTTTCCTGGAAGCAAGAAATGTCAATCTTGTAACGACTTAGCTCTGTAGCAGTATATGCTTAAGTCGAAACAGACGACAATGACCGTACGTTCCATGTTCCATGCGGAGAGATTGTCGGATGCTAATTGAATTTGGGGGGTGGAGACAAATAAAGTTTCTTGGCTAGAAGATCGTTTCCTTGCCATAATCCGTGTTCACAAAAATTGACAAGATGATCTTCTTTTGGGGAGGAGACGGATGATGCCGGTTGACTTCCATCTTAGTGAATAAGTACTCCCGAGGTAATTAAAAAGTGTATTGAAGTAAATGTTTTCCATAGGTAGTTATTAGGATAAGAAATACAATCCTGACAAAAAATTCAGACAACCTTATCAAGTTTTGTAAAGTCGCACTGTCACAAAGATGTCGTCTATCAACCAAGAAACGTTATTCCCGTGTTTACAGCCCAGTTAAAACCATAGGATGCAATCGTCTAATGTGCCTAAATATATCGAACAAATTAAGATAACCATGTCAACAATCATATATATTTTAATTCAACACTTATTATTTTATTATTAAAAAAGTGGAATCACAAAATTTCTTACCTATACTTTTGGCTTCGGGAATTTGTTTAATAATCGATTCTATCACAGATACAACAGCTTTTTTAAAAGTGTAACCGGAAGAGTCACGCAAAAATCCAGAAAGAAAACTCAACAGTACGGTGTATTTTTTTGGATATTTGACTGCTAAATCACGAATAGCATTCAAAACAACAATTTTAAATTCGTCACTTATTTCACTCATGTGGGGATTGACTTGTTTTAACAAACGTTCCACGTTTGATTCATTACCTGTCTAAAATTATATATATATATATATATATATATATATATGCCTATTCATCTGTATCCTGGACTTAAACTAACATGGTACAAAAACGAGATAATCACTGCCATTAAAAATGGACACTATAAGAATTACTCAAATCCTCAAGATTATTAACATCCAAATGCAGTGTACAAAATAAAACTTTAAAATTCTAATTTTATACAACGGAAATCAGTAATAAACGTTTGAATTTCTAAATCATAGTCTAAAAATTCATTAGTGACATTATCTCGGACTGAATAATTAAAATAATAATAGTAAAAACTATTTCTATTAAATTATGGAATATACTCACTCTCATCATCATCAGGGATAAACATCCACCACCGGTTATTATCACTCAGGGCAGTCCAAATACCAAAACGTCTGCAAAAACATCCACTTTTGCAATGTGTACTTAATGAACGACACTTGAGGTGTACTGATATTAAATGTTAATTACATCCCTAGTTAAACCCCTCTAATGATCTCAGTTGACTGCATAGGGTAAAGAAACGGATGCTCAATTAAGTAATTCATTTGGATGAGGGCACTTAGCATAAATAAAAGGACTGAGTTCCTGGGTGATAATAACCGCTGGGGGATGTTTATCCCAGATGATGATGGTAATGGTGAATATGCTTACTCTGATTCAACAAGTATTAAAGTACATTATAATAAAAAACGCTCGTAGATCCCGGCAACTAAGTGTCTATTTCATAAACCAAATGTTAAAAATATCATTAAATAACACACATCTTAAAAAATAATTGCGTTAAAAAACTTTATAATTTTTTGTAAAACAGTATTTTAAACGTGCATAAAATGAACACCAATGTAGATATTAGTAAAATATAAGTAATATTATTTTAATGTAATTATAAAATTTAAACAAAAATTAATACAAAAATAAATTAAATTAAACACATTCACAAAAAATACTATTTATTTTATTAGATTTGACAAAATATATTTACTTTCTGTTCTCTCTACTATATATACATATAAACATTTCAATAAAAATGTTAACATTTGACTAACAAATTATACCAACATAAAAGATATACAAATAAAATCATCTTAAACACTTAGACAATAAAATTTTGTAATAAATAAGCATACTTACCTTTAATAAAGTTGTAATTGCAAGTGTAGAAACACTTCTATTAAAATCACTTATCATTTGCTCAAGATTAAGATTACACACAATAACTGCAGCTGGATAGTTATTAGCCACAACATTCAAAGTATGGACGGCTGCATAACGAAGAGGAATTTTTGATGCAGAACACAATATTTGTAAAACACTAACAGCCGGAGCCAGTTCTTTTGCCGTTAAATTACGCAAACTAATTATAGCTCTTGCAGCTTCATAAATGACCATTTCAGATTTATTTCGCAAAGAAGATTCCAAAAACTCGAATAATACTGGATTTTTGCTAAAACAAAAAATGCAATATTAACATAGAAACTAATTTACACATATTTAAACAACTATTTTGCTAATATAAAAATGTACTATTTACCTCAAGCCTTCTTCTTGCAGTTGCTTTGCTACTATACGCACCTAAAAATCATAATTACACAAATGGTTACCTTACCATAAGACAATAAGCATAAGGAGATTTTACAGTAGAACCGGTAAATTTTTGAATCATTTTTGTAACAGCCAAACGATCAAGACGGCGAATTGAATATAACAAACCCAAGGCATGATATTGCACCATGGGTTTGGAACTCATTGCTGCTTCTTGAATTTCGTTGGTCCAACGTTTAATAATATCCGGACACGTTCCCATCAAGGAATAAACAGATGTAAGTACAGAAGATGCAATTGCTGGAGATTTATCGACAATAGCTTGTTTTAAATATCGTTCAATACTTTGAACCATCGCACCCTAAACAAAAGATTAAGTAAAATATTAAAAATTACATCAGTAATCGTACACAGTGCACGAATTGCGGGAGCTCTAAAAGCTATTTCTGGTCCAGTCATATCTTTTGTGAGACTGTTTTATTAAAGACTTAAAATCAAATTCTTACCTGCTGGTTACAATTATAACGTCGTCAGCAACCAATGATAATTCCTTAATAGCAAGATACAACACTCGACGTAAATGTTGCTAAAAATTATCAAAAAAAACTTACATCAGTCGATTGAAACAATTTTGTTATTGCGAAAAAAGCATCCGTTGCTTCCATCTTGTTCACTTTATCATTCTAAATCCTTGTTTAAAAAAGATATTCAACATACATGCTGCAAAACAACCAATAACTTATTCAAAATGTAAACACATTTTCTAGGATTTAACGAAGTTTCATTAAACATTCTAGCCTAAAAAAGTAATAGTGAAGTTATAAACATACTTCTTGGAACACAACAGTTTTATCCAATTTAAGATACGAAGCACCATAACCTAAATTAAAATCATTTTAAATAAACATTTTCTAAACAAAAACTACCTTCTTCGTCATCTTTTTTATCTTTTCTCTTGTTATTAAGATCAAAAAACGAACTCATGACGCGTCAGCTACAAAATCGCTATCAACAAATGCGCTAATTTCTGTGGGTCACCACATTCACAATACAATTACTATACATTAAAATGTAATTTAATATTTTTTAAATTTAATAAAAAAATTAAAAATAATTAATTGTTTTTTATACAAATTAAAAAAATAATAATTTAAGGTAAAACTTTAAATTAACATTATTTTAATAAAAAAATATTTAAAATACAATTAACTATTTTTTTAAATTATTTATTTAATCAATTTACATTGTTTACAAATTATTTTTTTGTAGTTTCAACTGTAAAAATTTTTAATCTTGAAATTTCTCCAATTGGTCTAGAAATTGTACATTAAAATTCGAATGTTTTTAAATAAATTTAAATTATTAATATTTATATAAAAAAATTACATTAAGCGTTAATAGCAAACATTTAAAATGCATAACAAATTTATTTTTATTACTTATAGTATTAGTTTAAATTTAAAAAAAATAATAATAATTTCTAAAGTTTTTTTTAGTCAATGAAAAGCTTTGTTATTTATGATGTCTTTATTTAAAGAATATTTAAAAACAATTTTTTTAGTTTATTTTATGCAAATAAAATTAAAAATATTTAAAAAATAGCAAAATTTTAAAGTTTCTTTTTAATATAATTTGATGTCTGGCTAATTTTAAGTTTTAAGTTAAAAATAATTAAAAATGTATTAATAATACGGTAAGACCTAACCATACTACTTTTTGACTAAACTAATAGATTGATTTAAAAAACACATTTTATTGGTTGTTGTTTTTGATTAGTTGTTTTATTTGTGATAAGGTACTTAACGTCAAAATTTTGGCTTCTGCATTATTTTTTTAATGAATTCGCTAATATGAGCTGGTCCAATAAAAATCACGATTGTTGGAGTGAATTTGAAAAGAATTTTTAAAAATTTTTAAAAAAATAACTCAGAGATTTTTATTACAAAAGTTTTGGAAAACGTGATAAAAATACAGCTTTTTCAAATTTGTAGTATTTGTATCTGATCAACATAATTAATTAATATTATGATTAGTATTATGATTTAATGACATTTACATTTTAAAAATGCTTAATAAGCGTTTATAGAAATCATTATAGAGCACAATTTAAAAGCCTCTATCGTTTAGTCATTTGTGAGAAAAATTAGTCTAGTCCAATGCATTATAACATACAACTGTATCATCCCATATCCCAGGTAATAATAAGAATTAATGTGTCACCTGATTTAGTTGTGATTTATATAATATTTGTGTGCTAAATTTAATTTCAGGATTTCAGGATTTTTCACGAGTTGAGTAAGCCAAAACGCCTTTTAGTACTCGGTTCTCAAATTGTCTCAAATTTTCAGGGGAAAAAATGAAATGGATGGTGAGGTAAAGGGGATTAGTGACAGAAAAAAATATTTGAAATCAAGATAAAATCAAGGTATATAGTGGAAGTTAACAATTATAGAAAACGAGCAAAAAATATAAATATGCAAAAATAATAATAAAACAAGTTACGTATTACAATGCAAAAACACTGCAATAATCATCAAAAAAATGAAAAGAGAAAAGGATGAATAACGCTCCAATGGACGTGTAGCGTGACGCGCGCCTCATCTCATAATCGTAAATTTTATACATTTATATGATAAATGAACATTTTCTAAGTACACCTCGATAATACTTATCTTTTTAAAATGACTTCTATTGACACTTAAAAAGTATTCTATAGTTAATAATGTTAATGCATTATTATGTATTATTAGTTATAATTCACATACTTTAATTAAATTTTTTACTTAGACATTCTATTTACTTAATTTACATTACCTAAATCATTATTTATTTATTTATTTACTAATAATAATAAAAAGCAAAATTCGCATAGTCAATTATATCACTTAAAACAAGAGAAATATAAACAACATTAAATACTTAAAAAATTAAGAAATAACAGTAATAATTAGTTTAGATAGAAATCAGCATTTATTTTTATTATTTTTAAATGTAATTTAACAAACCAATGACTTATTTACACCCCTTAAATAAATTAGTGTTTAATACTGAAAAAGAAAATTTATTTTAATATTTTTCTGTAAAAATAACTATTAAGAATTTAAAATAATGTTAAGTACTTAACAAGTGATGAGGTTATCCTGGAGCCGTCTATCAGTTAGTGGAAACAACTTTAGAGAATGTAATCTTTAATGATAAGGCCTATTCTTAAAAAATTTTGGCAGTTTGGAAACAACCCTCTGTACCTTCTGTAAATTATTAATGTTGGATGTAAAAAATGGTGCAGTCACCTAAACATAATATTTCAGGTAGGGCCTTATATAAAGCATATAAATTAAACAAACGCACCTAGGAGATGTGCCACCTAGATTTCTATTAAAGAATTTAATCAATCGGTAACAAATATGAGTAGCCTTGTTGTGGTGGCCCGTAAAGTTAGGTGAGGAATTAATTAAAACTCCTAAATCTCTTATTAATTTCACTGTTTCGATTAGAAAAACTTTATCAGAAAACATTTTAAAAACATTATCTGATGGTTTTCCAAAAGTGATGTGTTTACAATTAACGTGATTTAGTTAAAGTGAATTGTCATGTGCCTTCTTTATATTAGAAATGTTATTATCCAATACTTCTAGGTTTGAGCCCTAAATTTTAGCATCATCAGCGTGAAGTAGAATATTGGATTTGACAACAGGAGGTAAAACATTAATAGAGAAAATAAACAATAGAAAACCTAAAACCAAACCTTGAGGAACCCCAGACATTATGCGGCATATAGAAAAAAGATCAGCTCCCAATCTGACCTTAAAGGAACAGTTAAAAAAATCAGAAATTCAAGATAAGATGGAACCAGAGATTCCAAGAGATCTTAATTTAATTAAAAGCAAATTATAAGGAACTTTGTCAAAAACTTTTGTAAAGTCAAAGTAAATAGCATTAACTAATGGGCTAGTTTCAAGAATAAAAAAGATATTATTGGTGTATGCTATTAAGTTTGTAAGACGATCTGTGGGGCATAAACCCGTACTGAGTAGGATCAATAATGTTAGAATTAGTAATGTGGTCAAAAATATGAGACCTGACTAGCTTTTCCATTATTTTACTCAGTGTAAATAATATACTAATCAGTTTAAAAAATTTGGATTTGTAAATAGGTTTAATAAATGCAGAGTTTTAGATGCTAAATATGCGACCGGAGGAAGAGGAGGAAAGAATAAAGATTTAAGTTAGATAAAAGGCAAGAATTTTAACACAATTTCTGAGAACCCCAAAAAAGACCTCATCAAGTCTGCATGAGAAAGATTTAAAATTAAATAACAGTTTAAAAACAGTATTAATGCCAGGGGTAAAAAGCCCTATAATAGTTGTGGAGTTAAAATAAGTAGAGCAGTGAGAACAGGATATTAAAAAAAACTAATTGAAAATAATCTCTAAAGTTATTGCAGGCTGAAATCCTAGATAATACAATTCAATAATCGTTTTTAAAAAAAGGAAGAAACAATTTGACTCTTCTTTTATTTTTTTAAAAAAACTTAAAAAGAAGGCTTTTGTTTTTGTGACCCTATTTAAAAACTTATAAAGAATTTTATTTTTTTGGCCGATAAATACGCATATTGAAGGTAGGGGAGTTTAGCTAATTTTTTACAAAAAAGGTTTATTCCGTTTTTGAATAGAGCAAACAATATACCCGGGAAAATTTCATTCATTTCTCATTCATTTTGGTTGGTGACGTGGTCACCTCTTTATTATTTTCCATATTTATACGATATATAAACGATTGATTTCGATGGCTTGATAAGCGTAACAAACGTGGAAAAATAACAAAGTTTCTTGGCTGGTATCCGGCATCTTTGTGACGTCGCCACTGTTCGCAAAGATTGACGAGGCCGCCTAATTTTTTGTAATGGTTATCTCCCTTAGCCCAAGGGCTACATATGGTATACGTATACCTTTAGCTACCTTTTAAGTATTCTGGGTGTATGTTTGCACCCACCCGCCGTAGCGGAAACCCAGTTATACCGCTGTGCACTCGGACCCTGCTGTTATTAGTCTAGATGCCTAGGGGCACCTAGTCCAGGATGCACCACGTGGAGGACGAACAGTCAGGAACATCACCATCATTGGAAATTGAAACTTTATAAGCATTACTCAAATCCTCAGGATCATTAGCATCCCACCGGGGGAATTTGGTCTTGAATAAACCGGAGTCCTAAAAGAAACAAATTGTCTAATTTTTTTATCAATTATATCTAAATGTTGTTACCTTATATAAAATTCTAGTTTGCTGATTTGAGGTAGAAACAAAGTTAGGAAAAATCAGCTTTTTTAAAATCAGGAATAAGAACTATGTTGTGAGTCAAATTAATTCCTGCAAAACAAAAAATAATTTTAAAAGAGAGAAGAGAATGATCACTCTTCTCTAAAGGGGTAGATGAGAGATCTTATTTATAGAGAAGGCATTATTAATAAAAATAAGGTCTAGGCAGGAGTGGGGTGCACCTATTCTATACCAAGTGGGTGAAGAAACATACTGAGTAAAAGCATGTTTTATGCTAAGTTTCAAAAGTTTATTCTTAAAACGGTTTGAAAAACCGGAGAAAAGGTAATGTTAATAGATAAACAATTAAAATCCCCTATAAGGATAAAGTGTTTAAAAGGTTTCGAATGGATTTGCTGAAAGTTTTGTAGAAGCATTTTATTTAAGGCTTTTGTAAGTGTAGTAGGGAACATACGGTATGGGACCATAAAATTGAGTTCAAAAAGTTATATCCATTTCACTGATTGGATTGAAAGAAGAAAAGTGTGGAAAAGGTAATGCCTTCTCTAACATAGAAGATACAACCACCACATTTTCCTTTTGTAAAATCTTTCTTAACAATACTGTACCATCTTACCACTATTTCGCTGTCAAATAAATTTTCTAAGAGCCACGTTTTAATTATCCCTATAATATGAAGTAAAGAAAAAAGTTCTAACTTTTGGACCTCTAACAGTTTGTTTCTGAAACTTAAAGCATTTGTATAGTAAAACTTGATCTAGGAAGGAGGGGGATTAGTGGGGATAACTGCTGAAAACGGTGGAGTACCGGAAGAGAAAGGAGGCCCAGAGGTGGAACCAAAACATTTGGTGCATCGATAGAATTCTGATTGAATAGGGACAATGAACAATGAGAACAGAGTTACCTAAGAGAGTTTATATTTTTGAGGATCTAGAAAAACGTTCAGCTAAAGTAAAGTCTTTGGTTAACCGAACGCCAGGAAGTTTATACCTTACACTACGCCAGTTTGACAGCACAGTATTTTTGAATAAAAAGCAAATAAACGTAACCAGTATAGAAGGGAATAAGTGAAAATGCTTACATGTAGGTTTACAAATTTTTATGTTAGAAGCCTCGGAGCAACAACTAGTAATAATGTTAGTTACATGTTTTTTAAAATTAATTATGCTGTCCTTAATACCCTTTACAATTAAATTGCAGTCACGTTTAGAATCCTTTACGTGTTGCTTGGCAGCTGCAAGAATCTCTTCATGAGAGAGTTTTAGAACTAATTTTGCAGCAATGGAAGAAGCATTAAAGTTGGATATACCATTTTTTTTTGAGGAGTTAAGTTCTCCCAGAACCAAATCCGAAAGTTTAACTATTGAGGAGTTAATCATTTCAGTCTTGGTAAGGGAATAAGAGAACTTGGCAGTTAAAGCTGATAAGGAAGAAGATTTAATCCCTAAGGTAATTTCAAGTTCGGATAAATTGACGGAGAGTCCCTTGGTATCGATAACCAAATCAATGTATTCAACTAACTCGCTGGTGTTGGCAGGAGGCAATCGCTGACAATCTGTTTCATATATATACTCCATACAAAAGTAGTTACGAAGACTACTGGCTAACTGCGTATAGTGTGCTTTATAATGACTCATTCTATGTATGCAATTTTGAATTTTTTTTTAAAATCACATGCATACTATATTGACTATATTTATATTCATTAACATATGACATTCTATTTCATTTTGATCCCATTATTTGTACTACTACTTTTTTATATTGATGGTAAAAATGTATTTTACGCTGAATGTATCTCCAGTGAGATATTAAAGCTTAATAATAATAATAATAATAATAAATTGGAACACATTTTATGAAACCATTTATAGCAAGCAGCACAAAAAATGCCAACCTTCACAGCTTTCTTGCATCGTTCTAGGATTTGAAACACACATATCTATAAAGGATCTAAGATGCAAGTTGATTATGAAAACAAACAAATAACGAATATATAAAATAAACAAAAGCAAAATCTATCACTAGAGATAAACTAGCGATAATCGTATAAAAAACACAAAAGTGCTATGTGTTACCGCACGATGAACAAGCGTAAACGCACAGTAAACGACTAGCACACAAACACTTAATCCAAAACACACAAAAATAATTATACACGTATATGAATACACACAAAAACATCAAAATGCAAAAAACGACAATTAGCGAACGTAACACTGAGCAATAACAATAAGCAAACAACTTTTGATCTGTAACGTCACGCAAGCGTACCGCACAGATTGAAAACAGAAAAAACAGAAAAAATGGAAAAATTACGAAAAATGGAAAATGTCTCGGAATAAAATTAAGTTAAAAATTACGAATTGCAATTAAAAAAATAATAAAAATAAAAAAAGCAATAATTAGTTTAATTTTGTATTAAAATGCAAATAAACACTGAAATAATTTTGAAAAAATCAAAGTGTTTAGGACCCAGGATTGTTCATAACATAAGTAAAAAATAAAATTTAAACTTGTATTAAATTCACAAAACCTTTGTTTTATCATATACGGTTTATAGAATTTTAATTTTCCTATATATAATGACTATAATATTTAATTGTAACTTAATAAATTAAATTGACAATAACTCATAGTATAAAGCTCTGATATTTAGATCAAATATTCCGGTATTTATATTTAATTAGCTTTGAACAACCCAACAGTATTCCAGTTTAAAAATAGTAGTACAGACAGTTAACTGACTGCGTTATAGTTTACTAAATGTCTTAAACAAAAATTGATTTAAAAAGAATTATAATGATTGCTGACTAGCTAAAACTCATATATTTGATATAAATATATTGAAATAAATAAATGTCAATCTATTGTGTCATAATAGTGGTTGTTTATTCATTAAACCCCAATATATTTTTCTCAACTTATTGTATAAATGCTTAATTAGGGACATCAAACATACATGTAGTGCAGTTAAATAAGTAGCTGTGTTTTTCAGCTATTGATAGAATCAAACATCTCTTTGTTAGAATACAAGCTTAGCAATTTAACTACCAATACCAACTCAGGATACAATAATTCACATTGCCATTGTTAACACGTAAAAGTAATAACTGCATAGCTTTTAATTCACAGTCATTACTTTATTTTCAAATATTACGTTGAGTTACTTTTGAACTTATGTAAACACAATTGTATGTATGTAAACGTGTGTGTGTGTAGGTGGATATAAACACAAAATATTGATTTATAATAATCAACATACCAAATAAATAGACGAGCTTTGAAAATTATTTAAGAAAAAATGTGATTGGTCAGCACATTCGTATGTATTTACTGCATGTTTAAACAAAGAGCAGTCTAGTTGAGTAATTTTAATTAAATGCGAATAAGCACTACACAAATAATATGTAGCTTTAAACATTGCATTTTTCAAAATAAATAAATAAATAAAAGTAAACTTTTTAAGTGAGAATTAAGCACGAAGTATTTTTAATCAATGTATTATGCAAACAATCAATAACAATTTTATAATTAATTATTTTTTAAACCTATTACTATTTTATTTTCTGTTGGAATACAATTGTGAAAGTATCGATATAGCCAAATATAAACTGTTGCACATAGATGGTAAGTTTACCTATTTTAAACATATTTAAACAAACAATTTGTACGTTTTTATTCATTTATACAAGTTTTGCAAAATTGTACCATGAGTACCACAAGTCACTGTTATGTTTTTCGTTTTGCAAGAAGACGCCGAATAACAAGCAATTGGCTTATTGTAATTTTTTTAATTGTTACTACTTTGGATGTTTTACAAGAATTATATTTCAGCAAGTAAACTTTTTTAGTGAACCAAAACGGCGACCCACATTGAGTCTTGGTGATGGGGATCAAACCTATGCATACCATAAGGTTTGAGTCGAGTGCTGTAGCACTAGATTACACCAAAATGCCTTTATGCAAGTTGCTTATGCTGTTGTTTATTTAGCAACCTTCAGTATTTTTTAACCCGGCCTTGAGATTAAATTAAGTTACATTTATTGATGCCTAGATGATCTAGCGCTGCAGCGTTCAATTTGGACCTGGGTGGTCATGGGTTCGAATCCCACTACCGGCACTAAATGCGGGCACACGTTCGACTTTGCTAAAATGTCCACTGCTGAAAGGCATGCGTTTCCCGTAAAATATTCAAAGTAGGAAAAATAAATTAGATAAATAAATAATAAGAAATTGAGTAAAAACAAAAATAATTATAACAAAATTTTTTGTTTTTTCCATTTATTTGGTTTCCACTGCTTGAATGTTGTACGGAAAATATTTTTCAGTAAGTGAAGCCAAACGAGGGCTCGCAATGGTGGTGTGACTCAAACACATAGTCACCCAGTGTAGAGTTCTGTGTATACAATTTTAATGTATTAGTCAACTTTACTTTTTGGACATTTTAGCTAGTTGGATTTCTAGTAGTATTTCTCCATTTAGTTAAATTTTGGTTAAATATTTTTGTCCGTAAGTACCACCGGCCAGCAAAAGAAAAGTGGACGGTAGAATTATGTCAATTTTGCAATTAATATTTTTTGCATTTTTCTAAATATTCAATTTTAAAGTTATTTTAAGAAATATATAGCATTTAATTTATTTAAAATAAACTTCGTTATGTTTTTACTCATTTACAAATATTTAAAAAAATGTTTTTTTAAAAGTAACTACACAATTATTTCATTAAATTTAAGTACGACAAAATTTTATGTAAGGTAAAAAAATATGGAGAAACCACTAGAATTGTATCTCAGAAAACAGAAATTTGCTTTAAGTTCCACTATTTTCGCTTGGTTAAGATAAAATGTCAACTTACTGAAAAATGTTTCTCGTACAATATTTAATCGGTATATTTATAAAGTTAGGTATTTTATTATTTATTTTTAATTAATAAATTAATTAATTGTATTATTTAAAATATAATTGATACTGATGTTTATTTTTGTAGCAGCATTTATATTGCATACTAAGTTTAAATTAACACGAATGTTGAAGCAGCAAATAATGCTAAATAAATTTTCAATGTATTATTTTTTAAATATTTTTACATAATCACTTTAAATAATCAATAACCATCAAATATATTATTTAGTTTTTGTTAAATCTGATATTTATATTAAAGATATTTCACCCGCATACATAATACAATACGGTTATTTTAAAATGTCAATATTAATCATATTAAGTATTGTCCTCATCTTATATATATATATATATATATATATATATATATATATACATATAGCATACAAAACCCTTTTGCTTTAAAAATAAGCATGGGACAATAAGACAACAATTACAGCATTGAAGATTCTGCAAGTCAAAGATTGAGCTTCCTTTCGGTTTTCACTCAACCGTGTCATCTGTGTAACCTTGTCATCCAGATTCGTGCGATCACTTTTTTGCCGTTGTTTGCCGGAATGGCGTCCTCTTATTGTTTCCGTAGCAGTATAACTGTTTTACAGAGGCTAGGTTGCTAACCTTGCGCTTAAACCCTCTTCTTTTATCCAGATTTGGGACTGGCAAAATTGGTTTTTTTATGATCCAAATTATATATATATATATATATATATATATATATATATATATATATATATAGGACTGGCCAAATATATATATATATATATATATATATATATATATATATATATATATATATATATATATATATATATATATATATATAATGTGTAAACTACAATTGCATAATGTAACTCTTGACTCTTATATCTAACAACTGAAGAAATGCTTTTAAATAACCTTATGTATTTAACACATTATAATTGAATATGTATGTAACAAGTTATTCCTTACATAATGCTTTATTTAGTTAAATAAAACAACGTTTTACTTTTTTTATTAGTTACAGTGAAAAAATTGAAAATAGTAATTTTTATCAAATTACTTTAATGTAACCATTTTTGATGTTTCTACATGCCACGTGTTTTTTTGACATCATGTTTAAAGCATTTTTAAAATTTGGATTCCATTAAAAAGAACTTTAACATAATTTTACTACTTTGTTAAATGAAATAATTTTTGTTGTTGGCAAAATAATTTTTTTATCCAAATACCATGTTTTGAAAAATGTTCATTACAATTCCAATCTTAATTTTAAATACTTTAAAAAATTTTTAAATCGTATTTTTATACTAAATAAAAATATGCAATACAATAGCTTTTACATATATTGAAAATGAGAGTCTTAACCTTTGAATTGTGTTTTAACTAGTTGAAAAGTAATTAAACAGCAATTTGACCTTATTTTTCACATTGTTGAAACTTTATTTTAGTCAGTCTTAAAGCGGCGAAGGGAAAAGAATAAAGATAACAGTTAGAATGTATTTTGATAAAAAGAAAATTATTAGAAACGTTGCAAATTTAAAATGTTTTTTTGTTGCTTCATATAAGTTTCAAAACAAAAGGACTGCAAGTTAATCCAAACGTTTACTGTACCGCGGTGTTAGAGGTAGATAAAACGCCAAACTCAAAACTGGATAGACATGGATTTGAATCTTACTACCAGCACTTAATGTAGGCCTTTGTTTGTTTTAGCTAAACTTCCATTTAGTTTTCATGGCAAATCCTAGATTTAATAACTGGTGCATTATCGCGAGTAATATTCACAGAGCAGGCAGCAGCGTCGCGAGTCACATTCTGCCTTGTTTGAGTTTTGAAAATGGTGTTTTTTTGAATTTGGTCATCAGTATCTGCCCTGTTGATCACAGCCTATAATTGATTTTTGAAATAGTTTTGACCGCGAGTATATAAACCAGTTAGCCGCGGCCAGCCATCCTGGTGAAAAAACGATCAATTTTTAAACCACTTTTTCTAGGCCCCTCTCCGAGTGAAGCAAGCAGTGCTGTTTCTAAATAGGGCTGCTTGGTGATAATACTCAGGGTGACACCGATAACCGTTGTTGCCTTCTTGTCAACGCGTTAACGACTTTAACGCCTGAGTATCCGTTTGGTCCACGGCTGTTTATTTCGCACAGCCTTATTCACAGCTAACCTTTATTGCTAAAGGTCATTCCACTATCCGCCACTGTGGACGCGCTAAGTAGGAGTCGGTCTCCCCCCTTCCATTTAATGCTTACAAAGCCTCAATTTCTAATGATGGTAATATTCCTGACTGTTCCTTCTCTACGTGGTGCATCATGGATTTGGTGCCCATACATATCTAGACTATGAACAGCAGGAACCGAGTGCAGAGCGGTATTACTGGGCTTTCACCGGACTTCCGCTTGGTGAATGGGTGCAAAAGTACACCCAAGATGTCTAAAAGGTATCTCAAGGCATCCATTAACTATATGTAACCGGTTAGGCTTTAGATTCGTCAAAAGAAGATTGTCTTGTCAATCCCTCTAAACATTGTTGTCGTCAAAAGGAAGCAGTTTTTTAGTCAACAATCTTTATTTACCCCCATCCCCAAGTGAAATTTGCATCTGACAACCTCATCGCATAGAATTTGGAATGATATACAAACTTGAAACTAATGAGCAGGTAGCTTTGCCACCAACTGTTTTTGTTGTCGCTTTTCTTCAAACATTTAAGCAACAAAAACAAAATAAATGGTAATAATAGATAAACAATGTAAAATTGTTTTAAATAAAGTAATTTGTAAGTGATTATTTTAATTTGTTTTAAATGTAATTTTTCAAACGTTTCAGATTTACTCAATCATCCAAAATGGTCAAAAGATCACAAAAGTTTCGAATTGCCGAATGGCATTTTTATTAAATACACTTCTGTTTTACCATCTTCCAACAGTGCATTTTTAGCGGTCAAGTAAGTTTTGCTTTCACTAATAAAATTGGCTCACTTTAAAAATAATTAAAGAGAAATTATGTTGAACGTTTGGGTACCTTTTTATCAAAAAACAATTTTGATGTAAACATATGTAAAACTTTATTAATAAAAAGGGTTGCAATGAAAAGTGTTTGTTTAAAAAACAACACTTGTATTTATTTTTGTAAAGTTACTTGGACTAATTTCAATGTAGCATTAAAAAGATAGATGTAAGCATAACTTAAATGCAAACTGTGACAAATTGGACAAAAATTAGCAGTTGATTGAAACAAATGGCGCAACATGTTTGTAAAGACAGATCACAATAGGCACAAAAAATTATTAAACTTTGATTTAAAAGTGTATCTGGAGTTAAGGGCGTTGGTATATAATTAATCCAGAAGTTGTCCACACTTGCTTAGAAATCGAAAAGACTACCATTTAAAGATTTCAGTTATCGGTTACACCTACCGTTGTTCTATGCAATTCTTTACAATTCTTTGCAACTTTTGACTAAATACAAATCCCTTTGCTTTCGCTAAATATCCGGTTGTTGAATAATGTTGTCCCTCAAATGTTTAAGCAATAAAAGGCAATAAATAAGAAACAACTATAGGTAAAACACACTAACTACAATAAATTATCACTATTACTTTTACTATTGTTACTATTATTATTACTATTATTATTATTTTTATATCATCATTATTATTATTATTATTATTATTATTATTATTATTATTATTATTATTATTATTATTATTATTATTATTATTATTATTATTATTATTATTATTATTATTATTATTATTATTATATTATTATTATTATTATTATTATTATTATTATTATTATTATTATTATTATTATTATTATTATTATTATTATTATTATTATTATCATTATTATTGTTATTATTATGATGATGATAATGATGATGGTGATGATGATTATTATTATTGTCCGTAATTTACACAAAACATGCAGGTAGACGATAAAAATAACCATTGAAAAAAATATTTTTAATTCTATTGGTCAGCATTCGTGAGTAAGTGTGAGTCAAGTTGGTGCATTCTTCTATTAAAAGAAGATTTCTTGACCTTAAAAATGTATATAAGGTGGAAAAATCAACATTTAGCTAGTACTATATGACTTGTATTGAGTCATTGTGTAAATTTGGTCACCCTTTTTAAAACTTTCCTGTTCCCAACTTACGAGTGATCACACACTCACAAAAAGTTATCTAACTCTTATTGGTTCCTTTTTCCTCAACATTTTCCCTTAATGGTTTGATCGTTTACCAACATGCATTTATTAAAACAACAAAACAGCTATTTGTAACACAAATATAACTTATTTATTTATTTTAAAAAATATATTTTTACTATTTTAAATGTCTTATGGGAAACATCTTTCAACAGTGGAGAGTTTAGCGAAACCGAACGTGGGCCTGCATTTAGTGCCGATGGTGGGATTCGAACCTATGCTCACCCAGGTCCAAATCGAGCGCTGTACCGCTAGACCACTCCGGGCACATCACTTAGAGTTTTTAGTAAATTTACAATTTTTAAATCTAATAATATTTATTTTTAAATCTTAATATACGTAGTATAATTAAAAAACAGGTAAGACTTAATGTTATTAATAATATTAATCAAATTGATTTTTTGTGAGATTAAAACAGTTTTTATTGTTTTTTTGTGTGAATATTTACAAAGTAATTCTGTTTTGCGCATTTCTTTGGACAATTTAAAGAAAAAAGACGAATTAATTTGGTCTTCTCAAAAAGATTGTCACAAGTCATATTTTTCAAAAGTTTGTTTGTACTTAGGTTTTTAGTATATATATATATATATATATATATATATATATAATTTTTATTTTTATTATTTATTTATTTATGGTTATTGGCTTAGGTATATATATATATATATAATATATATATATATATATACATACTTTGTATTTTATATAGATTTGTTAACATTTTATTTAAATTTGTATAACGTTTAAAATATTTTATTAATTTAATTAGACTTGATAGTATTTTCATAAAATGTGCAATTAATAGAGGCTAACTAGAACGGTGTAGCTGTCTAAGCCGTGGTTTTTAAAATCAAACACTTTACAGTCTCTGTGGGGATTGTATACATTTCTGAAATTGTGACCTAAAGAATAAATAGTGATTCACTTATAACACCGGTATTTTTCTTTTGCTACATAAAATTTTTATCTACCAAAAAAACATTTTTTGTAAAATATCCAAACAATAAACTTGTAAAAAACATGTTAAATCATGTTTTATGTTTAGAATTAAACAGCCCATCAGTTTTAATCTTTAAAAAATAAACATTTAAAGATCTTAAGTGACTGAACTGCAATTGCGTAGGACAAATATTACCTTTAGTAAAATTGTTAAACTAATTGTTAAACTTATTATTATTATTATTATTATTATTATTATTATTATTATTATTATTATTATTATTATTATATTTTTGATTGTTTTTATTAATGAGTTAATTTTTGTTAATTAAGCCTTGCTAATATCAATATTAACAAACAGAGGATTTGGAAATGCGTATTTGAATGGATCCATATGCACAAATTTAATAATATTTTTATTTGGTTTTTGCTATTTTAATGTTCTTGTTAATAACGGACTTTCATAGAAACTAAACTAGTACTAGTTTTTAGTACCAGCGGTAGGACTCGAAATCATGTTTACCCAGTTTCAAATCTAGCACTCACCAACTCTACCCTGTTACTTATAGCGATTACAAAAATAAACATATTTAGCAAATTAATTATTTTACTTATCATTAAATAAATTAATGAAAAAGGTTTTAAAGTAGGCTTTTTAATAAAAATGGAGCTAGTGTAGGTATTATTGTATGTCAGCAACAAGCTTTACTTAACGAACAAACTGTTTATATCAAAGTAAATACTTTGGTTTAAGCTGTTTTGACATTAACCAACAAAAAACATTTTAAATGGCACAATTTTTAATTGTTTTTTTTTATATCAAAAATCATCTTTTTAAATTGCTCGATTCTGATGTTCTTTTCAACAAACAGATATTCGTGTTTTACAATGATAAGGTTGCAGTCATATGGTTTAATTTTATTCCTGTTTGATGTCTGACTGTAGACAAGTTATGATAATCTTAAACAAAAATTTATGTTATCGATATCATTGTTGTTTTAAAATAAATTAATAATCATGTATACTTTTACTGATTAAATAAAATATTTTCATTACAATAATGTAAATTGAAGAAATTAAATTTTACTTATGTGGTACTGTTAATTAAATTAGTGCGACCCATATCAGATAACTATGCTTCTGGGTGTAGAAAAAGCCAACAATCGCTTCGGTTTAACTAAATACATAGAAAGTTTATACATTTGCTTATCAAACGGAAAATATGACGAATGTTCCCTCCGCCAAGTATGTTTAAATAAATTTTCTTTAGTTACTTAAATTCAATATTTCAGTAGTATATTTTATTAATTATAAATAATTGTGTATTTTAGGGTTCGAATTTACACGCTCCACCACAAATTTATTGGAAAGTTTATGATAATAATTTTATTGATTCTACTTATGATTATAACGTTGGTTTGTTTACCAATGCAAATGTGTTGTTTATTGCCGGTCAGTTTAAAGTGCTCAACAAATACGAATTGAAAATTGTAAAAATCAGACCTACTGATTATTTAAATTCAAAAAATGCGTTACGATTCACCGTTCAAACATCAGCAGATGATCAGTGGATTAAACAACTTGGTTAGTTTTAAATAAAAAAATGTGTTTTTAAAAATTTAATTGAATAATACAATTATGTATCAGATGTGTAACTTTTAAAATTGAACAAAATTTATTGATACGTTTTTGGACGTTTATTTAGTCTTTAAATGACTAGCAGACCTAATTTATATTATATTTTTTATACATTTATTATTACTATTATTATTATTGCTATTATCAATATCACTATTATTATTATTATTGAATTAGTCTGAAATTATTGTTAAAATATTTACCGAATGTTGATTTGTTTCTTGATATCGCATTCTAGACTCGTATCGTATTAGATGAGAGTTCAGATTTTATTGAGGACATTAATTGTAAGCTTTTATTTGGCTGTACTAAATTTCTTTTTTTTTAATGAATATTTTTTAATAAAAGCATTAAATAGTATACATTTAATACAAAAAATTAAATATATAAACAAATTTTGTGTTTAAAAACGTTTGTACGATATTATACCTAACTAAGCCCGCGTAACTTGAGAACAAAAACAATTAAAGATTAAAGATTCTAGTTCTTTTATAAATAGTCTACGATTTAAACCCAAGCATATTTTTTAGTTTAAATTTGCATAACATAATGTTAGTATAGTCCTTAGAACGAATCTTAAATGTTTTGATAATGTTTAAATAATACACTTGCATTAAAAATGTTACAATATGTAAGTATTTTTTTCATTTTAATATGTAAAAAATAAAATAAAATGCCAAACCAAATTGTTACTTAAAATATTTTTTATAAACTAATATGTTTTTAAATTTGTTCTGTTTTTTGTTTACTATGAAACAAATGTAACGAACGCAGTTACTGAACATTGTGTACATTATTGAAACGTTTTACAGCCATAACAACAAATATCGCAAAAATATATAAACATATTAGTCTAAATTAATTTGTTGTGTCCAATTGTTTTTCTTTTGTGAAAATAAATATTAAGAATTAAAAATAATATAAAGTACTAAATAGTTGCTTTATTTCTAAATGAATACACCTAGAAATATTTATTAAAACATGTTGAATCAGTGTAAAAAGAATATTTAAAAGTTATTTCTATTAAAACGGAATTACTAAATGCGATTTGTACAGCTTTAGATATTCTTACCAAAATGGTTTTAGTAAGTAGCTACTGAACATGGGTCTGTACTTAATGCACTTAATAGTGGATTCCAGACCCCCTACCCATTAGGATTAAAGTCCACAAACTTAACTACTCCGATGCAATTAACATACAAAATTGTAAACATTCACTTTCGTCCAGATCAAACCAAATTTATCGATTTGTTTGAATTCAATGACGCTGTTTATTTTTTGTTTGTCGAATTGGCAAAAGAAATTCAAACAAGTTGCAACAACAAAGCGGTAAATTAATTATTTTTTTAATTGAGAAGTAATTAAGAATTATTTTGAAAAGTATATAGCGAGACTTTTGCTAATTTTTTCTAAATTTTATTTAATGACTTGTGTAAATTTGTGTTATCAGATTGTTATTAATTCGGTATAGATAATATTTCTTACATCTATTTTTTTATTTAAAACTTTCAAATACCCAAAAAAAGAAGATAAGTTTGTATAAAAAATTCAAGGGTTAGAGCGTAATATAAATGGGGTATTTAGTTTTATTATAAGTTGCTTACATACTTTTAAAAATGAAACATAATAACACATTCATTAAATATTTTAGTAAACTTACAAATATTACATAATAAAAATTTATAAATTTCAACATTATAAAAATAAGTCTCATTATAAAGCATATAATGTGTTTAATATTTTAATATGTAGAAAAAAACTCTTGAATTTGACTGAAGGATTTCTTGTCTTCCAAACAGATAGTAGATGTATAAACATTAATAAAATAATTTTAAAAAAGTTGTATTTTTGTAAACGTTACATTTAAAAATATATATAACTGAATACAGTGGCACATCAACATTTAAACATTAATGTTTTGGTCAGTTAAGTTTTACTGTATGAACTTACTCTAAAGCTAAAGAATAATCTATATTATATATATATATATATATATATATATATATATATATATATATATATATATATATATATATATATATAACAATTACATTTTACTTCAGGAGAAGTATATTCAGCGTTATAGGATACAAAATATGGAGTAAAAAAGATAAATAAGAAAAGAAAATTTTATATAAAATGACTAGTGAAAACATTAAAACATATTAATTAATATTTGAAAGACACAAGAACAATTCATTCTTTATGAGTTTAGGGATGGTTAAATAATTTTCCAAATATGGAATGTACAAATTACGGTAGGTGTTTGTCTTTGATTGAACATTAATAAATTTTCTCCTTGTTTTGCCGGCTGAAGTTGATTTGTTGAGGTCAGCGTATAGGGGTGATCGTTATATATATATATATATATATATATATATATATATATATATATATATATATATATATATATATATATATATATAGCACTATATAATTATAAATATATTGTATATGAGGTATATATATATATATACAGAAATACTTTTTAGCACTATGTAATTAATTTAAAATATTGTTTTGAGTATAAAGCTTTAACAGAAACACTTTTTTGCAGCTTATTTAAATAACAATACGTCCCAGATTCAATTGCAAACACCTTCCTGGTTTGTGCAAAATAAACATTTTGCAACCATTTTTATCATATACATTCTTACAATAATGTATAACTTAATTTTGAATATTTTTAGGTTTTTGTTACTCGCATAGGACGTGTTTGTTTGGTAAGTTTAAAATGTACATTTAAAAATTTTTTATTGAATTAAAACAAAATTTGAAACAAGTAACAATATTCCATTTTTGTTTCCCAACACATTAATTTGCAATGATTCCTTATTTTTCATTTTCATGAAATGAAAAAGCATGATGATGGAACTAAAAACGGACATTTTGAAACGTTTGTCAAGGCCACTTTGATTTGTCCAATCAAATCTAAAACGTATTTGGATACTTTGACCTTTACAATTTTGCAAGCGGTTTATGTCGATTCAAAAAATAAAATGCTGTACGGAGCATTTCGGACATCCACGTTAGTGTATTTTTTGTGCACATGTTTCTTTTATAACAACAAGATTCTATACTTTGTATTTGCTGCTTAAATGCCTTACGGAGAATATTTTTCAACAGGTAAACATTTTGAAAAGCCGAACGAGGTCTTTTTTAGTTCCGGACTTAAAACCAAGTACACCCAATTTTGAATCTAGCGCTTTAACAACATTTGCCATTCCGATTAAACTACTCAGTTTGATTACCTTAAACACTACACTTCTCTACAAGTGAATGTTTCTAATTTCCCGTTAGTAATGATTTATTTTGCATCATATTTTGCATCATTATAATAGATTCGGTAGTCCTACTTTTCAAACTTTTTTATTTTTCCGATGTTTGCATCAGTACATTTATTTATATAGCTGAAAACTTTTAAATAGACCTTTTAAATTATTTATAACTTATTTTATTTAATACATTTAAGAATATAATATAATGTTCAATTAAAATGTACGATAACCAGAACTAAATATGCAGATGTAAAAAACCAACGGGTGATCATTAGTTTTTATATATATGGGTTGTTTAATGTATTCCAGTATAATCCCTGTCGATAGGTTTTGTTTATCCTGTTTTAATTAAGTTTATATTGAATTTATAATAGGAATAATATGAACTATTTTACAAAATAATTAAAAAACATTGGGTTAATAAGTTAGAATTAAAATTTACTATGTTTTGTGTGAAAAACGTTTTTAAATGTATGAGTTATATATGTTTTAAATATTTAATTAATTAATGCTTTTTAAATTAACACAAATACTACTAAATTTAAAAAGTTTTCAATTATTTCTGCCATTAGACCAGAATTGAAAGGCTCGGCTATTTGTGAATACAATCTTGCAGATATCGAATCGGTGTTTGACAAGGAATTTTACAAAATAAATGGCATGTCTACTTCTATTAAAAATAACAGAAAAGTATGTTTTACAATTAAAACGGTTACATGTAAATTTTGTTCAAAAATAAAACAGCACGAGTTTTTAAAAAAATATATCCGATTTATTTGTATTGTAGTGGCACAAGGAAGAACAATCGGTGAATATTTAATAAATGTGTAGTTGAGTGTTATGTGCAACTTTTCTATTGGTTAGTGCTAAGTTGGACTCCAATTAGATATTGGGCTTTCTGTAAGCATTTGAAGACGTATTATTATTATTATTATTATTATTATTATTATTATTATTATTATTATTATTATTATTATTATTATTATTATTATTATTATTATTATTATTATTATTATTATTATTATTATTATTATTATTATTATTATTATTATTATTATTATTATTATTATTATTATTATTATTATTATTATTATTATTATTATTATTATTATTATTAAACCCTTTTACCTTAAAAAAGCACCGGGCAACCAGATAACAATGACAGCAAAAACAACAACAAACACCATAATTCAAAAAAACACATGCGACAATAAAACGATTCCATGTGTTTGAACATTTTTCTGGCATGTTTGTTTGATTTCATGAGACCTTTAATTTAATTTAAAACATTCCGAATAGTTCTCATCAAAGTTTTCTGTGTTCTGCCAACCTTTCTTTTACCATTTTTAATTGTCTATTCCAAAACTCTTCTTGTTGGTCTTATGAGCATTAAACTTAGAATTTGACGCAGTAATTTTCTTTGTTCAATTAATGATTCTATAGAATGAAAGATTGATCTTCCTGTTGGCTTTCGCTCAACCCTGCCACTTCGATCGTACGATCACCTTTTTGCCGTTGTTTGCCAGAATGGCGTCGTCTTATTGTTTCTGTAGCAATACAAATATTTTACAAAAGTCATACTACTAACTGTACGCTCGAACCCTCCTCCTTTATCCAAACTGGCTAGACCAGCTTATCTCTCATCTTATTCTAATACTCGTATAGCAATTGTTACTTATTCGAATGCATAATATATTATAGCATAATTACATAGAATAGGATGGTGTTGGATTAATACATAAACGAAAAACAATGTCTCGTGTTTCAATCTACGACTGTGTAATTTGTTTGGCAGTTCCAATTATTTTGTCCCTCAGAAGGATATCATGTAAAATGTAGATTGTTTCAATTTACAAACGTTGTCAAGTAGATCCTTGTTTACCAAAATTCATTTTTGTAAATTATATTATTTTCTGTTGTTTTTGTATTGAGAGTATGTTCGTTTTTACAAAATTGGAAATGCTTGTCCTGAATGTATTTTTTACACAAATTCGTAATCGAAATATTTTTAGAATAGCAAAACTATTAAAAAGTTTAGAGAAATGCAAATGAAAACAGATTACATGTTGATTTATAGGTTTTTAAGAGTAAATGATTAGATCTGTCAGATTCACTTAAATAATAAATCCACTTGGTTTCAGTCAATTAGAAGCACTGTACAGCTGTTTCATCCTTGTTTGGAATCTTCAGCAGCACATACTTTTTAAGCCTAACACACGTCCTGTCTAATGCTGATTTATGTTAATTTAAGGTAACTAATTTGTATTTTGTAAACTGTTGTTCAACTTGGGGCATTCCATAAGTTTTATTAAATCGACTTTTATAATATAATATTAAAACAGTTATGTTCTAAGTGCAGTTTGTTTGTTACGTTTAAACAGTATGCTAAAAATCATCTTGGAACTTGTATGTATGAAATACAGGCTCACCTGATCAATCTACCAGATAGAAAGCTAAATATGACTTAAAGAATTATTTAAAGCGTTTTAATTAATCATTATTGGATACATTAAACCGCATAACAATAATTTCAAGTTGAATTTTTATATATGTTTAGTGCACTAACTACAAACCAATCAATACATATTATAAAACTTCACAATCTAATTCAAATCACTACTTGATGTTTAACACTATTTATCCAACAAAAAACGAACCTATTTTAACTCAATTTGGAAAAATGTGAGCACAAGTTGATTTTATTTTTAATTTTATAATTTATATTTTTAAAACGCACATTTGACGTTTATTTACATTGACGGGATAGATGCAATGTTTTGCACCACTTAACAAAAATGAGCAATGAATGAAACTCAATAATTGTTGACACTTACAATTAAGTTTACATACATACAAACAGCAATTTCTATTTAGCAATTTTGTTCGACTGAACATGATTTGTAAAAGTGTGCACATACATTTCTTCTTACATTGTTACCCAGTTGCAAATTTTTTCATTCATTTTGGTTGGTGACGTGGTTACCTTTTTTTTAGTTCCCATATTTATACGACATATAAACGATTGACTTCGATGGCTTGATAAGCGTAGCAAATGTTGAAGAATAACAACGTTTATTGTCTGGTAGACGGCATCCTTGTGACGTCGCCACTGTTTGCAAAGATAGATGAGGCCACCTGATTTTTGTAAGGGTTATCTCCCTTAGCCCAACAGCTACATATGGTATACGTATACCTTTAGATACCTTTTAAGTATCCTGGGTGGATGCTTGCACCCACCCGCCGTAGCGGAAGCCCAGTTATACCGCTGTGCACTCGGACCCTGCTGTTATTAGTCTACATGCCTATAAGCACCTAGTCCAAAATGCATCACGTGGAGGACGAACAGTCAGGAATATCACCATCATTCGAAATTGAGACTTTGTAAACATTACTCAAATCTTCAGGATCATTAGCAAAGGAGACTGAACATTTTAAATAATTACATTTGAACTTGTCTGGGTTTAAGCAACAACTTGACATTACAATAATTTTGAAAGAAAGATAAAAATGATCATCTTGAGATAGAGGAAACGTCAAAACGTAGAAATGGCTATTCCTGCCTCTGCGATAAATTACCAACTGGTGAGAGAAGAAAAAAGCAGCTTGCATTCAAGTGTGACAGAAACAGCAGTAACTATTCAAAAAAAGAAATGTTTGTGTACTTATTGTTCAATGTTATCCTTAAGGATGGACAACTTACACCACATTATACTATAACATACACAAAATTGCACCTGTTTGTTAATTTTCAATTTAGTTGGACACACATTGCGGTTGATTATTCGCTAACGACCGTTCGGGCAAATCACAAATTGATTTTGTTTACAATCAACACCGAAGGACAATTGGACAAATGGCACTTGAGGGAATCTCAACGATGCTTAATCGAACGCATTGATTTAATGCCCAAATATACGTCAGACAAATTACCAAAAATTGTTCAATTGAAACTGGTTAGCAAAATCAAGGTTAGTAATTTAGTCCTCTTTCTTTTTTTTCTCTCTCTCCCTTTGTATTATTATTACAACACCTCTTTTGCTTTGGAGGCAACAATATAACACTACCAGCAAAAACAACAACAAAAACCTATAATTCAAAAAGAGCATGCGACAAAAAAGTGATTCCATGTGTTAGAACATTTTGCACAAATGCTTGTTTGATCCCATTAGACATTCATTTCAATTGTGCTGAAAGCTAGTTCTATTAAAATATTTAAGCTAATAATCGTAATAATAATAATAATAATTGGATTTTCTTTAATGGTTCTTAGCCAAATCTTCGGTGGTTTACCAACCTTTTTTGCTATCTTCAGTTGTCTATTCCAAAACCGTTCTTGCTGGTGTTCTATAAAATCCGATTAAGTAATTTTTTTCGTCTAGTTGTCATGGCGTAGACAAGAGTCAGTTCTTCTTATGAGTTTATTGTTTGAAGTGGGATCACGCCATGCAACTTCTAAAATACTTCTAAGATACCGGCATTAAAAATATTTTATCAATTTTGTCTGTTCGTTTCAATATATATATATATATGTGTGTGTGTGTGTTTCATTTTTTAGTTTAATAAGAAAAGGTTTCTATTTTCCAAAACTCTATCGTTTACCAAATATATTTTATTTTGGATTTTTTACTGTTTTACGAGACACATTGTCAGCAAGCGTACATTTATGCGTCGGCGGAAGTCAAAGCTATGATCCCTCAGTTTGCAGCCTAGAGCTTCACCAACATTGTGCATAAATGATTGAACTGTCACCACTTTTATTTTTATTGGACTTATTAGCAAATAACAACACTAATATATTTAAAAACAGAGCAATACTTTGTGTGGTCAAAACAAGTGTGTATCATCCTATTCCATAGAGTTCAAAACTTAAAACTCTGTATTTTACATGTTTGTCATTTTTAATTTAGTCCAAAAATGTTTTTCCCCACAATGCAGAACAGAAAGTTGCCATTTTTGCTCATAACAACCAATCATCGTCTTATAAAATTGCCTATATCGCGTTGCTCAAAGTATGGCCATACCAAGACCGCATGTCAACTCATGAACGATCCCTATTGCGGTTGGTATTTGTCGACCAAGAAATGTGCCAACGTTTTAGAAACGCCAACTTTAAACAACTTCGACCTGACATTTTTCGATGACTGCACTCTTGACAATGACGCGTTCAACTTGACTGTTCCAGGCGATTGGAGTTCCTGGTCGCCGTGGTCCTCAAAGTGTCATCTTGGTCCAAGCTTTTTGCAACCCAAAGGCTGTTTGTGTCGCGTTCGAACATGCACAGCTCCTTATCCTCTAAATTCGCAATTTACAGAATGCGGCAAAGGTTTGAGCTTTGAATTGGCCAATTGTTCTTATGATGGTTTCTGGACTCAATGGTCGCCATGGTCGGAATGTCAGCCAACGTGTCAGTCTATTCTGGCTTTTCACTCAAATGTCGCGCCTGTACGAACTCGGGTCAGACACTGTTCTAATCCTAAGCCATTTGGACCAAAAGCGGTTGGGTGTCAGGGATTGGCCAAGGAAATCAAGAAATGCAACGAATTCGACAAAATGTGCCTACGTATGATAGTGTTTGGGGGGGGTGTACTATTTTTGATAGTTTATTTTTTCCAACAAGCTGACAGTTATTGTAGCTAAACGAGGCTTGCATTAAGAGTTAATTGTGAATTTTCAACTCTTATTCAGTATAAGATACGAGTATGGCAACATAATCATCGTAATGTCTCGTACATTTATTCTGATTTGTAAAATATATTTTCCTTGTTTTAAATGTCAATAATAATAATACAGTAAATCAGTTACTTTACTTATAATTAGTTTATAGAAAATCACGGATGTGAGTTTGTCGCTACGGTTTTGTTTGGCGTCCGATACGGACAATCCAACAATATTATAATTTTTTTAAATAAAAAATATTACTACTAATAATTGTAGTATTAATTATTATTATAATATTATTACAAAACCCTTTTGCTTTAAAAAATAAGCATAGGGCAATAAGATAACAATTACAGCAAAAATTAACATCAAAGTTTCGTAATTCAAAGAGAACATGAAACAACAAAATGTTTCCATGTATTTGAACATTCTGCCAAACGTTTTGCTTGTGCCCATGAAACATTTATTTTAATTAGATCTTCCCGAATAGTTCTTAACCAAGTTTTCTTTGGTCTGCCAACCTTTCTTTTACCATTTACAATTGTCCATTCCAAAACCGTTCTTGCTGGTCTTTCGGGCGGTAAACGTAGAATTTGACCAAGTAATTTTCTTCGTCTAATTGTAATAATGTCATGGAGTGAACGAGAGTCAGTTCTTCTCATGATCTCATCATTTGCTTCAAATATATTTAGAACGTTATCAAATTACAAATATATTTCTACTTCTTTTTTCCCTACTTTAAATGTTTTAAAGGAAATAACTTTCAGCAGTGGCCATGTGGTGCCGCTAGTAGAGATCGAACCCACCCAGGTTCGAGTCGAGCGTTCTACCGCTAGAATATGCCAGTATATTTATAATGAAGCATTGACACAACCAAATAATAATAAATGCTTACAATTTAGTAACATCGTTTTAATTCCCTCAGTGTGTTGAGAATAACAAATTTTCTCTTTATAAAAAAATAATGCAAAGCGATCATTTAAAATACTACATAAACTTTGAATTTGATTTTGTTACCAAATAATCCAATTGGTTGCTTTTAATTCAAAATGAATAACAATTTTAATACGGTGTATTGTATTTCTAAACATACTTGTTTTGGATTAGAAATGTTCAATCTAGCCAGTCCCAAGCCCGGATAAAGGAGGAGGGTTTGAGCGCAAGGTTGGCAACCTGGCTTCTGTAAATATTTGCACTGCTGCGGAAACAATTAAAGATGACGCCATTCTGGCAAACAACAACGTATCTGGATGGCAAAGTTACCAGATGACAAGGTTGAGTGAAAGCCGAAAAAAAGCGCAATCTTCGATTTGCAGAATCTTCAATGCCAACAAGACTTTGTTATTGTTGTTGTTTTTCTGTAATTGTTGTCTTGTTGCCCCATGCTTATTCTTAAAGCAAAAGGGTTTTGTATTATATTATTATTATTACTTGTTTTGATAAAATCAAACAAGGTATCTCTAGATAATATATTTTTAACATGTCTTGTCATTATAGAGTCCAATCGGTGGACGACATTCAATTGGACTGTTTGGTCCAACTGGTCTAAGTGCAGTTCGCCATGCAACGAAGGCAAGCAATTTCGTCACCGATTGTGTATCGAAACGTCCCAGTCTGTCCAACTTGTACCCAGTCCGCTCGATATACAATCGATTGGACGTACGACTGAAAATAACCATCGTGCGCCGATGTGTGTGGGACCTGTCTACGAAATGCAACAATGCAATACACACATGTGTCCGGGTAATAAAAAGACGATAATTCTATCGATGTCATTTCGTTCGGCAACGGACATGGCAGATAGTATACAAGTGTTCTTTTTCGCTGTAGGAGTGTGTTATGGTTTAATATTCCTTCTTGTGTCAATATTTCAATATAATCGGAATAAATGTAGATTACAAATTTTGACGGTTAACGTGGGCAATGGATTTACTGTAATACTTTTTATCATTCTACTCCAGTTACTTATCTTAGACATATCTAACTCTTACTGATACATACCTAAGATAATACTAATATTACTTATTTATTTATTAATTTTATAAATTTATTAAAAATGAAATCAATTTAAATTCTCCAGTTTTGAACATTGCAGTATAGTATATGATATAATAAAACTGAATTTTTATTGTTAATATTGTAGGTACTAATAAATTTCATTTAGATAGCTATTTTCATTGCACAATTTTTCTTACAGTTATACAAACGTTTTTATAATTAATATTGTCTTCAAAATACTTTTAAATAGTTTAGTTTGGCTAGAATTGCCATTTTTAAATCATCTAAAACGTATATTTTCAATTGAAAAATGATTAAATTATAATAAACATTCTGTTTTACCTTTATTTATAATAAATTTAACTAAGTAATATTCATTCCATTGGCTACTCTCTTTTCTCTTCAACGCCCACTCAAAATGGTTGAACCAACAGTTGACTATCTCTATTGGTTAAAATTATGATGACTTTTATCAACTACCCAAACCACAAGTTATTTTATTATTTATTATTATTATTATTTATGGTTATTGGCTTGGATACTTCAGTAGAAGTAGCTTTCAGCACACACAAAAATATGTACAATTATAAAAATACAATACAATTAGCAGTGTATAACATCAGTCCAAAAAAGAAGTAAAGTAAGGTTAATACAATTTATAATAAACGTTTATGTTGAAAACTTTAAACAACATCAGTTTTGTTATACAGCAAATTTAGAAATAATATAAAAATAAAAAATTGTACATCACAATAAATCGATAATTTGTAGAGCAAATATTTGCGTTTACAAAGCACTTTCTTCAATACTAATCTTGCTTTCTTCCAATTCAAATATACTTAAATCATACAGTCGTAAAAATGACATCGGTTTGGACCGATTGGTACAAACTTGATCTCAATCAACAAGATTCTGTTTTCAGACAATATCGGGTTGAATGCAGCGCCCGTCTGCCAAGTGTAAAAGATTTGAACTACGAACTACAGGATCAAAAACGACGGTGTATATTGGAAAAATCTAGTGGCGTTCGTAGATGCGACGAGTTTTGTAAGTTTTATTTACAACTCGATTTTTTAGCATTTATGCATATTTAAAAAAAAATTTAACCCACCCGATTCTAAACCTATTTTCGGAAAGTTCCAAAACTGACAATCTTACATCTATAAAAATACATTAATGCTGAACACAAATGACGATGAAAACAATTTGCAAAAGTATATTGATATAAGATTAACTATTTGAAATTGTGTAAGCTGGAAACTTGTTTCCTTTTTTTGACTGTATGAAAAAACTTACTAAGTGAATTTTTGAATAAAATACTGTTTGTTCAATTTTTATCAACCATGAGATAGTTATTAAATTTACTGAATTTTTCAATTTAAAAAAATATACTAACCTATTTATAGTCACTTTAAAACTATGGATTTATAAATTTTTCACAAAATTGTACTTTTCAATTTTGGCTAAAACAATAAGCTCGAAAGTGAGTCGGCATGGATTCGAGTCTCACTACCATCGCTA
Source organism: Cardicola forsteri (assembly GCA_025895645.1). Taxonomy (NCBI): domain Eukaryota; kingdom Metazoa; phylum Platyhelminthes; class Trematoda; order Strigeidida; family Aporocotylidae; genus Cardicola; species Cardicola forsteri. Next base: position 325,168 of record JAKXYG010000118.1, on the reverse strand, counting down.
AATGCAAGTAGTCGTTTGGCCTCTCCAACTGTCCACTTGCTAAAAAATGTTTCCCGTATAATACTCAAGCAATACAAACCAAATAAATAATATTAGTCAACTTTGCAACTCTATCAATTCAGGTTATTATATTTGAAGGACTTCATAAGGTCACTACCAAACCACTATCAATTGTCAATCTGACCTATATTTTACGAATGAAAAATGTTTTTTTTAATTTTAGCCAATTTTTTGAATGACCAAGAAAAAACAAATTTGATTTTTGACAATACAGAATCAACTTCTATCAATCACGAATGGTCTTTGTGGACTAAATGCAATAGTCCATGTGGAGGAGGTCGAAAGTATCGAAAACGCTTGAAGTTGTCCGACGATTTTTCAATTTCCAATTTGAATGAAAATAATTATCAAATTGACCAATCGTTTTGTAACATGCATCCGTGCAATGGTAAAACTTTTGTTTTCCCCCATTTTATACTGCTCGAACGTCAAGTTACATTATTACAAAACTCATTGACTTTAAAACAGCAAGGGACCAAATGGTAGCAGTAACATCAATAATGTTTCCCAGCTATATGAAAGAATTAACAGATTCTAAATTGTCCACTAATTTTGATAGGCAAATATTTATTTGGCTTTGTGCATAACACTTTCGTCTTCGAACAATTAATCTGTAAACCGACTGAAGAACTAATGTTACTTAAGCGTGAATGTTTAATTTTTAAAAATGCTTTACTACAGACCCAGACAATAGCCCGCATTTTGTATAAGCAATGCGATCAAACTGTTGTCTACTACGATGCAAGGCTACTGACTGAACAATTTCCGCATATTGATCACGGCTGAAATATTAAAAATAGTAACTCACTGTCCAATTTAAGAGTAACTGACCAAGGTGTCCACAATATCTTACTATTAAAAAACCTATAACATGGTTAGGTTGTTTAAGCCTAAATAGGAGATAGTGCTCATTCTAGGAACCAAAATTTAAACTCTAAACTATTGTATCAAAAAAGTAAAAATGTAGTGTTGACACTTTCAACTACTTTACAAACTTTGTACGTGTAGTGTTACTCAGATAAAATTAATGATATATTTGTAATATCATAACTTTGATGTTTTACAATACAAAAAAGTTTAAAATTTATTAATTTGAAAATTAAATTGTAAAATCGTTCCCAATAGAAGAAATGCTTTTGTGCGCCAGCATAGCTAAATTGTTACACAGGTATTGAATGCGATCCATCAAATGAACTGTAAAAAATGCCTATCTTATAAAAAATGACATTTCTAGTCAAACGTTTCAAAATAAAAACAAACAATCTATTCAATTATTTTTATGATTATTATTTGAACAGGATTTTGGGGGTGTTGGTCGGAATGGAATCGTTGCTCTCAACCGCCATGTTCACAAACTCGAGGTATCCAAACTAGGAATAGAATTTGCACTCCTTTCAACCCAAATAAACCAAACAATTCAGTTCAGTGTTGGGGAGGCGAACAAAATAGCATTGAAACGATGCCTTGTGAAGTTACCAACGATGTATTAAATTGTTTCAAAACTGACAAAGTCAAACAATCAGTGATCAACGACAATACTTTGGGTTAGTTGGTTATTGTACAATGTTGGTTTTTTACTTACAAATCACTTAATATTTATGATCTGTTGTACTGGAAAATCACCAGACTAGTATTTTAAAATATGTACAATCGCCGTTTTAACAATTCTAATAATAAAATTTTAAAAATTGCATCAGTTTTGTTAAATTGATATTTCACTTTAATATACTAACCGTAAATAGATAATAATAAGCTTATTTTCTATTGGCTGTTGTAATTTCGTCAACGCCACTGCTGAAAATTATACACACCCACACTGAAACTATTTCTATTGGTCGAACTTATAATCATACCATTTTATAACCCAAAATTGCATAAGCCTTCAAATCCTACTACCAACACTAAATGCGGCATCCTGTTTGATTGTGCTAAATGTTCACTTGTTAAAAAATTTCCTACTCAAACTTTAAAAACAATAGACTTGGAAAATAAATCCTTCTTTATACTTTCGCTAGATATTTCCGAAAACAACTGGGCTCAGTGGTCTGAATGTATCGATGTTCATTATTTACCATATCGTATACGAGTACAAACAAGAGAAGGTTTGTGCATCGAATGCAAACAACGTGTTAAAGTTAAAAGGTGCGATACGGATGAATTGATATCACCAGAATATCGTAAGTTTGGTAACAAAAACAATGTTAAAAAGGACATATTTGTTTAAATTTTGTAATAAAAAAGCGCATTGTACTTGATTGGTTGATAGGATCATTATTATCAGTGGTAAACGTTTTTAAAGAATGATGTTACAAAGAAGTCATCGCAGACCAAGAAATCTACAATAAAATATTACTATGTAATAGTAAAGTTGGTGCATGCATAGTAGAAAAAAAGGTAAGCAAAATACTATAAAAACAAGGATATAATCGTAAACCAGTTTCAATAGAAAATAATTAACAATTACCCAGTTGTTGACTATCTTTCACTTAAATGGTCCGTCCTTCGGTTCTCATCCACAATGTCGACAGTTACCCACTTTCATTAACCTCTGCGAACGTTCTTCACTTCCCATAATCCTGTCAACGATTGACTACCTTGAGGTTTTTAGAATGTTTTTGGTAAAAACAAAATTGGTTTGTATGAAAAAAATACGTCTCAACCTTCTTTAATAGGAACAAATATAACCCACTTTTTATTTAAACCTTGACCAGATTACATATTGAACGCTTAATGTGTTACAGTATATGCTTGGGTCAAAACAGACGACAATGACCGCACGTTCCATGTTCCTATGCGAAGAGGTTGTCGGATGCTAATTGAACTTGGGGGGGAGAGGGTAAATAAAGTTTCTCGGTTAGAATATCGCATCTTTGCCACAGCGCCAGTGTTCACAGGAATTGGCAAGAAAATTCTTTGGGGGAATGGATAGATTGACGCCGGTTGACGGATCCACAAAAGCCTGACTTTAAGTCAGACTGGTCAATATTAGTTAACAAGAGTAAAATCTCGTTAACTGTCACATGCAAACCTGTCAACTTCGGTCCTTCCCCAGTCACATAAAGGAGATCAGATGCCCTGAGGATCTCGGCTGCTGATTCCATAACATATTTTCTATTTGATCAAAGTTTCATGATTGGATTGCACAGGATAAGGACCTGAGGCCCGATTTTCTGTCAGGTTGCACTCCATTACCTTAGCCGGTTACATAGGGTAAATTGAAACCTTGAGATACCTTTTAAGTATATTGAGTGTATGCCAACACCCATTTACTGAGTGGGAGTCAAGTGAAAACCAGTTATACCGCTTCGCACTTAATCCATGCTGTTATTGGTCTAGAATACCTATAAGCATCTAGTCCAGGAAGCACCATGTGAAGGAATAACAGTCAGGAATATTACCATCATTAGAGTTTAAGACTTTATAAGCATTACTCAAATCCTTAGGATCATTTAGCATTAGAAGAGGATTATAAGGAATGCTATGCAAACTTAGAACTAATAAAGAGGTGGCTTTGCCACCAACATTTGTTGTTGTTTAATGTGCTTTTGTTGAAACAATTAAGCAACTATTAACAAAAATAGGGAAAAAAATCTAACATCTTCTAAATGCAGTTTTAGAAAAAAAGAAAATACATGACCAGTGGCAAATCAAAAAGTCATCCAAAACCATCGACCAATCATATCAATTCACTCCATTTCATCTAATCGTCGTTTGTGTTACAGCTTTCTTGATAGGCACAGCTCTCATCATCATTCCGTTTATCGTATACTCCATATGCAAATCGAAATTGTTCAAAAAATCGTGCCAAACCCAAAAGAGATCGACATCGGTATGGCGATCGTTGACCAAAGAACGAAAAATTCACAATCCGAGCGCACTGTCCTATTCGTGGTTCATGGAAACGGACAAATCCGTTTCAAATTCCAGACCACATCTAATAAATGGCCAAGCTGAAAATATGGCCACACCCGATTATAGTGAATATGACAAAAAAAAGGATTATCACCGATAACCAGTAAACGCAAGTCGATGTTCAACGACATCAAACAGACTAATCAAAATGGATTGCCAATTGCGATTAATGCAACTGTTAAATGTTATGCTGCTAAAACACTATGTGCACGACCAAATTTATACAACTGCTTTCATTGTAATTACCACATGTGCTAGATTATATTTTGAACAGCTTTGTAAATTGATCGTTTATTTGGAAATAAAATTTTATTTAAGTTCAATTCCAACTCAACAACGTTACATTGCGAAATTGTGTAATATTTTATTGTTGTAAAAATGTGTAAACATAGGAAAATCAAAAATACTTCGCGTGCTTTTATAATACACCAATTAAATTATATAAAATTAAGAAGGATAATTTACTTCATCAATTAACGTACACACATATATATACTTTGTTATTCTTCTACCACTATTTGTTGTTGCTTCCACGTTTGTTACGCTTATCGAGCCAGCGAAATTGATCATTTAATATGCCGTACAAATATCAAAATACACCCTGGCAAACAAAAACCCCCAAACTTATGTAAATTCAAAACACTTATTTGTTACCCGACATATCTATATAAACCAAAAACTTTAAACTAACCACAATCACTACTATTATAAAACAGTGTTATATAAAAATGATATACTACAAAATTGTTCAACCTTAGGCAAACATATAATTGAAATATAGAATCACTGCCTGATCAATCATTTATATCTCCAAACAACCAAAAACGTTGTTTTTAAATAACCGCCATAATTTACACATATATTTCCAATCTGCACATAAAAAATAACATAAGTTAAAAAATTACATTACACGCATGCATGCATACGCATAATCAACTTGAATTCACATTCACATCTATTGTCCACCAATTCGATGAATAGAAGCGACCGACTGATGAACGACTCCAACCGATTTGATCACAGTTGAGTCCGAACTCACATCGCCATTGTTCATCGTTGACCCGCCGTTAGGCATTGAAAGGTCTTTCGCAGTAATTAGCAATTTGGCATAACTGCCAAACGCCTGACCACGAGACACATAGCCCGGATTGATGCACAACACATTGTCCACGTTCTGAAAATGCACGAATTTAGACATCTCATTGATCCCATAGACTTGGATACAATTCAATGTTTAAAATAGTGTTAATTCCCATTAACCGCATTGAAGTCAGGGGGACTCCATGGGATTCTATATGGTCCATCATAAACTAGAGACCAAATGCACATCGGTATAACTAGGTGCAAATACACTAAAATACTTAAAGGGTATTCAAAGGTAGACGATATTATTATTATTATTATTATTATTATTATTATTATTATAACTCTGCCTAGTTTGGATTAGAAATGATTCAATCTAGCCAGTCCCAAGCCTGGATAAAGGAGGAGGGTTTGAGCGCAAGGTTGGCAACCTGGCCTTTGTAAAAATTTATACTGCTGCGGAAACAATGAAATATGACGCCATTCCGGAAAACAACAACGTTTCTGGATGGCAAAGTTACCAGATGACAAGGTTGAGTGAAAGCCGAAAGAAAGCGCAATCTTCGATTTGCAGAATATTTAACGCCAACGAGACTTTGTTATTGTTGTTGTTGTTGTTTTGCTGTAATTGTTGTCTTATTGCCCCATGCTTATTTTTAAAGTTGTTGTTGTTGTTTTGCTGTAATTGTTGTCTTATTGCCCCATGCTTATTTTTAAAGTAAAAGGGTTTTGTATAATATATATATATATATATAGGTTCATTCAGTATATACATTACACATAATTAATGCCATTAACAAACAAATCAATTCAAAAAGTACAAAATAACAATTAGACAAATTCATGTACTTGTTTAACCAGAATTCTTCAACCAATATAAAATAATTGCTGACATACATGTTTGTATTAATTAGTAGCTGTACAGCACCAATTTTGTGAACGATAAATCTTGCATTAAATAGTTGAAATAGTGGCAGTGGCCTATTTTCTGTTAGAGTTGATTTTAAGGCATATTAAAAGCTATTAAGTAGAAATCTGGCTAGGAGAGGGTGTACGTTAAGAAAAAGGTACAGCCCTTAACAAAATTTACTGTCTACGTTTGTTGAACATACAAAACTCTCTTCAATTAAAACCCCAAACTTCTCTATTCCCAAATAAAACTTCTAACAACTGGAAACAGCATAGCTTTTATACCATGTTTTTCAAAAAAAACACAACACAAACCTTGACAAATTGGCGCAGACGAGACGGAACAATGAGGCAATGAGGTGTTAGTTCCATCTGACCAAATTGCTCCCACAAAAGATAGTCAAGAGGGAAATTGTCTGCTGGTGGATGGACTGGATAGAATGAGGAGGATGCAAGAATGTGGTGACACAAGCGGCCAATACGATCACCGGAACAACTGTATTGAAAAACGAAACAAATAATTAATCGTCAATGATGCTAATCATAACATTAACAATAATAATAATAATACTAATAATAATATAAATTGGAATTCAGATGACTCAGTGACAATAACTTCTGCACTCTACTTTACTATTTTTTAATACTTTATAGCTAAAATTGTTATAAACCTATTTTTGTAAATATTATAAAATTAAGTACATGAATTCATCAAAATAAAATGCAACTAGTAATTGTTTGGATAGTGATAAAATTGTTTAAATGTTCAATAAATTATCGGGTCCTGAACCACGACGTAATGTTTTAGAGCATTTCAAGGTTCATGAAAACATTACTCTAGTTTATATTTCTCAAACATTAACATGAGTTTTGTTATAATTTTGAAATAAACTTGTATTTTCATTATATAAAGTACGAAATCGCTGACTAGAAAAAACGTCATATATACAATTGCCTCTAGACAACTCAAAGCTTAAAATAATTGTATTATTTTTTAATTATCTTAAACAATAATGTAAATAACTTAAGAAATAAAATTATTTAACCAAAAAAATTGATAATGCAGTGCAAAATTAAATCCACATCAGGTTAATAAGCGAAAAGCGTACAGGCAATTACGAGAAGCAACAAATATTACCTAAAACATTAAAAAGTATGACTTTTATTAATTTTGTTATATATGTATACATATTTTATAACAGAAATTATTTTTAAACAGAAAATTCTTTTGTTCTTTAACTTTTTAAAAAAGTTTATTTTATGGTTTTGCCTAAGTTGAAATTGGATAATGTTAGTTGAAACCGTTTGTTTCCATACATTTTTATTGATACTGCTAAAGTAATGCTTGTAGAAATTTTGAATGCAATTAAGTAATATTATAAAAGTTAATCAATCATTCTACATTGATTTTGACATGAACCCATTCAGACTGCAATGAATGTTAAACTATTAAAAAAAAACATTATTTTGCACAATTAATTAAAAAAATATATTTAATTTTGTGTAAATTCATTTTGTTAATATAAAATCAAACTTTTAACGTAACATTGGCTAAAATAAAATCGTTTTTTAATTTACCACCTTATAATACGAACATTGATATTATTTGCTATTTTCAATAGAATAAAACATAAGCATATCTAACTTTTTAAAAATTATCCATCTAAAACTTATTTTTTGTTAAAATTAAAATTATTACATTAACGACCTAATCAATATATATATATATATATATATATATATATATATATATATATATATATATATAAACGCACCCGTTATTAATCTCCTCACTGCCCAACTCCCTCAGAACATCGACTGAAGTGATGCCAAACACAATTTGACCAATTTTCAACAAACACGGATCGGGCACAAACAAAACGTTTTCGTACCATTTAATCTGTAAACCATAGATAACAACACAATCCAAATTAACTGGGTACATTAATATTTTTTTCTTAAGTGTCTTAAAGGAAACATTTTTCGATTAGTGAACATTTAGCACAGGTAAACAAGACTTAAGAATTTAGTGGTAGTAGTAAGGTACAAATACTTATCGTTTGGATAAAATTAAGTTAGTCAGCGTACCACCCCAGTAACTAACTAATACCTAAATAATCAACGCAGCAATGTACCTAGTTAGTTATATTGCACACACACACACACACGTGTATTTGAGTGAAAATTAAACGGAGATAAAAAAATCAAAATATTATAACCATCAATAAAAAAGTAAAAAAATAAATTTCAAACAGCTCACCAATTCTGCACTTTGTTGTGTCCATTTCACATCAATCGGGGGAGTTGGATAGACCGGATGATTGTGCACTTCACGGTACGACGACACAAACACCAGTCGGATACCAAGATGACTGCACCATTCGGCTACAGTATTTAGACGCGATTGAAATAATTCTTCGTATGTTGCTTCGAAATATGACTAAAAGCGAAACAAAAGACTAGCTTTAGAGCTAAATGCTCCTCAGCAATCTGTTTCAACCGTTAACTGCTAATTTATAACGGCAAAATAGTAATAAAATGCACATCGTATTGATGCAAATACCATTCCGGAACCGTGAAATGACAGTTAGATATCTTGCTTACTCAGCCACCCTGATGCACACACACACACACATTTAATCCAATTAATCTTCATCAAATATATAACAAAAGGACATATTTTTTATAAATATCAAAATGTACCAACCTCTATCGAAGGCTGTTCGCTGTCCACAAGAGGTCCTAACAGAATGAGCACTTGGGGTTTGTGTTCTTTCACAGCACGCAACAAAAACAACAGTCCGGAGGAATCGTGAGATTCGGACAGTGTATACGGTCCACAAGCAATCATTACGTGCAAATCGTCTGTTCCCGTACAAAAAAGTGTTTGTTGTTAGAATCATCTTTTGAAAGCATTATTTAAACTTGTTTGCAGTGTCGTAAATCTTCTTATTAATTAAAACGGCTTTTTTAAAGAATTATTCATTATTATTGATATCACTGTGAGCTAGCAACGCCACCTTTTCATTATTACAAAGATCATCTACCATCTTAAATAATTCAATCTTTTATATTTATTTATTTCTATTTTAACCATGTATTTATTATTGGTTTGTAAAGTGTAATATACAAGCATTGCTATGTCATTTTATATAGTGTTCGATAATAATTACGATAATAATAAATAATTAACAAAAACAGCACCTACAACAACAAACAACTTCAAGCTAGCAGTTTCATTCATTTGAAATTCGAAATTTAATAAAATCATAAAAACCTAAGAAATAAACCTCCAAATGTCACCATAGAAAGGCTTTATACTAACACTTTAGCCATTCTTTTTCGAATAATGAGTTTCTTTTACATTCTTAATATGTTTAACATAATTTTTACCATTTAAATCCATTTACATCCTTGTAAATGAAAACCTATATTTAATACTGGGTGTAAGATTAACTCCCCTTGCACATATTGGCATGGCTTATCAACTGTGACAATCAGATACAAATGTGTCGTTTTATTGTAATTTTGAGCCAATCTAATGATAGAATTTCTATTACAATAACATAAAACCAAAATTTCACTAAACTACTCATATCTTATCCTTTTTATGCTAAATCATTAAAACCAAACAAAAAACTGTCTATAATAGTATTTCCAATCACACTTGTTTGTGACGCATAACAGTCCTATCAATTTAAACATTATTGCAATAAATGAAACGTATATTTATTATAATCCCACAATCAATTGGTTAATCTTTGTAATGTGTAAAACATAACAAGTGGCTATTGACTGATGAGGAAAAGAATCCTGTGTTTCACTACAATCAAGTAATCCTGGAAAATATTATTGAAATCACCTCATCTATTAGGCTTCTGTTTTAACAAATACACGTTACATAGTATATTATTTATAATTGTTACAAATAAAACTATTGATAAAACTATAATTCATAATTATAAAAAAGAAATGTCATGGTTTACCGTGGTGAGCCCAATCGATTTCCAAAGGATTTAGGGTTGGTACCTAAAAACAATTAAATAAATAAATCTTAACATTACCTAAACAGTTTAATACAAAATTGTTTGATAATCTCAACAACAAAAAACAGTACTTCCTACACTCGACATTAAAAATTGTCTATATGTGATATTGCAATTGAAACTTCCAGTTTTATTTCCAAATTACGGTGTTTCTGTCTGTCATAAAAACTGAATAAATTCTAATCAATCAAGACTTTCTACTCCAAATTTGTTACAGTTTTGGAATTCCTAAACAAGACCTGTAAAATGTAAAAAATATGCCTCAAATTCACTAACTTTATATCATGAATAAGCGCTTTCAATAGACATCATATCAAATAAATTCGTACATGAACATGCAAGCAAAATTTCACATCCCATACCGTATATATTTTCTGTACTCCCAACAAGTGGCCTGTAGCATTCATAGCCCGCATAACAACCGGCTGTCCAGCATAAAGTGAATACGATTTCAAAGAAGCCAAATCCAAATCGGGAATGATAAGACCGGATCCGACACGTTCTGTTCGACGAATTCCCACAAGACACGCGTTAGAAGCAAGCAGTCGGTTTTTGACTTCGTCCACGCTCTTAGAAGTTCCATCGGACAGTGGAAAACCAACAGCGGGAATGCCATACTTGATGGCGATGCGACCTGTAATAAGCGCAGTCCCCTGAATGCGCGAATTCACGGACCGAAGTCCATTGACACGTTCTAAAACATTGCACTTTAAATCGACTGGTTGGGAAAAAGCATTTGGACAGTCCACGGTATTCATGGACAGATTACTAGACAAGAAAGTGGATATAAAAATCAAATATAAACATGCAAAAAATTTAATGTTTTCTGGTTTATTGCTAGAAATATTATGCTGAGAAATATTTAATTATATTTATCACCATATAGTTGATGACATGGCCACCACATCATTATTCCTATACTCGTAAAATATAAAATAATCAACTCCAATGGTTTTATATGCGCGATAAATATGGGAGAACAATAAACTTTCTTCCCTAATGAACAACATCATTGTAACAGCGTCATCGTTAACGAAAATAAACAAAACCGTTTGATTTTTTATCATAATTATCTCTCTTAACTCAAGTTACAATTAGTATGCATATAGTTGGATGCTAATAATCCTGAGGATTTCACTAACGCATATAAAATTTCAATTTCCAATGTTTCTCCACGTGGCGCATCCTGAACTAAATGCACCCAATTACCTAAACTAACACAGCAGGACCAAATGCACAGCGGAATAACTGGACTCCCGCTTCGACGGGTGGATGTAAGTATACACTCAGGATACCAAAAAGGTATCTCAAAATATACGTATATCAAATGTAGCCGTTGGGCTAACAAAAAGATAACCCTAACAAAAAATCAAGCAGCCTTGTCAATCTTTACGAACAGTAGCGCTATCATAAGGATGCGGTCTAATAGCCAAAAATCTTCGTTAATCTTCTACGTTTGTTATGTTTATTAAGTCATCGAAATTAATCGTTTAATATGTACAAATGTAAAAATAATGAAAAGGTGACTACGTCATAAACTAAATAAATAAAATTAATGTGTATATGCTTTAAAATACCTTAACTACCCAGAGTGTAAGTTTGCACTCATCCATTGAGACAGAAGCCCAACTATATCGCAGTGCACTCGGTGTCCTTTACCGGAGCTCGAAAAATTAATGTTACACAGTAGATACAACATACTCGTTTAAAATTATAGAAAAAAACACTAAACGTACATAATACACAAACTGAAACAACCATAAAACATTTAATAACAATATAATTAAACATCCCTCAATAGTAATATTTAATTTATTAAAAAGTACTTGCATTCATATTTGTAAAAAATGTAAACCATTTCAAGACAATAAATTAGATCAAATAGTTGCAAAATATTTAAAACTCTACTTACACATCAAATTAATTGCTACAAAACAATAATAAAATAACAATATATCCCGAACACATCAATAACCTGCAGTCAATAAAGTTGGTCTAACCAGTTACAAATTTAAAGTTTAACTACAAAAGACCCTTGTATATAAGTAACTATAAACCACAACAAAAGCAAAAATATTGTAAAATAACTTACCGAAAAGTAGGTTGTGAATTCGACGGGGTTATACATCCTAAATCAGTAAATTCTTCATCAGGCATAGACTCTAAAATACGTTTAGTCAAATTCCACAACCAATTATCTAAAACTGAATTTAAAATAACATGTTTTTATACATATGTAACTGATAATATTTCACTATATATATATATATATATATATATATATATATATAATACCTTCAGACTTTTCTAACGCATGCTGATTCATATACCTATAAGTTCTGCATCTGTTATGAAGCGCAACATCAATATAATCGTTCATCCGAACCCCACTAACCAAATTGGAAAACAATTTTGTATTAATTGAACAAGGATATTCAACAAGAATGCTTTCTTTTAATTTTGTATCAGGAATATTTTCTTTAAAAACATCAATAAAAATAATTACAGCTTACCTTTGTCAACAAATAACTTTTTTGACAAAAGAGAAGATTCTAAAACTGAAGAATTAGATGTGTAACAACTAAGTAAATTCTTTTCCTCGTTAAAAGTTTCTGCTGCTGCACTAAACACTAGTTAATAAAAATAAATTATACAGTTCTTGTAACATATTCTTAGTAAGTAGATTTGTAGAATTTGTCTGAACTTTAGATTGCTTAGACTTCCCCATTACAAATTTAACAGAAACCTTACAATACAAAATTATTAAACTTAGTACCTCTTTATCAAATAAATCTATATGCTTGAGGCTTATTGCATCAGAAAGATTTGCGTTCCGTTGAAATGCAACATACTTTTCAACAAGAGTAATTACATCTATGTTCCATTTGTCACATAAATTTCTAACTACAAAATGTATTAACATTTGAATACTAAGTTACATTTTTCAATACTTTGACCATCATTTATTGACAAACCAAAAGCCTGAAGCTCATCAATTAGACCATCTTCAACCATTTCAAAGTAACGCGTTTCAACATACTCTATAATTGCTGATCTAAAAAAACATAAATATGTATATAAAATATAACAAAACATTTTTTTATAATTTTTATTAATATTAATTATAAAATTTAGCATAATAAAATTATTTTTTTGTTTATTAATTGTTTATATTTATTTTTCTATACGAGGTAAGGCGTCACGCAGACTTTATATAGAGCAATTTTTCTCTTTTTTTCTTTTTTTAAAATTATTGCAGTATTTTTGCATTGTAATACAAAACTTATTTTATTATTATTATTATTATATATTTATTATTTCTACCTGTTTTCCATAATTATTAACTGTTCCACTATCTACCTTGATTTTGTCTTAACTTTAGAATTTTTTCTGTGACAAATCCCCCTTTACGTCACCATCTATTTTATTTGTTTTAAATTTAAAACAATTTGAGAACCAAGTACTAAAAGGCATTTTAACCTACTCAGCTCGTGAATAATTCTGAACAATAATGTGTATGGATTTAAATATTATATTGATTGCATTTAACAAAAATAAATAAATAGTTTTAAACTAAGCAAAATATAACATTTAGTACCAATAGTAGGATTTAAATTAATGCTCTCCTGGTTTCAAAGTTGATGCATTGGCCTACTTTGACACTAGTATTTTTTTAAATATAAGTAATGTAATCAAGGGTTTTAATTGAAACAATTATTATCATTATTCGCATTTTTAAAAATACAGTTTTAGCTCAAATTAACATAAATTAAAAAAACGTGTGCACAGCGATATATCTGGATTACCTTATCGGCGGATATGTGTAAGTATATAATCAGAGTAGTTGAAAAGTATCTTAATATACTACCATTTCAAAAATTAACTTAAAAATTTATAAGAGTATAAAATCTAAATTAATTTATTATGTCCAATTGTTCTTTTGCAAAAATAAATATTGAGAATAAAAATAATGTAAACTACTTAGTAATTCCCTTATATATACTTATAAGTATTTATTTAAAAAGGCTGAGTCGGCCAAAATGGAATATTTTACAAGCTACTTCTATATGAACGTGGATGATAAGTTGAAGTTACATGATTTTTATAATAATTAGTTTAATATTATTTTGTGTGTTTAATTTTATTGAAAATGAACAATGAGTAATCATTAAAATTGATGTTATATACACATTTTAATCTGCCCTAATTGTGATATTATAATAATCATTAAAATAAACATTTAATCATTCTAATCTGTATAAATAAACAAAAATAAAAATAACTTTTAAAAAATTTTAAATAAAAAATTTTTAAACTAATTGAATAATTTATTGTTTACGCTTAACCTTCAGATTCCGCTCATCGGCTAATTTTGCTTTCTGTTTGCGTTGTTTGTGAAATGGATAGTGGTGATAAAAAATGTTTTCATTTTACCAAAAATAAATATCGTATCATAAAAAAATTAAAAAACAAAGGATTTTCATAAAAAGAATAGGCGAATGTATACAGAGTTATTTAAACAGTTTTTCTTTCAACAATTTATCGGATTATTAATAGTCAAAAACCGCAAAATTACTACTAAAGTAAATCAAAAAATCGATATATAATTAAAAAAGTATATAATAAACTTATTTCAGAAACTAAAAAACTTAAAAGGTATGCGCTACTGATGATTCCAAATAAGGATGAAGCAGCTGTACAGTACTCCTGGTTGATTTAAAAAACCTAGTTAAATTATTGTTCAAGTGAATCTGACAATTCTAATATAACAATTCTAAAAACAAATAATCTCTTAAAAACCCATTAATAAAAAAATAGTTTAAACAATTTTACCTATTATACAATCAGAAACAGGGCAATAGAATCTGGTTTAACACTTCAATCACCAAACGTTAAACAATTTATCACTTTTGAATTTGTACAATACGCTTGCGTGACGTGCGGATCAAAAGTAGCCGCTTTTATTGTTGCTAATTGTTATGTGCTCGCGTTTTTGTTTTTATTTTTGCATTTTTGGGTCGATTTTTTTAACCTTTTTGTGTACGTGGTTTTTGGTGTTTATCTGTGCGTTTTTTTAAGTGTCGCGTTTTTGTTCTGTTATTGTGCGTTTTGCTTGGGCATCGGGCTTTAACACTATTTTTATTTTAATTCTCCATCAAAAGAATATTGCTGGTCTTTCCCCAGTAATAGTACCTGTTTTTAAACTTTTATTTTGTTTTTGTCTTTTTACATAGTTTTTTAGATATGGTTTCCTCTAATTCGTCCAGCTGTGGTCTTCAACGGTGCAAGAAGTCCGTGAAGATTGGTATTTTGCGCCACCTGCAATAATTGGTTTCACGAGGCGTGTTCCGGACTGTCTTCGGTGCACTACTCGCAACTTGCAAATAGTCTTCTGGATTATAAATGCATGGACTGCAGATGTAAAAACGGAGTTGCAGGCACTACCTTCTGACACCGTCATAGTTATGGAAAATTAGACAAAATATTACATCTAGTCAGGGATAATAATACCTTGTCCTCTAGAATTAATGAACTAAACACCAAGATTACCTCTGTTACTAAATTTTTATCTAATCTAGTCGACAAGGTGTCTGACTCTTTTTCCAAATTTGACTCTGTCAATTCCTCTTTATCTAAACTGTCTGTCTCCCTATTCCAAGATATTGCCTCTCTCAAATCTCAAGTTTCTAGTCTTAGCTTCTCGTCTACAGTATCAAATACTGTCCTCAAACTGTCCCAAGAAGAAATCTTAGAAAGGACGAAAAGTTATGTAGACAGCATAAAACGTGAGCGTAATCTTGTTGTTAGGGGAATTAGCCTTGACATCACCAACTACAAAGAACTTGTTTCTGACATAGTTAAGAAATGTCATCCTGAGGCGGGCAATTTTTTAATTGGCAGACTTTCCTGTAAGCGCCAACATACTGCTCCACCTATCCTGGTCTCTTGTGCATTATCTGAAGACAGTGAAACTGTACTTCAAAATTAGACTAGGGTGAAGGCACATTTTAAAGGGATTAAAGTTACGAAAGATTTACCTTTGTCTGAACGCTTAACTAGATTCTCTAGGTCCCCTATTCCCCAAATTCATGCCTATCCTATAGTAAAACTCACACTTCTTAGGCCGGATATTGACATTGATAATCAGGATTTTCGGACTGCACCCCGGAGTTCTCACCGCCCCCCAATCCTCCAGAGGTTAAGGCAATTCTCCCCACTATTACCTCTCCCTCGGCTTTGAAGGTGTATTTCACAAATGCCTTGAGCGTTAACAATAAACTAGAGAAAGTTCATCTCCTTCTATCTTTCCCCTTGCCCCACATTTGTTTGGCATTACTGAATCATGGTTATCAGAAGATGTACTTGACTCTAAACTCCACATGGATGGGTATATTGTAGTAAGACGAGATTCCCATCAAGGCAAATGTGGGGGGTGTTTATTTTACGTCAAGGACGGGGTAACCTACTCGACTATCACAGTTCCTTCTACCCATATAACCGAATATGACTTTCTTCACTTAGATGTGGGGGGTTCAAACACTAAAACTCTATTCTCTCTGTTGTACCGGCCCCTTAATTTTAATCATTATTCTAACACTGAACTGGAAAAGGAACTCCGACATGTCCTCTCTCTGCCGTTTAAACACTTCGTAGTCATGGGAGACTTTAACTGTTTTTTTATAAATTGGGCCAATCCTTCAATACCAGTAAATATCTTTGACTCTAATCTTCTGGATATTTGTGCCGTACATGCCCTCAAACAGCACCTACTCTCCCCTACTCGTTATAGAATTGGAACTAACCCATCCTGTCTTGACCTAGTACTCTCAAATGACTCAGTAAATATCGATTCCATGTCCTTCCTTCCCCCTCTTGGAAAAAGTGACCATCTTGTAGTGACCTTTGTAGTACATTATCCGGTCCCTATCTCTAATACTTGCAAACTTCAACTGAAACCTATACCTGATTTTAGAAAAACTGATAGCAGGGATTTAGAGGCTTCCTGACAAATACTAATTGAGAAAATTTATATACTTATGATCTTGAAGGTGCCTATGCCTTCTTCAACAAGGTAATTAGTGAAAGGCTAAATCTCTTTGTTCCTTTCAGAATTCCTATACATACTAAGCCTAGACTTTCTAAAGCCATATCCAGAATGATTCACAAGCGGAATAAAGCCTTCTATTTGTGGAAAACTACAAAGCTACCTTGCTTCCACTATAGATACCTAGATACTCGTAATGAATGTACTAGACTTATTAGAGCGCACAGAGGGAACTCATTACATAAACTTCTAAATAAAGCTAAGTTCAATAAAGCACTTCTATTCAAATTTATCAGGAATAAGCGGGTGGACACTCTTTCCTTCCCTTGTCTTAAAGATCAACAAGGTAAGGAAATATCAGGTCCTTCTAGTTGTAACCTGTTTAAAGAATTTTTTAACTCGGTTTTTTAAACCCCCGGAGTTACTCAGTCTCTCCCTACATCTGAGTGTCCACCTATAACACCTCTAACAATCTCTAAGCTCTCAGTCTCAGACTGCTTTAGCACCTTAAGTCTATGTCGTGTGGTGCTGATGGGATATACCCTAGGATTTTGAAAGAATATGCGGATATTCTTTTTCCCTCCACTTAACCTATATTTTTAATCTTTTAATTCAGGCTGGGCAAGTACCTCCATATAGAAAGTCGCTTTTATTAGGCCTATTTACAAGTCTGGGAGTAAATTACTATCAAACAGCTATAGGCCCATAAGCATTCTCTCTACACCTAGTAAAATAATGGAAAGGTTTATTAGATCCCATTTACTGGACCATCTCTTTAAGTTTAATATTATTAGTCTCGCTCAACATGGCTTTATGCCAAAAAGATTGTGTCTTACAAATCTTATTACTTACTTAAATAGCGTCACAGACTTGCTTCAGAGGCATCAGTCTGTTGATGCTATTTATTTTGACTTTGCTAAGGCTTTCGATAAAGTTCCACATAATTTTCTTATCGCAAAGCTCAAGTCTGTGGGGATAGTAGAGTCCATTTTAGCCTGGATTGAAGATTTTCTCTCCAACCGTACTTTTAAGGTTCAGGTAGAGGCAGATACCTCCTCCTCTTGTCCTATCTCCTCTGGGGTTCCTCAATGGTCTGTTTTAGGCCCCCTATTATTTATTCTCTTTATAAATAATTTACCTTCTGCCGTTCACTCTAGTATTCTGCTTAATGCAAACGACGTTAAGATCTGGGGGACTAACCCAGAGTTACTTCAAGCAGACATTTTTAATATCTTCAATTGGTCTTTAAAGAATCAGCTTCCACTCAATAAGGATAAATGTCAGCACATTACTTTCGGACGACTGTCTGGCACGGTTTTTTATTTTCCTCCTAACTCACAGCCAATAAAATCAACCAAATCTATTAAGGATCTAGGAGTTATATTTGATTCTTCGCTTAATTTTACTGAACACAACTCTTTGGCTACTTCAAAATGTTTCAGGCTCATTAAGTTTTTTACAAGAAATCTTGGAAGGATCTCACCTAAATGTCTACGCCTACTTTAGATGCTGTACCTCGGACCTCATCTTGAATACTGTGCTCAAGTTACATCTCCCATCCTAAAATCTGACGTACTTAGATTAGACAAGGTACAGAGGGCTGTCATTAAAAAGCCTCATGGGTTTAAGAACCTTTCTTATCCTTAAAGGCTCAAATCCCTAAAATTATTTCTTCTAAGTAATAGGCGTTTCCGGGGTGATGTTATCCTGACTTATCAACTTTTCAATCCGGCTCTCATGTGCCCTTTTTTACTTTAGCCCAAAATTCACTCAGGGGACTTAACCTTAAATTATCTAAACCTAGATCTTTTTCCAGATTGAAAAGTCGTCACTTTTCACACAGAGTGATCACTCCATGAAACAATCTGCCTGGCAGCGTCATCTCTGTGTCCTCACTTTCAGCTATCAAAAAGGTATATGACAATTATCAGCTCTCCAAATTCATTTGATCTATCCTTTTACCTCTGACTAACTTCTAGTATCCTAATATTCAACCATGTTAATTTAATTTAATTTTCATTGTTATTAATCTTCTGATAAACTTGATAAACAGACCCGAGGATCAAAAGGAGTTTTACTCCTACTCAACTCGCGTATTCAACCTGAACCTGAAGAGATGATAAATCTATCATCCTTTTATAAACATCCTTTTGTAAACAAAGTGTTGTGTGGGTCGAATTTTCAAAAACTTTTACTCTAGGTTGTTAGAAAAAATCCCACTCTTGACAAGTAATATGTTAGATTAGTATCAAGTATAATCAACTTATCGAATAAAGAATTGTATCTGGTACCTTAAATAGTAAAATTTTTGTTTTAGTTATAAAGGAAGTTTTTCATTATAAAATGCAACACAATTACACGAGAGTTACTACTGTTTTTCAGGACAGTGCTCCATGTCATACGTCCAACAAGGTAACGTCCTTTTAACCTAGGTTCACTTTATTTGTTTTATATTTAGATAGTAAAGGGGCTAAAAGCGAAATAGAATTTTTTACTCAGTTACCACTTAACGGCCTAGATTTCAATCTTATTGAAAATGTTTTCAGTATGCTAAAGCACAGCATCAATAAGCATATTGAAATAAAAGATTTATGTAAACGCATTCGGTTTGTTGTTTAATATGAACTGAAACAAGAATATATTAACACTCTCATTGACAGCATTCCAAGATGCCTGGATCAAGTTGTTCAAAAACAGGCAATCACATAAAATATTAAATTTTTTGAAATTTGTAATATCTTTAATTATTTGCTAACTAAAAAAATTGCATGTAATCTGTTTTTTGTTAATACTTGATGTTATAAATCTTACTAATTATTTTACTCTATTTTCGATTTTGCACTAGTGGATGTTTTATACAATGTTTATTACCTAAAATATATATGTATATATACATATATATGCGTATATATATATATATATATATATATATATATATACATATATATAAATAATTATATAGTATTGTATATTTTATATTTGAAGTAACGATTCTCTTGTACGCTATGTAGTTACTAAAGATGTTTTAGTTAAACGATCACTTTTTGCGGTAATTGTTGCGACAGTATATGTATACTATATATAATTGTTAAACTATAAAACCTTCTGTTTATAAAATATAATAATTAAATACTTTCTTACTTTAGTTTGTAAACGTTTTCTTCGCATATATATATATATATATATATATATATATATATATATACATAAAGAAACTGTTTAAAATGCTTTATAATAAAGTATTATCTTAAATTTTATTTACAGAAATATGCACAGTTAATTTTTTTTAAAAGGATTTTAATAAATAAAATCTAAAAAATATTTTCAGTGTAAAAATTTAACATTTAAAATGATTCTCTTATTTATAAAATAAAACCATATATCTTAAAAACAATAATAAGAAACTGCTCAGAAATTTATCAAAACAAATTTATATTTTAATATTTTTTGGTGTTATTTCTTATCGCGTATTATTGTTTATTAACGTACAGTATTAATTAGTAATATTTATTAATTAAATGTATTGATATTGTAAAAAAACTTTTACCGTTTACAAAAAACATTTGCTATAATTTTTATTCGAAAATAGTTTAATATATATTATTGTGTTAGCAAAAATTTTTTTATGTCAATAATTAATTTTTCTCTTAATATAAATGCTACTTCAAAATTAAAACAATTTTTCTGTATATTTCTTTAAATAACATATATACATAACCTTATACAATTCTTATATTTAATTTTAGTTTAATCAAAAATATTTATGTTTTAGAGAAAAAATAGTATTAATTGTATTATTAAAAATTATGTTAAAATTAAATAAATGTATTTGAATGTACGTTTAAAATATTTTAATAAAAATATTTGTTGTATTTTTAAAATATTTATAAACATATCAACTTTTTACGATTTTTAACACCAATATTTTAGCATTATAATTATATATTTTTTAAAATAAGTTATATTTTTAATTAAATTAAAATATTGGTTTAGCATTATTTTAATATTTAATTTAATTTAATATTTTTTGAAATTTAATTGTTAAATTAATAATATTAACAATTTAATTAAAAACAATACAATTTATATTTAATTACATTGTAATAAAAATATGATATAATTTGTTTATTACATATTTTCCAAGGTTTTCCTGCCTCCAAATTTTTTATAGTGCCTCAGGTATTTTTCCTACGCAAATGACTGCTGATAGATGTTTATATATTGGAAATATAAATAGTTATATTACAGAATCATTATTATATGAACTTTTCCTTCAAGCCGGTCCAGTAGAAGATGTAACGGTAAAACAAAATTTTGCGTTTGTAACTTATGAAGAAGAAGAATCTGTTTTATATGCTTGCTCATTATTTGATGGCATAACATTATGTGGAAATCAAATTTCTATTCGTCCTAGACAAAATTCCAAATACGAAAATATGCCTATTCACCCTGCTCCTCCTTTGACATCGTCTTTAAAACAATTACAAAATAGTTATTTGAGATCATCAGGTCATTATAATTCTCCGTCGGATTATCGTAGATCCCATACTTTAGAAATGGATAGGAACTTTTCGGACACGTTACCATACACAGATGATGATTATTATGATAATTATTTCTACCAATATAACGATTTAACTACACAGCAATCTCAATCATCATTGTCTTCTAGGTTTTCTCCGGATTTGGACCAAAATCAGTTTGCAGATCAGTACGGTTATCGTACTGATCAACATATATCTAATTCTTTTTATTCAAATGTGAATCGTGGTTTACTTGATTTTGACCGGAATAATGGAGATGGATCAAATATAAATGGTTCTATTCGGAATTACGAATCATCAAACTACAATCAAAGATACGAAAATAATCGATATTCTAGTAGATATATATGTCGAGATAGAAGTCCTTTGGAATACAGTCGAAGGCATGTGGAGCCGCCTGTTTTAAGTTACCCCAATCAAAATTCTTATCATTTAGAACGCAGGCAGCGATATAATGATTATGATAATCCTTTATTTGCTTATGATCGCAAATATAAAAATGCGAGGAATTCGTATTATTATGATTGAGCTTGATTGTATACCAATATTTGTGACATTGGAATTTAAAAAATTTAAACTGCGATAATTTGAAACCAGATTGTTTCTCCAGTTCGAACTATTGAACCAATAATTATTTACTTGTATATTATTTGTAATAAACGTACGATTTTGAAGCGTTTTGTTAAACAGTTATTTTGTTTTTGTACAAGTGATTTTGTTTATTTAGGTGAGTTATGAAAGCTGGCTTATGTGACGTCAAAAACATTGTGCTGGTGCTTTCTGGCAAAGGCGGAGTAGGAAAGTCTACTGTTTCAATGCAACTTGCAATCGGTTTGTGGAAAAAGGGATTTTCTGTGGGTTTGTTGGATATTGACTTTTGTGGACCTTCAATACCTCGCATGCTTGGTTTGGAAAAGAAAAGTGTATGATATTTATTCTAAATATTTTTGCCTTGTTAATAATTCGTATTGCATACTAAGCGAACAAGCATATTTTTATTGACATTCATTCTTATTAAAATGTTGAAATAGTTTTTAAACAATTTGAATTTGTGATGTGCTGGAATTTTTTGAAAGTTGGCTTATTTCACTTTTCTTTTGTTAATATTACAAAAACCTTGTATACATTAGTTAGTGCAGTTTTATACACAGGGGATTCATTAACAGATTATATTCGTATCATTAAGACCGAGTTTTGGTAATGGCTTATTGATAGACTGCAGAATGAAGGTTATGAGTGTATTTATTACGAGTGCTGGTTTTGCATAGGTTTAGTCAATCTAACAATATTAAACTCCTTAAATTATTTCTAATGTTTGGTTTTAAGTAACTCCAAGCTAACCAAGATACTCCATTACATATTGTCTAAAGAATCGTGTTTGAGCTCGGACTTTTTAACTTTGTGGTTGACGCCATTTTGTGAAGTTCAATTATTTGAAGTTTATAAATTTAATGGACACAATGTAGCAAATGTTTAGTATGTCAACGGTCTGGTTTTTACGGCAGAAAAAATGGTTTAGATTTAAGTGCTTAAAACACGGTTATCTTGTTTAACGCATACTTTCAAAAACCACTAACTAATTAGAATACCGCTTCCAGTACTTGATAAATTTGTGTTTTGCTTTTCTTATAAATAAGGAGAGATTCAGTCCTTCAGAGCTTGAATGCTTTATTTCTTTTTATGTCGCAGTTAAATTAAATCTTTAAAATTAAGACTGCTTGGGACGATCTTTACACTATTTTGGCCGAAACTTTATCATGGAAACAACGGTAAATCCGTTGGACTGAAATATCTCTACACACCTCTGAAAACCGTGAACAGTGGAAGGGGATTATACGGGATGCTATGAGGACTTGAAACTAATAGAGATGTGGTTTTATCATCAACGTTTATTGTTTAAAAAGAACTAAGTTTATAATAGTCTAGTTTGCTTGATTTGGTAAAAGTTGAATTCTTACTTAAATAGATTTAAAAACCTTGTTAGATTTGAGGTTTGTTTGGTTTCTACTTTCACTTTTAACTTGAATGTGGGCTTCACGATCAACAAAATATTATACTTAATAACGTGGTTACCATTTTATTATGTCCACATCATACAGCATATCAAACGATTACATTTTATTTCATTTGCGAAAGAAATCTTGAGTTCAACAAATTGACGTCGTTTGATTTTGTATCACGGTTTCCTGCCTTAGCCTAATAACTACATGTATTTTGCATAAATCTTAAAATCCTTTTTCAATACTCTGGACGTTTACTCGCATCATTTTACCAAGGTGAAAGCCTTGTTATACCACTGTGCACCCAGTTTTTGCTTTGTGTTTGATTTCAAGATGTACCACATAAAGGTACGTAATCAGAAATCCCATCATCGTTGAAGCTTATAAACATTTGTCAAATTATTAGGATTATTAGCATATCAACAGGAAAATAATATATAAAATTAGTAGCTAACTAAATGTTAGTTTTGTCGTAGATCTTTAACACAAAAAGGAGTTTCAAGAGAACGGGTTATGCATTTTGTGGATTGTCTATACACCCATAAACGATGGAAACTCAACTACTACTGGGAATGAGAATGTGGGCTTAGTAAACAGCGAAATAAATCAGATTAACATTTCAGTATATGATTTAAGTCAATTTATTTATGTTAAATTTCTTCCCTGGAAGTGAAGTACTAACTTAGGTGTTTGCAGTAAATAGGCTTAGAGCTTAAATTAAAGATTTTATTAATACTTAAAGTCAGATAGCTTACAAGTGTTAACTATTAAGTGTACGTTTTGTTGGTCATAGCGTTGGATTTGTAACTGCACTAGCATGGGTAAGAATTTCATCATCAACATTAAATGTAAACCCTTTGACTTTACTTAATATTCATTTGCTAAGATGCACACTTTATATATATATATATATATATATATATAATTTCAAAAATGGCATTATTTTGGTACAAATAACAATCAGTGTTTGTTTAGTAAAGGAAACATGGTAGAAATCTAAAATAATGGCTTTTTCCACAATATTTTACCAGAAACATGGGAGAAAATACAGATGTGATTAAATGCAGACACAAGCTACGCTAAGTGATGAATATTTGCTAGAGTTTAGCGAGTGTACGTGTTATCGTTTTCGTGAATGGGACCAAAATATTGTTCGTTTGAATGAATAGAAACATTGGAAGAATATTGCATGGCTTAGTTTTCAATTTTGAAGTCGGTTATGTTTTTTGCTAATTAGTATTTGTGTATTATTTATTATAAACTAATCAAATTTTCTATTATACGTGCTGTAATACTTTATTCTAAATTAGAAAATATTCCATATGGTAACTTTGTAAGAATATTTTTAAAGATGCATTCTATTGATGATAATGCACCATTTTTATTTTGAAGATTCACTCGTGTCCCGAAGGTTGGCTTCCTGTTTATGCCGACGGTGCTGTTCAACGATTTGGTGTTGTGTCTATTGGATTTCTAATAGATAGCGCCGATTCGGCTGTTATCTGGCGAGGTCCTCGTAAAGCTGGTATGGTTGGATCGTTTTTGAACTCGGTGTGTTGGGGGAAATTGGATTATCTCATTATCGATACACCTCCTGGAACGTCAGACGAACATTTGAGTGTAATTGAAGAAATACAAGTTGGTTCAGAGGGACGACAAGTGGGAGCTGTAATTGTCAGTACGTCACAGGTAAATTGGGTGCAGTACAAATACAAGCAATGACTTTGAAGTGTTTTTTTATTCTCACTTTAACGTATTTCACCAGTAAAGAGACTCTTTTTAAATACGATTGTCAAGTTAAAATTTTTGACGAAGTTTAATGCTATTAGGCTAACAGAAAATATAGAGATTTTGTTAAGTAGTGAAATTTTTGGTTTATTTTTTTCAAATTATACACTTTAAATGGATTCAATAGTTTTTAGACCTAACACGTAGCTATGAAATATTATAGTGTAATGTCAAGAAAGATAAAGGGCATATTTTTAAAAACTCAAAAACGAGTTAAATATTTTAATAAGATTGATTATTGTTGTTTTTGACAGTGTAATATAAAAAGTATGGATAAGTGAAATTAATTTTTACTTGTGAGTGTTACAGTTTTATGTCACTTGTACAATTATCATTGATTTGTACAATTAGGTTAAACGAAATTAAAGGGAATTGAGGCTGATACGGGGTATGCATCAGCATTAACAATAAGTGCATTTTACAATGTACTAATTTGATGAGTGTGGTAGGATTTAATGCCTATCACCGTTGTAAAGTGTTTTGTATTATTTTTCCATTTGGTAATAGAGTGGTGCATTAGTAACAACTTTACTTTGATACTAGGATTAGTGAGACTAATTAGTGATTTTTTCATTGTTACTATTTTGAATGTTTTATGGGAAACATCTTTTAGAAAGTGAACATTTTGGCGAATCCGAACAGAGATCCGCATTTAGTGCCAGTGATGGGGGGGGGAAGAATTGAATCAACGCCTAGTCAGGTTCAAATCGAGCGCTGTAAGGTTAGACCACTCCCGGCACATTTAATTCCAATCCAGTCGAGATATCCTATTGGAAAGTCTTGTTTAAAAAACCGGTGATTTGATTTGACTAAACATTTTCTCAATAATTCAATAGTTTTTAATATGATCTGTCAATTAATTATTCTGATTCGCTGAATTATGAATAGAACCATCTGTGTGGTTTGTTGTCTTTTCAAAAGACTCAAATACCGTTAGGTTGTCCAAGTCTAAATAGGATTTATTTGGAAAGGGGGAATTCAACTTTTGTATTACGATCTGCCTATACTCCAACGCCAACTCTTACATTGTTTGGGTGGCGGTGAAATAGTGACAGGTCGTCGGTTGGATTTTGGTTTGTGTAAGCATACATTTATAAGTTGTGCGGCTATGCCATAAAATTTGGCACATGTTGCATGTATTACACGTATATGTTTTCCAATTTTTAGCGTGTTTCATTGTGCGATGTCCGTCGTGAAATTGGTCTTTGTACCCAAATGAATTTGAACATTGTGGGCCTAGTAGAAAATATGAGCGGCTATCGTTGTCCAAATTGCTCGCATTGTACAAATATATTTTCGTCTGGTGGCGGTGAAGCTCTTACCAAGGAAAAATCCATTCCGTTTTTGGGTCAGTTTTGATGAAATGCATTGTTAAAATTATTTTGTTTTAAAATATACGCTGCATATTTATTTATATATATATATATATATATATATATATATATACTACTTCGAATGTTTTACGGGAAACATTTTAGCGAAGCCAAACGTAAGCCCGCATTTAATGCTGGTGGTAGGATTTGAATGCAGGTCTAATGTGAGTGCTGTAGCACTAGACTATCCCGGTTGTTGTACATACAATATGATTTCCGCACTCGTTCTTATTAAATACTCTTGAGTATTCTTAAACATTGCTTTCGGTTTCGAATTTTTTGACTTAATTTGTATTTTAGGTATATGAGAAACATTACTCTCAATATTGTTTTTACACTACACTATTGATTATTTTCTAATTTTATATAATTTGTGTTATATTTGTTTTCTGACCTTGAGGATATAAGTAATGCTTGTAAATTCTCAATTACCAATGATGGTGATATTCCTGACCGTTCCTACTCCATGTGGTGCATTCTGGACTAGGTATCTATGGTCATCGAGCCTAATAACAACAGGGACCGAGTGTACAGCGGCATAACTGGGTTTCTGCTTCGGTGGGTGGGTGCAAGCATACATCCACGATACTTAAAAGGTGTCTTAAGGTATATGTATACCCATCCTTACTTTTTATTTAAATAACTATAAATGCATTCTTAAAAATCTGTTAAAGGTCAATTTATCAAAGAAATGTATTTGATTAACAAAAGTGACTGGTATATTTAAATGACTCAACCCCTTTGTTTATTTTTCACAACGAATTATTTGAAATTTTATATATAATTAAAAAAAATTAATTTACTATAAATAAAATGTGTGATTGTTTATGTAAACGGGGTGATTTAGTAACACAACAACGGACTCAAACTTGGGTGGGCGTGGGTTCGAATGCTGCCACTGGTACTAAATACAGACCTTCATTTAACTTTTCTAGAATGTTCATTTGCTGAAAAATGTTTTCTGTGAAACATTCAAACAATAATGATAATAGAATTTCTATTTTAGATTTGGTTTTTTATTTTTCTACAGGTCGTATTCCACTAGATACGTCGTTAACGGTGCTTTGTGATAATGCTGACGAATTTGCATCAAAAGCCACTGTAAACGAACATACGCTTCATCTGATTGACGAACTATCTATGAGGTTACCAATTGGAACATAGAATTTGATTTTTTTTTTTAATTATTTGTGAATACGAAATAATAATTAATTTTAAAATGCATTTTTTATTTTTACGTTTATCATGGGAAATAGTTATTTATTTTATCAGTAATTGATGACGTAGTCACCTCTTCATTATTTCTATAGTTGTACGGCATATTAATCGATCGACTCCGATGGCACAACAAACGTAGAAGTATTATGAATTTTATTGGCTAGTAGAAAACATCCTTGTGATGGCGCCACTGTTTGCAAACATTGATGGAGTTATCTGTTTTTTTGTCAGGGTTATCTCTTTTGCCCAATCGCTACATATGGTATACGTATACCTTAAGTTACCTTTTAAATATTCTGGATGTATGCTTGCACCTATTTACCAAAACATAAGTCCAGCTATACCGTTGTGCACTCGATCCTGGATATGTTAGTTTAGGTATTTGGATTCACTAGGATCAGGATTCCCTACATAGAAAAACAGTCAGGAATTGAACATTGATACTTCATAGGCATTACCCAAATCTTCAGAATTACAAGCATCCCATTATCATTATTTGGTAATGTTAGATGTAATCAGCAACAGTTTTATTTTTTATTTATATTTGATTTAAAAAACTGGTCATTACTATAACGTTTTTCATTTAAAAGTGCTAATTTTTGTGTTATTACTTCATTGTGTTTCAATGACTAAGAATTCACTTTAAAAATCTGGTTTAATTATTTTATCTGTTTTTTACAAAACACCGTTGTTGTTTCCAAATCCTTTTCAATTAGTTGATTATCAATTGGGAAATATTTGGTGTACCTTTTTACATTTAAAAAAAATTAACTGTAGCCTAACGATTGTAGTTTATTTACATGAATTGTTTAGGTTACTTACATTTATTAAGTAATATACACATACATATTATATATATAACCACAAAGTATCACATAAAACTAGGATGTAGTTATAATAAAAGTAATAATACAAATTGTTGATTAAGTTAAATACAAGACAGCAAAAATAATTAGGTCAGATAAAGCAAGCACCAACGAAACACTAATTACTATTTGAAAGACACGAACGGTTTATTTTTCATATTTGAGTTCGTAAATATGTTGCTAAATATGAAATGCGCGGGCTATAGGGAATATTTATTTTTCACTAAATGTAAATAAATATTCTTTTGCTTAATGCAATCGATTTGTTTAGGTCAGCATACAGTAGGTAATCATCTTCCATATATATATTTATATATATTAGCAATACGGGTACAGAAAATGTACAACAGAAGTATTAGTTTGCATTAAAATTACTTGTGGTAAATTTATCAGATATAAAACATTTACTTGATTTGAATAAAATATGCTATTATTAAGAAAATAAAATCATGTTTTAATTTATTTTCTATCATATTAATGGTGCAATAATTATTTAGTATAGTGTTTTCAAAACCCTTATTCTTTTGCGCACTACAATTCAAAACATTTTCTTTTTTATTATCGACATATAAACTAAGTTGTTACTGTTAACTAGTAGCATCAAAACTGAACATTTTTCTCACTGTCAATTGTTTGAATGTTTACATGAAAAACGTTTTTCAGCAAACAGAGATTTAATAACTTGCATATAAATACCGTTGTTAAAGTGAAATCTATCCTTACTGAAGTATGAGTAACTTTGTTGATTTAAAAAAAATAATTGTTACCAACGCTATTGTACTACTAGGTGCACATGTGTTCGATCCCAACCATAGCACCAAATGCGGGCCCACGTTTGGCTTTGCTAAAATGTCCACTGCTGAAAAATGCGCCTTTCCCGTAAAACATTCGAAGTAGTAAAAAAATAGTCGTGCGTTATAATTTCAGATTATTTCTTATTTTAAAAGCAGCATTGTGTTGAACAGCATAAAACATGGAAAATCTTTATCGAGATAGATGTCGCTTAGGATCTACAATGACTTTCGTCAAACATTGTACCGACATAAAACAATTTCTTTTCTTTAAAGCTGAAAAGAGTGTAATAAATAAAGATTAATAGCAAAATAATGGAACGCTTTTTAGTTTCTATTTATTTTGTATTTATATATACTCTATTATAATTCTCCATAAAGATTTTATGACTTTGTTATGGTTTGGGGTTTCGTGTATTTTGTTTATCTTCATAGTTAACTTGGTAAATGTTTCTTAACAAAATTACGCGTGCTAGAAAAATTGAATGGTAAAAGTCGGATCAACAGTAAAATATTAATTTAAACAAACAGTAAAACTAAGCTGCTATATAATACATTTCATATGTAGACTCGATACTGATAAACTGCTCAACCTAAAGTAGAATAATAAGGTATATCAACCGAAGATTTTAATCAAACAAATGTCACCACAAAGCAGCAAGTAAGTTATTGTACTGAATCGATATATGACAGTACTGTTTACCATTTTATAAGTCACAACTGCGAAGTGCATACACCGTTCACTGAAATAAACTGACATGTTCCTGACCATTCACATCAAGTTGTTTTTATAAAAACCATGACTATTTGTTTTTATATAAAAAGATTTAGATGTATTCGTGTAAATAACATAATTATTAACTCTTTTTAAAAATCTTTTATCCTATAATTTTATATTGCTCCCAAGTTATCTTTCATGGTTCTTTGAATTATTATTTTTATTTTAAAAAGATGCATGATTATAACAGCTAAGTTGAAATTATTGACAAATTGATTGAGGTACATATTAAAAACTGTTGTCTATTAATTGTACTAGAACTTGAACTTGGGTTCAATCTCCACCACCGGTACTAAAAGCAACCTCCTGTTCGACTTGACTAAAATGTCCACTTTCTAAAAGATGTTTTGCGCAAAAACTTCAAAACGGTTACAATAAAAACAAGAATAATGGACCACAAAAATCACCAGCCTCACGCCAACCTAAGCAAAAAGATTTTATGGGAAAACTAAAAAGCATTCATCCACACCAAATGCTGAATAAATATTTACTATTATTGATGCATTGCACAATTAGAAAAATTGTTAATCAATCCAGAAAATGCTAAAAATGGACTTCATCTAAATCTTTCAGAATACTAATTAATATTTTCTCCTATATTCGGTAGTCTGTAATTTGTTTTTCCTTTTTATTTTAAGCTTAGCCAATAATTTATATTATTAATGCTATTTTACATAAATTGATAAAATTGTTAGAAGACTAATCGATAACCACATTACACAAGTATTTATTAATTTAAACACTGTTTTGCGTTTATTGCATAACTGTACACCTTTACCGCTTACGCTACAGTGTAAAATATTTTTGTATATTTGATGATATTGAGTGTACATCCATTAAAGAAAATTTCATATAATTTCAGTCCAACAATAATACACACCCATGTGCATTTTTCTATCGATTGAAAATTAGTCTTTATGTTCAAACCATGGTATAAATTATCGATTGCTAATTGTGTGTTTGTTGAATTGAGTTGTTTGTAAAAAAGGTTTAAATAAACTAAACATTGTTCATGTTGCATTTCATTGGTCGATAGAATTGTGTGTGTGTATATAGGCGTAAGACAAAATTAAGTCTACTCTTATTAGTTAGCTATTCATTCAAACTAGTAACATTTTCATGACCTCAATGAAACCATTTGGATTAGATTGCATGCGTTGTGTAAGTTCAACTTTTTAAAGTCTTATATAATTGAGGCTTACTTCGATGCGTTTTTGCATCAAGTGTTAGCCTAACTTTTGAAACCAGGTTACAGTTTATACTAATAAAAAATAGATACATTAATGTATTCTTTTTTGGTTTTTTAAAGCATTTGCTATCAGTTTCTCCAAAAACTATTTTCGCCCATTTTATTGTTTAAAAAAAAACTTTAAAAGACTCATTTAAACAAAATGCAGTATTGATAAAAGACAGATATTTTTCAATTCTATTTAAAACTTCTTTTTAAATAGGTCGAATTATTCTTTATTAATTGCAATGTATGGGAGTCATTATTTTTTGTCTAAAAATTTTACGGAAAGCATTTTTCAGCAAGTGGATATTTAGCGGCACTGAGTGTCGGTAGTGAGATTTAAACTCAAGCCCACCCAGTCTCAACTCTAGGGCTCTAGTTACCTCTATTAATTTTATGTTACATTTTTAATAACATCTAATAGGTATTTATTTTGTAAAGTATGCAACAAAAGTACCTCAGTACTTTAATTACTAACTGAATTTACTATATGTGCGGTTGCAAACCGAATTTAAAATTCCATTACAAACACCCACATAACATATCCATTTAAGCCTCAACTAGTATTTTTTACATAAGTATAAATATTTTAAAACTAAACCGAAATTTAATTTACAAAAAAATTATGGTTTTTTTAGCTTCTTTCAGTGAAAAACAAAAAATCTTAACTACTGACCGTGAAAAGTGGTATCAAAACGCTTTGTAAATTACAACGTCAAATAACCTCAAAATTTGTATCGACAGTTTCAATTAGTCATCTTAGATTAAATTCTGTTTGCTCAATTTTTAAAACTTTACATCTAACAATAGAACTATCTACTATTGGTAGTAATGTTAATTGAAACGCACCCACTTCCTTCTAGTATAATTGGTATCCTCGATACAAATTTACACGTAATATTTTTACCCAGCATAAACTTCATATATATATATATATATCAAAATTATTTATACTTGTTATGTAAACTGCATTCACACACTTCAGCTTTTCGCTGTTTCACAAAAGGTCGCTGTTTTCTTCATTTGGTTCTGTATGAAACCAATTGGAAACATGAACATTACATAGTTTTTAGCGTGGGTTTTATATTGCTGAATGCCCTTCCTGCCAGGTTTGGAACGGGCTAGATCGGTTCATTTCTAATCCTCTCTAGGCGGAGCTATTATTATTCATAATAATAAATCGCAAGTTTATATCAATGGCGCAACAAGTAAAAATGCAAAATCACAAAAGTTACGAAACATACCATGTGGAAACAAGAAGTTTGTTCATATATAACCCACAATTAAATATACCGAAACAAAGTATACCGGGGTGGTCTAGCGGTACAGCGCTCGATTTAGACCTGGGTGGGCATGGATTCAAATTCCATCGCCGGCACTAAAATGCGGGCCCACGTTTGGCTTCGCTAAAATGTCCACTGCTCAAAGATGTTTCTCGTAAAACATTTAAAATAGTAAAAATCAACAACAACAACTGAATAAGTCTCTCGAAGTGACATTCATCCAATGCCTTTTGTAACATGCTCACATTCCAATGTACGAAATCAAAACAAGCGTACATCAATGTAATCCAACAATAGTCAATTAAAACAGTATAAAACAAAATAGATCACCAATAAAAACAATCACATTCATAACCAAAATAAAATCGTTTTAAAAATTGCATAATCCAATTGTAGATTTTCAAAAGTTTGCACAAATATGTTACATAGCACTTAGAACATTAGATAAGAGATAAATATGTACAATCATGATATATCAGCTGATACTCGGCAAGTATTTTTTGTTGTTATGAAAACATACAAATGGATGATGACATTAAAAAAATACATTAAAATGTTTATAATTGGGTCTTGTACAATTAAAATCCCGACACGTCCACCACACTTATATCGGCCTGATCTTCTTTGGATTTACACTCCTCCTAGACAAAACAAATAAATAATACAAATAACTAGTTAGAAAAATACATAATTTTAACACAAGTATTAAACATTTCAGTTAAAAACAATTAATATATCGCAGACTAATTGCAATATATAAAAAAATCAATGAACAGTCAAATTATTTATGTGGAATCAGAAGAGTTCATCTTTGTAATTTGTCGATTGTTTTAAATTAACCAATGAGGATCTTGGTAACCATTCTCGAGTGCTGTGACTCAGCCATATCACTCGTACTTTTTGACTTATCAGGTTAGTGTGTGCATGTGGTAGATAGTTACATTGCATTCAACCAACCCTGAATGAATTATATCGGTATAATTTCATACCGACGTCTTTATTCTCTACATCAGTTTTGGAATAGGAACAAATATGAGTCAGATAAAAGGTATTGTTTGATACGGAGTTAAAATTACGTCTAAAATACATTAGAAAATCGATATTTTATACATTGAACTATTTTGTCTACGACGCGCAAAACCATTCACATAACATAACAGGCAATAGATATTATGCATAAAGTTTGAATTTTCAATCATCGACAAATATCTTGAGCTTTTATTTCCGGAATACCTTTTTTAAAAGAAAATAAATCTGATAATTGCCCTTTTCTAAATTTAATAAGTATTTTAAGAAAAACTAAAAACTACGTGGTTTAAATATCAATATTACCATTCCAACAAGGTTAATTGTTTAATTTAGCCTGTTTCTAGATGTTTGTATTCGTTGTATTCATTCAAAATGAAACTCGATAAAAATAATCATCGTGTTTGTACAACTGGTTCTACCGACAAATAAGCAGCTTTGATTAGAAATCTAGTCTACAATCTAGATAGCAGAGGATTCAAATCGTTTCGTTTCAGCTTAAACAATCTGTCAGTCTTACAAACATTATATACCGTACATTTTCAAAAGACCAAGCTATTAATGTGCTAAAAACTACTGTTACTGTAATATCCAAGCTAAAAATCAATCAATTAATAATAATGACAGGTGTCAAATTGTTAACGACACTTCATTTTCTAAACTTGCCAAATCTACTTCTTGTCCCGGTCCCACACCATGGATTGAAAAACATGAAATACAAAAATAAAACTATCATTCACTAGAATGCCATGCAGTACAAAAACAAACACACAACATCGATTAACACATGCTTACAACAAAACACTATTTGTTGACATGCATCACAAATAGGCAAAAATAAAAACGTGTTGCACCACCATCGCCACACTTAGATGGAATGTTGTTGTCATCAGTGCGCGTACAACACAATCTACCAATAAACAATGGTCAGCACGTGCTACTTGATACATTTTGCATTCTATTGTCAAAAACAATTTATTCCAAAAGTTGTCTCTGAAATAAATTGTATTTACTTATGTAGTCAAAAAAAAACAAATTTAGTCATAGTCATATTTATTGTATCGAAGTATTTCATTGGTTAAAGTCTTCATTACCAGCCTATTAAGCATGGGTTCAATTCTCCAATCTAATCAACTATAAAGTACACATAGTTCAAAAAGCTTTTCAATGTAAATATTGTCTATTTAGACCTGTCGTTTAATACCAAGCGATTACATTATAAGGACAGTGAAACACAATTAATAGATAGTAACGAATAGAAACGTTACAATTTGTTGGAACAAAGCAAGATCCGGTTTGTGACATCCTTTCAGAATTTCTAAAAGACTACATTACTTTGAATTTCTTTTTCAAATTGATTAGAAACTAAAAAATGCTGTTAATGATATTAAGAACCTGGATAAGCGTTCTTATTATTATGTAGCCTCCAGTTCCTCTAATAGCAATAGTATGACTTCGTCTCTTCACGTAATCTATTCTGGATGAAGACTGGAAAAGAGAAAAGATTGTGTACATGGAGCATATTTAGATTTACACTTTTGCATATCGGTACAAACAAATTCCCAATGTACTTAAAAGGTATCAACATTGTATGATATCCTTATATTGTTTCTTGTAAAAAAAACATGGTGTATACATAGTCAATATATTTTGTTAACGGAGCTAGGCCTCATAATAATTAACAAAATCAACTAACTTCTTGTTAAAGTTATTTCCTTGGACCAAATAACTATATGTTAACCTTTTGACTATCATGTGCAGTATGTAAACATAATAAATATACATTTTAACTTGTACAGTGTAACCTGTTTTAACCAAAACAAAATTAGAATAGAAATTCACATATGCACACATACACCGATACATCAAAACACAAAAAAAAACAGTTTCCATTCAATCACAAAAAAAGAACATTTAAAAACACAAAATAAAATTTCATGACTGCAAATCTGTATGGCTTTATCACACCACATCTAACACAAACAAAAGCGTTTTAAAATGTCAAAATTACTCATGCAAAAACAAACCTTCGTGATCAAAATAACCTTGAGGCGATTCGTCCTTGAAGTAAATAACCATCAAAATTTAATAATATATACAAAAAAAAAGTAATAAAATATTACTGGGACGACACATTGGCTAAATTAATAAATTCATACTCTGAGGAAATCCCACTAGTTGTATTAAAAGCGAATTCTTTTCTAAAAGACTGCGCCAATTGACAAAATGTGTGTTCCGGTAAAATGCAATAAAGCTACTTACAAATATGATGTCATCATCAAGAATGGAAGTGATAAACAAACACTAAATGATTTCTCCAACCGTTCTGACCAATAATAATT
This sequence comes from Cardicola forsteri, assembly GCA_025895645.1. Classification (NCBI taxonomy): domain Eukaryota; kingdom Metazoa; phylum Platyhelminthes; class Trematoda; order Strigeidida; family Aporocotylidae; genus Cardicola; species Cardicola forsteri. The sequence goes on along the minus strand of JAKXYG010000118.1, from coordinate 288,873 downwards.
ATCGAAAATGATGGATTTATATTAATGTGCAATTGTTTTAGCTATTAAAAAACGACACTTTGATAAGTGAAAACGGCATTCAAAGTTGGAGTTTACATTTTGCATAAAGATGGTAGAAAAATTATAACTCCACCACTTCTATTGAAAAATGCAATCTAATCTAATACATTAGAATATTTTTTTAATTTGTATACGTTTACTCATCCCTTGATTGAAAACTTTATTTTAAATACCATGTAGATTAGCCTTTAATACGTGTACTTCTCAAGCAACCAAACAAGAATCCACATTTATTCCTGGTAGTAGTATATAAAACTGAGTAGTTACTGTACTACACCAAGCCTTAGACTGCATATTCAATGTAACCTATACTTGACTATTGAGTATAAATTCATTTCTATGATATATATATATATATATATATGAATAATGCTTATAAAGTCTCAATTTCCAATCGTGATATTCCTGGATGCACCCATCCTGGACTAGGTACCCCTAGATATCTAGACTAATAACGGCGGGAACCAAATACACGACGGTACAACTGGGTTCTCGCTTTAGCAGGTGGGTGCAAGTATAGATCCAAAATACTTAAAATGGTATACATATACCATATAAAGCCGTTCGGTTAAAAGGGATAACCCTGACAAAAAACCAGGCAACCTCGTCAATCTTTGTCAACAGTGGTGAAATCACATGGAAGCCGTCTACCAGACAAGAAACTTCGTTATTCTCGTACGTTTGTTACGCTTAACAAGCCAGAGAAGTAAATCGTTTTATATACCGTATAAACATGGAACATAATGCAGAAGTGACTACGTCACCAACTAAAATGAAAGTGAATAAATAGATGTTCGTAAAATTAACAATACTTAAAAGTCGAAATTGTAACTCTACCAAAAAACATCCGTGTTCTTCCTAATAACTACGTAACATCTGATTACTCAACACGAAATGGATTAATAAAAAGTCCTCAAAAATAAACATCTTGTTACAAATTAAAAACGTGCTCAATCATCAACCTCAAAAACCCATTTATTTAATCATTCATTCATTTAATTCGTTGGAGTAAGTAACTTAATCACCTCTTCATTAATTCTGTATTTGTATAACATATCAAAAAATCTACTGCAATCGTTTCTTCAGCACAACAAATATAGGAGGATAACAAAGTTTCTTAGCTTATAAACGGTATCCTTGTTATGGGGCTAGTGTTTATAAAAAATTGACAAAGTAGCCTGATTTTTGTTAGAGTCATCTTCATTAGACTAATAGCTACACATGGAACACCATGTTATACCTATGTATACATGTATACCTACATTTTTGAAAACTTTGAGTGTGATTGTACCCAACCACCAAAACGTAAATCCAGTTATACTACTGTGTACTCAATATCTTCTGTGTTAGTCGAAATGCTTTGGTGCATTCAGTCCAGGATATACTAGGTATATGTGACAGTCAGTAATATCACCATCATTAGAAATTGAAACTTCATAAAAAGTTCTCAAATCGTCAGAATTATTAGCATCCCATTTATGCAATTAATAATCAACACGCTGCCTTTTAAAAACATGAAATATATTAAACTTTTACAACGTACTTCTTGGATCAAATCTTGCATGTCAATATCTGTAAGAGCACTTTCTTTGCCGGTTTCTTGAACTTCACCACCCAGCATAAATTCGTCCAAAACATAATAGGCTTTTTCAAAATGGAATATAATATCCAATTCGCAAACCTTGGTTTAATAAATAAAAAACGTCGGTTATCTTCATTTTAACCAAAATGTTTAAAATAAATACTTAATGTATCATCAATAAACCAAATCTATCTACAATTGTGTAATTTTTACGTTTACAAAATATTTACACGTAAAAGAACAAATTGAAAAAATAAATAACATAAAACACAACTTTAAATATTAAAGGTTGCATTAATAATCAAAATCTAATACACATAAATCAGCTACTATTAATATGCAATATTTAGATTATATCAAATAACAAACATACTAGGATAAACGTTTATTCAATTATATCAACACATTTATAAAAGTTGAAGCTTTTAAACCGAAAGAATATGATTCACTAACTACAAACATTTAATGCTTATCTATTCAACAATATTAATAATTACAAATGTTAATAATTATTTAAAAAGAAGTCATAACTTTAAAATAACAAAAATTAGACAGTTAATATATTTTTCACAAACGTCAAGGTTAAAATTGTTATATTATCATTAATATTTACTACAATGTCGGGTGCTTTATTCATTGATGTTAATTTATCCAACTAAAAATAGAATTTGTTAATCACATTATTTTTAAAAATTGTATTATTGGTTGGTGACTTAGTCACGTCTTCATTAAATCCTTATTTGTACAACATCTAAACATGGACTCCAATAATTTCATAAGTATACCGTACAAAAATAATAATGTTTTTAAATAATAAGCGGTATCCTTGTGACGTCACTATTTACAAACTTTAACTAAACCACCTGATTTTACGTCAGGGTAATCTTCCTTAGCCCAACGGCTCTATATGGTGTACGTATATCTTAATATATCTTTTGAGCACAATAATAAGCCAATAATAAACAAATATTTCTTACATATACTTATCAAAACCAAAGGTAACAATACAATGATTTTAAATTATAAGAACAAAATTGTTTTACAAGTATTGTTAAACTTTAAATATGCACAAACCATTTTCTTCATTTCTCAACTTATCATAAATATTTTATTAATTTAATAAACTAATAATAATTCATTTAAAACAACTGCGGTATATTCAGAAACTAATAAACATCACAATTCCAAAAAATTATAAAACCAATTTTAAATTAATTAAAAACGTTTAAATTATAACAATTTTAAAAAAAATATAAGATCAGTAGTAACAATAATAGTATTAATTCCAAATAACTTAAAACTTAAAATTAAAACATTTTTCATTCTAAACATTCAACAACAACACAAATTGGTGGTAAAGCTATCCCTTAACGAGTTCCAAGTTCGCAAGCATCCCGAATTCATATACTAAGAGGTTATTGAATGCAAATTAAACTTTAGAGAAGGCCGCTTCCTTGCACCGACGCTAGTGTTCACAAGAATTAGCAAAGCAATCTTTTTAGCAGCAAGTACGGATTAATTCCGGTTGACGGATCCATAAGGTTAACTGGCTACATATGGTAAATGGATACCTTGAGATACCATTTAGGGATTTGGGGTGTCTGCTAGCACCCATTCACTGAGTCCAGTGAATTCTCAATTATATCACTGTCCACTCAGTCTATGTTGTTACTAGTATAGATGCATGTGGGTACCTAGTCCAATATGCACCATGTAGAGGAGGAACAGTTAGGAATATTACCATCACTGTAATTTGATACTTTATAAACAATACTTAAATCCTCAGGATCATTCATATTTCGTGCTATTTATTAATTCTAAGTTAATCATAACATTTTGCAATCAAATTAATAAACAAACTGTTATTTTACTTTTAAAAAACAATATTTGTTTCTTTTATTATTAACTTAAAACTCTCTTTTTAATTCTATAAAACTCAAGTTTGATTATGATCATTTTCCCTGTTAAAAATGCACCAAAAATTAAACAAAACTTACACTTCCAAAATATTTGTCCAATAATTCGACATAACGATGAATAATTTCTAAAGTTAATAATTCGTTATCTTGAGGTTCAATTGCCGTACAAAAATATAAACTTGCATAACTAAAATTCAATAATATAATATAACGTACCGACGGTAAACAATTTTTAAATCTTTCCATTCAATAAATGAACACATTTTGGGTTTTCTAGCCAATATAATAGTCACAAGATCTCGAAGAATTTTTTTCTTTTCGCTATCCGAATATGATGAATACCATTTCTGTAGTCTAACTTTACCTTGTCGACTAAACAATATCATAAATTGCATCTAATATGTAAGAATATTAACTACATACCATCTTAGAACCACTGTAATAAGAGCCTATTCACAGAATCAAACAGCTAAACAATTCGAAAAAGTACATTAATTGTGTTATGTTTCTTCAAGAAAATTTAATGCATTTAAAAAGGATTTTGCTAATTGTATAAAAATAGCAAATTATTTTGTAACAAAATATTATAATTTTTAAAATTAGTCAACATTTAAAAATATTGTTAAAAAATAATGTAGTTAAAATTATTATTTTAATTAAATAATTAAATATAGAAGTAATAATGTATAAAAATTTTAATAGACATTGTTTTTAATTATTTAAATTTTAAAATGCTTACAATGTGTATGCCGTTGTGGTCTAGTGGTGCAGAGCAGAATTAAATTTGTATGAGTTTGAGTGCCATCACCGGTACTGAAAATGGGTCTTTGTTTGATTGAACTTCAGGATTTCAGGATTTTTCACGAGTTGAGTAGGCTAAAACGCCTTTTAGTACTCGGTTGTCAAATTGTTTCAATTTTTCAGGGGGGGGAAATGAAATGGATGGTGAGGTAAAAGGGGATTAGTCGCAGAAAAAATATTTGAAATCAAGATAAAATTAAGGTAGATAGTGGAAGTTAACAATTATAGAAAACGAGCAAAAATTATAAATATACAAAAATAATAATAAAACAAGTTACGTATTACAATGCAAAAACACTGCAATAATCTTCATAAATGAAGAAAAGAGAAAAGGATGAATAATGCTCCAATGGACGTGTAGCATGACGCGCGCCTCACTTCGCGAGTTCTTAAAAGTTTACTTGCATTATTTATTTATTTATTTACAAAACTCTTTTGCTTTAAAAAATAAAATAAAATAAGCATGGGGCAATAAGATAACAATTACAGCAAAAATTAACATTAAAGTCTCGTAATTCAAAGAGAACATGAGACAACAAAATGTTTCCATGTATTTGAACATTCTGCCAAACGTTTTGCTTGTGCCCATGAAACATTCATTTCAATTAGATCTTCCCAAATAGTTCTTAGCCAAATTTTTTTGGTCTGCCAACCTTTCTTTTACCATTTACAATTGTCTATTCCAAAACCGTTCTTGCTGGTCTTTCGGGCGGTAAACGTAGAATTTGACCAAGTATTTTCTTCGTCTAATTGTAATGATGTCATGGAGTGAACGAGAGTCAGTTCTTTTTATGATCTCATTATTTGAAATATTATTGTGCCAGGTAATCTTTAAAATACTTCTAAGACACCGGCAATGAAAAACGTCCACCATTTTATCAATCTTGTCCGTACGTTTCCACGTTTTATTATACTTATTACATTTATTCCTTAACATTTTTAGTTATAATTAATTTATTAAACATTATAAATTATTGTAATTATTGGTATTTCATTTGTACTAGGGTAGTCTAGTGATACAGCTCTCGAGTTGGATCTGGTAGACATGGGCTCGAATTCCCACTACCGGCACTAAATGCAAGCCCATGTTTGGCTTTGCTAATTAACTTAATAGTAACAATTATTATATTTGTTTTCTGCTTTGTAATACAACTTTTACAATATTTATAATTGTTATATTTTTATATTTTATAACTTATTTTATTATTCAGAATATTAACCAATCCAGAATCAAACAAAATTGAATTACTAAGAAACCTATCAAAGTAGGAATTGTTCCACCCACGCATTTATTTGAACTAATTTGGACATCTCACAGCATAATGTAACAAGTGTGCCTTATAATGACTCATTCTATGTATAGCAATTTTGAATATTTAAAAAAATCACATGCATACTATATTGACTATATGTATATTCATTACATATGACATTCTATTTCATTTTGATCCCATTATTTGTACTACTACTTTTTTTATTGATGGTAAAAATGTATTTTATGCTGAATGTACATCTGGTGAGATATTATTATTTTATTTATTTTATTTATGGTTATTGGCTTAGATACTTTAGTAGAAGTAGCTTTCAGCACACAAAAAAATATGTGCAATTATAAAAATACAATACAATTAGCAATGTGTAACATCAGTCCAAAAAAAAATAAGTAAAAATAAGTAATAATAATAATAATAATAATTATTATTATTATTATTACTATTATTATTATTATATCCTCTAATCAATACATTTGTGATAGAAGTAAGTACTGTAAAAAATTCAACGCGGGTATGCTTTGCTCCGGAAGAACGTATAGTTTTGAAATATATACAAATGCAAGTACTATTTAATTAATTAACTAGAACGTCATGCGTCCTATTTGAGTAACGCACGCTTTTACTTTCTACTGTTGTTGTAAACTGGGGATGAGGAAAATTTTGACATTCCTGTTCTTTTCTGTTACAAGTATTGCTTTTCGTTATTGTATAAGGTGTCAATTTTTGCAGCCCTTCCTCCACTACTTACGGTTTATTATAGTTTTTGTGTCGTATACAACAATAGTTGTTTATTCTCAAATTATACATGTTTCAAAACATATAATTCCAAATATGTACCAAAGATTTTGTAACAAAAACATTACGAAAGAGATTTTTTTAAATGCCTTTGAGCGTTTTTAGCACAATTATGAGTCGAATTTCCAATGTTCATTGTCGTTATGAAGGCCTCCAACCACAAATTTTTTAATAATAACTAATATTTGGTTACAAACGAATTCATATGTGAATAACGACGTTTCATTATATCCACAAATTGGAAATATCTACATTTATTATAGCGTTGTGTAAAGGATACCTGTTAGTAGAATGACACCTCACCAGTATTTTAAAGAAATCACGTTCTCTGTTTGTTCTCAACTTTTTCATAAATTTATAAAACATAGTTATTTTTTTCTTTACAGTTTGGAGAATGTTAAAATGACACAAATTTATCGCCCAACTGGGAAATGGTTTTTTAAGTGCGCGACGGAGGGCTGGAGCACAATCAATTGTAAACGACTTCGTTCCATTGGTGGGCAATTGTTAACCGTCATATAAAAAACAATTATAAAAGTTTATGATTATAATTTGGATCAATAAAAATGGTTTAAGTGTGAATATGTCCATTTTCAGTAAACATGTCAATAAAATCACAAAAGCCAATAGAAAATAAGCTTTTTATTGTCTACTGTTGGTAAAAAAGTAGTCAGTATATTGGGATAAAATTGTTAATTTGGGAAAAAATGCAGTTTTATTTATTTATTAAAGTTGTTAAATTATTAATTCTAAAAATTATTGCAGTAACACTAAAATGTTTCATTAAATGTTAATTTTCTATTTTGTAGAAACACTATTAGTATTGGACCGTACTATTATTAGTTAATTTAAAGCATTGTTTATAATTTTTGGTTCTAATCTGTTTTTACACATTTTATTTACTTAATTTACAGAAATAGTTAACAATATTCCAATTATTAATGTGTCATATTAACAAAAGAAAAGAAATTACATTATAACTATTGCATAGAATGAACAATAAGTACGTAAACTAAAATCGATAAGGGTTCACTACTGTAATGAATTTTTTACTATTGACTAACGTTTTGCTGTAATAAAATTAATGCAGTTTATCGTAATTATATAGGTCTTTTGTAGATAATAATAGATACAGTATAGAAGGCTCCTTATAACCTGAAATAATGTGTCGTAAAATCAATAATTTATTTGCATTTGTTAAAAAAACGGCACATACACAATTCTTAATTACGTTTTTTTCGTAAGGAACACAGAATAACGTAAAATCGTATTTTTTTAATAATGTACTACATTATTACAAATAGCTAAATTCTACAATTTAATCTTTATAAGCAATAAAAAGGTTATTAAAATTTTTTATTTACCTATGCTAATTATTAACTGAGGGGTTGGTTTTATATAGTATATTGTTTTTTAACTCAGTGCAATTTTGTATAGTATAACTTTACTATTTTTAACACTATATTTTCATTATTTATATTGTAAAAGAGGTTTCTATTTGGCTTTTGTTAATAATACTTGTAAATCCTTATTTAGTATTAATCGTAATTCATTATTAAATCTTAACCAGAACTTCATAATTGTTGTTATTTTGTACTTTAAACTCATAAAATCAACCGTTGTTTTATGGTCAAATAAAACAACTCTGTTATTAAAACTTTATTGACTCATTGTATATGCATTCAATAGCACTACGATAAAATGGGATGCAAATTGATAAATAAATTGAGATAATAGCTTATACTTTACATATATTGCATCAAGTAATGTTTTGTTAACACAGTGAGTTGATGTCACAGGACTACGATCGATAAATGTATTACTAATGTTATATGGTTTAATACAAACAGCATGATATTTTGACTATAGTGATTTTATCTCATATGAAAATAAAGGTCGTTTGTCTAAACCTAAAATACATACTGTCCTGGAATGACTACATTCGGATAGCACAATGTGCGAATAAAAAAATTTAAAAAGTGGTTTATGATCAATGAATAATATCACATAGAAAAATTTAGCAATGTCCAACTTAAAAAAATGATTATGTGCATCTTGATTCAATCACCTATATATCGTCAATGTATTATATTAAAATTGACTCATGTTAAGTGCGATCTTAGTAAATAGTTTCAAATCAATTTCCTGCATTTCATTGTTAGAAATGAATGACCTACGATTACTACAACAGTAATCAAAATCACATGACCGTATCAGGTGACACATATTCTTCTTATTAGGTTGGATTGCATTAAATGCACTAAACCGGACAAAGATAAATATTAAACTGTTAATAAAAGTAATGCAATTGGGTACAATGAATGGAAAGGGTTGCTTATACTTTACATACATCAGGTCAAATAATGCTTTCTTTACAAACGAGGTCGATCTTTATAAAAACTGAGATGGATAAGTATAATACTAGTGTTATTTTGAGGCAACAGTACAGTGAATTCAGGGTTCTAAAGTAATAGCTGCAAAAAATATCCGATTTTAGTTACTTATTTGAGCCTGTTTTATCACACGCGTTAACTTAGGACATCAATTAGACAATCAAACAATTTCCCATTTTACTGTTATTCTAACAATCGCAAATGTTTCTCAATTTTTGTAATAAACAAAAAATAAACACAATATAATAAAATTTATTTGGATTACACTACAAAAAATACAAAATAATCTCTTATCTGCATAATTATTCACCAAAACGTAAGCCCACTTATACAAAGTACAATGCCACTAATTCTTCTTCCGTTAAACGGGTTAGCGTTTTTTCAAGGTTTACAATTTCTAAAAATTAGGTTAAATCTCATCGTACTGTGACCCAATTTCTACCGAAGATTATACAAATCCCTCGTTATGACTTCTTTTCAAATTCCTCCTCCTTGGATAGCCTTCTCCTGTCAGGATCAATTGCAATTTCTTCACTTGAGCATGTGTTTTCGTGCTTCGAATTCGGTGCGGCTATAACATATTTATCATTCCTCAGTTTAACCGTGCTGGACAATTTAAATTTTTAATTCTACAAGAAATTACATAAAAATAAAGCTACTTGGTTTTACAAAGTCCGGTACTTTGAGATTCTTGTATGGAAATCCTTCAACTCCTCCATGGTTTAGTTCAGATACACAGTGATAAAACTCACTATTGGTATTTGTTTTAAAAGCGTGAATAGCATTTTTTACCTCCTTCTAATTGGAATAACTACGTCCAGTTCAGTGCGGTGCACCAACTAACGCCATTGCAAAATGAGGCAAGAGCAAAAAAATTTGCATTCAAAATATCCAATTACAGCTTAACTAGAAAATAAACCAATCACAAAACAGAACCCACATCCAATAAAATTTACTCAAATTATATGACGTACAACAATTGCCCATTGGTGTTATATTAATTGCTTTAAGTTTTGTAACGCGCTAATATGCGTTACACATTTCTTATTTTTAATCATGATGGGAATGGACTAACCAAAGGAATCAGTCACTACAAACGCCACTAATAAATAATTAAAACACATTTATTACATTAAAACAGACAATTCCAGAGAATTTTTTATACAATGTTTTTTGATTAGCCTGGCAAAAACTGATTACAGTATATTTTCCATTGCTCTCCCGTTCGCATGCCACTAATCCTTCTTCCTCCAAACAAGACAGAGTTTCTTTAAAGTTTACAGTTTCTAAAAATTAAGTTAAATCTAATTTTATTGCGACCAAATTTTCACCGTAGATTATACAAATTCCTCGTTCTGACTTCTTTTTAAAATTTATCATAGGCATGTAGCTGAACTTGGGAAATGGGTCATTTTTGCACAAATAATAATTTTAATTCACATTCTTCATCCCTTGATAATCTTCTACTGTTAGGATTTAAAGGAATTTTCTCACTGGAGCATGTGTGACTGTTGGTGCGTTTACAACATATTTATCATTTTTAAATTGAAACGTAAAACGTGCAAAACAATTTAAATTTTCAGTTCTAAAAGAAATTGCATAAGAATAAAATGTTACTTGTTTTTACAAAGTCCTGTACCTTCTGGTTTGTGTTTTTGATAAAACGAACATTTGTATAAAATTTTTATATATGAGAATTTTTCGTCTCTTTCATGGTTTCGCTTCGATACACAGTGATAAAACTCACTGCTGGTTTCTATTTTAAAAGTGTGGACAGCTTTTTTTACATCCTTCCAATTAGGATAACTACGTCAAGTCCAGTCCTGTGCATAAACAAATGCTTATGCAAAATAAAAGAAGTGACAAAAAGTTCACATTAAATAGTACCCAAAACATCCAATTACAGCTTAATTTTTAAATAAACCAATCAGAGAACAAAACCCACATTCAATAAAATTTGGCAGATGATAAAACCAACCAAGGAAAAAAAAATTTTTTTTAATCCTATTGGTCAGCCTCCGTGAGTGAGTGTGAGTCACTTTGGTGCATTCTTTTATTAAAAGGGAATTGTTTGACCTTGAAAATGTTTATAAGGTGGAAAAATTAATATTTACATATCACTATACAATTTTTATTTTATCATCGTGTAAATTTGGTCACACTTTTTGAAACTTCTTTATTCCCAATTTACCAGTGATTACACTTACGCAAAAGGTTGTCTGACTCTTATTGGTTCCTCTTTTCGCAACTTTTTCCCTTGATTGGTTTTATTATCTACCTAAAATTTACTCGAATTTCGACCAATTAAAAAATTATATCATGTCTAACATTTACCCTTTTTAAATACTGTAGTTTATATAATTAAATTAAATTAATTACGTTTAAACGCAACTAAATAGATACCTGTTTTGTTTGCTCTCTGTTATTACAATTTCCATGGGTAAACAACTACGAACTGAGTATTGCTAATTAGCGGGTATTAGATTCGATTATCATTTAATATCCGTGTACTTGTTAAAAAATACTTTTTAAGTTAAAAGATAAATTTTTTACAATAATATTTTAAAACAACAATTTTCAATAAATTAATATTTAAAAATTATTATTTTTTAATAAAAATGTTTTATAATTTTTTAATTTAATTAATTTAATAAATTGTTTTTTACACAATTATTTTAGTTAAAAACTTTATTAATTTGTTTTTTATATTTATCATTTATAATACTTTGCATTTTACTCCTTGAGCATAATTCAAATAAACGTTTGCTTACATCGTAATGCTCAACCCTTCTGTAAGTGTTTGTTAATTGTAATTTTACTTTATTTCAGTTACTTAGTCTAAATAATTTAGGCGTTTCAAATTCAGTATTTAACGCTGTTGGAATTGGAAACAACCTCGGTATAACATTACCGGCGTCAAGTATTTTGAATACATTTGCTCTTACTTATGACCAAGTTGGTCCCATGTATCCTGGTTATCAGACAACGCCTCCACCAGGTCCATTTAAACTTATAACACTGGATATTGATCAACGTGGAGCAGTAGATCGTGCTAAAAAGTTTGCAATGGAACAAAGTATAAAAGCGGCACTGGAAAAGCAAAATTTGTTACCACAAGCACATAATATTGGAAGTAAAAAAACACATACACTCAATTTACTAAGTCGTATTTATGTGGGTTCAATTAATTACGATGTGAAAGAGGAAACTGTGAGAAAAATATTTGTACCGTTTGGACCACTTCGTAATGTTAATCTAAGTTGGGATCCGGACGGTCTGAAACACAAAGGATTTGCCTTTCTAGAATATGAATATCCTGAAGCAGCCTACTTGTCAATTCAACAAGTGAATAACACAAGTTTGGCAGGTCGACAACTCAAGGTTGGACGCCCCAGTAATCTACCGGTTGCTGATCCACTGATAGATGAATGTGTTGAGGATTTTAAACTAGAAAACAGAATTTATATAGCTGGCATACATTCCGATCTTTCCGAAGAAGATTTATGTCTTGTTTTTGAAGCATTTGGGAAAATTGCATTTTGCAAGTAAGTATTCGTTTGTAGTTTAACAAATTTTACAGACTGATTCCAGACCCAACCAAGCCGAAAGCTCATCGTGGTTTTGGATATATTCACTACGAGAATCGCCAATCAGCGATAGATGCAATATCCAGTATGAATATGTTTGATTTGGGAGGCCAATTTTTGCGCGTATGTAAAGCTATTGGTCCTCTCGAAGATGCCAACACTTTGTTAAAAGCACCATCGGCTGCGACACAGGCTGCTGCTTCAGTTGCTGCTAAGGTTGCTCTCGCAGATGGAGAGAAATATACTGCAAACAAGGTAAGTTTTTAGACTGATATTGATGTCAATTTATTAACTCAGTATTTTATTTATTTTTTATCTTTCTTTTATTTCTCCCCCAACTTCCCTAAGTTTTATAGTAAGATGCATACATCATTTTCGTCGACTCCAAGTTGCGTATGGTCACGTGCGTTGGAATATATAGTCATATTTGTTTATTTTATTTTTCTGTTTATTATTTATTATTTTTCTTTTGGCTATTTGCACTAGTTTTTACCGATTTACAAGTTGAGTGACGGTCTGTAATATCTACATTGATTCCACTGTTGAATAAATATACAAACACGGTAATTAACGTTTAATTATTTATACAAGAACTAACATTTTTTAAAAGAGATATTCAATGGTACTGTTTATTAATCAAACATTTCATTTTTAGTCTTTTACAAATTCAGTCAATAATACGGAAGTGACAAAGCCACTTAGCTCGTGGGATGCTATAGAAATGGAAGAAGATACTAAAAATACGAAGGAAGTTGAAGACGAGGAAGAAATGATCTCTTTAGAGCACCAGGAGAATGTTTTTATACGAGGTCATGATGCTCGTAATCTTATTATGCAAAAACTAAGTCGTCCTACATGTGGGTAAGTTAATAATGTGTTTCATAGTTGAAGATGTGATCAGTTTGCATATTGCATAAAGGACAACTATTTTTATATCATTTTTATGTAAACTTTTTAAAAAGCTCAAGCTATATATATATATATATATATATATATATAATGTTTGCTATTTTGAATGTTTTGCGAGAAACATCTTTCAGTAGTGGACATTTTAGCGAAGCCAAACGTGGGCCTGTATTTAGTGACGGTGGTGGGGTTCGAACCCATGCCCACTCTGGTATAAGTCGAGCTCTGTGCCTCTAGACTATCCCGGCATATCAAACGATCACATTCAATCATTATAATCATCGGAGATAAACATTCCCTATTCGATGTTATTGTTATTTCAACGATCACATTCACTAGTAAACTGTAATAAACGTTAAAAAATTTTCATTTTGGTTGGTGACGTGATCACCTTCATTATTTTCCATATTTATACGGTATATAAACGATCGACTCCAATGGCTTGATGACCGTAACAAACGTAGAAGAATAACGAAGTTTTTTGGATGGTAGACGGTATCCTAGTAACGTCGCCACTGTTTGCAAAGATTGACGGGGCCACCTGATTTTTTGTCAGGGTTATCTCCCTTAACCCAAAAGGTTACATTTGGTATACGTATATCTTAAGATACCTTTTTAAGTATCTTGGGTGTATGCTTGCATACCCCCGCTGTAACGGAGGCCTAGTTATATCGCTGTGCACTTGGGCTCTGCTGTTATTAGTCTAGATACCTAGGAGCACCTAGTCCAAGATGCACCACGTGAAGGACGAACAGTCAGGAATATCACCATTATTGGAAATTTAGACTTTATAGACGTTACTCAAATCCTTAGGATCATTAGCATTCTAAGTCAAACGTCAAATAACGACGTTTCTTTGCTGATAGACGGTATTCTCGTAAAGACATCGTTGTTCGGAAAGGTTGATATGACCACCTGATCTTTTATCAGAGCTATCTCTTAATCAAACGGTTACATATAGTATACATATACCTTAAGATACCTTTCAAGTATCCTGGATGTACGCTTTTACGCATCTGTCGAAGCGGAAGCTTAGTTATACCACTGTGTACTAAGCTTTTGATCCATATTAATCTGGGTCCAAGATGCACCATGTGAAGATACCAAATCAAGATTATGACTATTATTGGAAATTGACATTATAAGCATTGCTCAGATTATCAAGATTATTAGCACCCCTATTTTTGAATGACTATCTCGTTTCTACTTGCTGTAACATGGATTAATACAAATTTAGAACTAATGGAGGGATGGATCTATATATATATGCCCTTTTTCTACGTTCCTTTTTAAGGGTCATGATATTGAGAAACATGGTTGGACAAGAAGATTGCGACGACGACTTGGAGAACGAAATCCGCGAGGAATGCAGCAATTACGGGTCAGTTGACCGAGTACTCATCTATCAAGAATTGGACGAAAGCGGACGCATCAACATTAAAATATTCGTCGTTTTTGAAGATATGCAGTCGACGACCAATGCGATCAACGCTCTGTCTGGTCGCTTTTTTGCCGGACGCGAAGTGATCGCCGAATTTTACGATGTGGATAAGTTCAACGCCAACGATTTGTCGGCCTAGAGCAACATTTTTATGGACAGATTTGTAAATAAATACATTTTGTTGTGTGCAATTATACTAATAAAGTATTTTCTATTTTTGTGTTACTCGTTTGTGTCTATTTTGGTAGAGTTGTACATATGATTAGGGATTATTGGGAAAATTATGCGGCAGTACCCAGTAGATACTAATTAACTGGCGCTATTAGTATTAAATCAGAACAGCAATAACACAAGTAGTAGCAGAGTGACCTTTTTATTGGTTCCAAGTTTGCGTCATCATCATTCTAGTGGATGAACACCCCCCCACCGGTCGTTATCGTCCAGGGTAGTCCAAATTACCAAAAACGTCTGCAAAAACACCAACTTTTGCAATGTGCACTTAATAAACAACATTTGAGGTGTTCTGACTTTAAATGCTAATTACACTCTGAGTTAAAACCCTCCAGTGATCTTTATTAGCTACAAATAAACACCCTATTGAGTAATTCATTTGGACGAGGGGCTTAGTATAAATAAAAGGGCTGAGTTTGCGTGCTACAATGCCTGTCCGAATTTTCCGTTGGCCTTCTTTTCCATCCGATAATAGATGGAGTTTATAGTTATTCTGGCTGGATGAGTAGGCGATCTACGTAAAACATGACCAATTCATTTTAATCGTCTTTCTCTTGTGTTAAAGACACATGGTCAATAAATGTTAAGTATCTTACAAATATCTGGAAATTGTTGAAATATTGTATCAGTTATTAAATGGTTGTGTTTAATAGAGGACAGCGAGTAAAACAGCTTTTCTCAAAATGGGCAAGCTTTTGTATATTCACTTGGGTGAGAGTCCAAGTTTGCATTGCATTTTGTACAATCTTCCACTGTTTTGGGATGCTAATGATTCTGAGTATCTAAGTAATGATTATAAAGTTTCAATTTCCAATGGTGATCGTATTCCTGACTTCTTCCACATGTGGTGCATCATGAACTAGGTTCTCATAGACATTAATCTAATAACAGCAAGGACTCAATGCACAGCAGTATAACTAGGGTTTGGATAGCGAATACAAGCATACACATAGGGTACTTAGAAGGTATCTAAGGTATACGTATACTATATGTAGCTGTTGGGCTAAGAGTGATAATCCTGACAAAAAATTATGCGGCCTTGTCAATTTTTGTGAACAATGACGCAGTCTACCAGTCAAGAAACTTTGTTATACCCTACGATTGTTACGCTTATTAAGCTATTGGAACTGATTGTTTAATATGATGTGACTACGTCGCCGATTAAACAAACGAATAAACCTTGAGTCATCTCCGTCATCATCGTTTAACATGCACGTAGAAATTGTATATTTAAAATATTATATTTTTATCTGTTTCAACTTCTTGTTTTTAAAATTAATTTTAATTTGTAACCAATAACTATATCTTTTGTTAAAAAGTAATAACTTACATGCATTTAATATAGAGTATGCAGATTGTTATTTTGTGTATTTAAGTACTTAATAAGAAGTGTAATTAACAATTTATCTTTAGTATCATCACGTTTAATCGTACAAAACAATATCTAATAGTGCTGAAGTGTAATTTTTTACTTTCAAATTTACCTCAAAAAACGATTTTAAATCGATGAAAGTAATACTTACAGAAAATTATGAAAAATAATTATTACTAGCTAAAATATGAAAATTGTATAGTTTTATTAATTCATTTTTTTATTTATACATATATTTTATAGTTTATTTTATCTTTTTAAAGCGAATAATTCAGTTTTTTATTTTCCAATAATGTTCAAATACCAGATTTTTATTTGTTTTAGTATTTGGTAATGATATTAATAAAAAAAAATTCTGTATAATTTTTCATCAATACTGCTAAAGTAATGTTTAAATATCGTTCCAGTAAAATTTTAATTTATTTAATTCAATTAAAAATGTTATAAAGGCTAATAATTTATACTGCATAAATTTTGACGGTAGCTCTTGTACCGAGAATGTAAGAACAAATAAGGCGTAAACTTATTAAAAGTTGCAATTACAAACTACTTAAAACAAGTGTAAGTAGTATGCAAACTAAAACAATTATTATTAACTCTTACCTTGACCAAGAATTAAATTTTAAAATATAAGGGGAAAAAAATTAATAAAATTCAATAAATAATTGTTTTTATTGTAAATTAATAATAATTCCTAACAGTTAATTATTTAATAATAGAGTTTTCAAAAATATATTTGCAATTAAACAATTATTTTTATAATTAACTTATTTTATTAAGAAATTGTAATAGTTTAATAAAAATTTTGAAATTGGAATAACTGAGGTTGTGCTATTGCGTGATAACACAATTTTTTCATTGTAGTAAATAAAAATTAATGTTTGCATAAAATAATTTTTTATTATATGCAAAAATTAGTACTTGCTTTAAAAATAGTAAATATGCTATGAAAACAAAAATGACTTAATTCAACTCTTGATTTCATTAACTACCGTACTACACAAAACGCTCTAAAATTACCAAATATATAAACTACCCAGATAGTTAGAGCGCTAAAATAAAAACTTGGTAAGCACACAATTAAGGTTTAACATCGGCACTAATTCCTTGCTTTCGTGTAACTCCCCCAGATGTTCACTTGCTAAAATTATTTGCCGTAAAATTTTAGGCTAACAAAACGAATAATAAAATTAATGTATTCATTTTCAATGTTTAAAATTAAAAATTTAATGTGCATTTATATGTAACAATCTTGTTTGCCCCATGCTTTTCAGAGTAAAATGTTTGATTACAAAGCAAAATTTGCAACATTTTTCTGAGTTTCAAAATGACATCTGCATGCAAATGTACGAACTATTCGAATAATTATATATTGTAAAAATAGTAATAAATATACTAGTGTTCTAAATATTTTATAATAGTTTATAAAATTTGTAAAAATTTATTTTTACAACATAATAAAGTATAAGTTGAAATACATTTTAGCTAAAATTTCATTTAAAAGTGTTATTTAGTTGAAAAAACATCTCAAAGTACTTAAAAACATATTAAGCACAGAGAAAATCAATTCATCTATCTTGTTTGTTAATCGTAACCCAAGATGAATTGGAGTGTGTGTGTTTTGTTGCAGAAAGCAAATAATGAATGAGGTTGACATCGTAAATCAATTATAACTGGCGTTGTCAGCTCCACCTACAAGTGCATGATAGAAAACAACTATTCCTTTTGTTTCAAGTTAGACAAATACGTTCAAAACGTAACTGTGTGTTTGTTTTAATTGTATTGTTCATTTATAATCTGATGCTAAAATTTGCTAGAATAGTTGTAAAAATATACTCTTGAAATAATGAACCCTATGTGTAAATGTCACATAAGTGGATTAGGCCATAAAAAATAATCAATTGAAGTAAATAATAGTTGTATTTGCGTATCTTTAGTAATACCATTAACATGTCCCACTATAACGATATCATAACATTATTTGGAACAATGTGTGTTTTAATATGACTTGTGAAATAAGTTTTTGCGCCATATTGAAAATAACAATTTAATATTAATAATTTGGACTAAATTGAAAATATTTGTCATGCCTGAAAGCGCGTTTGTTTGTTCTAAAATTTCATATAATTAAATTGAAATAAAACTGTTATGTTGGGTAAATCGAATTATTGTTAACAATTATTTCTAATTCAAAATACTGTTCAACTATGACAATTGTAATTAATTAATGATTTCTTGTGTGTAAAAATAACTTTGCCAATATTACATATATATATATATATATATATTTGTAATATTCTTAAATTGTTTAAGTATAGACAGGAGACAGTGCTCAGTTGGTTCTGGTTCTCAATTGAGAAGCTCTTGTCACTGTGTAACCAATACAGTAGTCCAGTGCTACAGCGCTAAACCTAAACTTGGGTGAGCATAGATTTCAGTGCTACTACCGGCACCAAAAGCGGGCTCAAGTTGGACTGTGCTAAACTTCTACTTGTTGGAAAATATTTTCCGTATAACCTTCAAGCAGTAACAACCTAAAATTGTTGTCAGCTTAAATATTAGTATTATTGGATACTTCAATCGAACTGCTTGAATTAATAAACTTTTACTGTTTTTGATAAAAAATGTTTCAATGGTAAAGATAACCAGTAGAACATTTCCATTCCACATGACGATGATTATAATGAAATTGACAGATTTTCAATTCACTTTACCGAGGCCAAATCCGGATTGTCATTTGTCTGCTCTATAAAATTTGTTTCCATGAAAAAATAACGAAAAATTTACATTTCAATAGCAATTTTTGTTTAAAGAGAAGTGGCCAAAACTATTTTTAGAAAAAAAATTAGTTTTATGTTTAAATTTCAGTTTAAGTTTTGCGAAATGCTATTTAGTTTTTACATATAAAGTAAACTCGGAAATGTAAACTTTACTGTACAGTAATATATATATATATATATATATATATATATATATATATATATATATATATATATATATATAT
The DNA here is from genome assembly GCA_025895645.1 of Cardicola forsteri. Lineage (NCBI taxonomy): Eukaryota > Metazoa > Platyhelminthes > Trematoda > Strigeidida > Aporocotylidae > Cardicola > Cardicola forsteri. The sequence continues at coordinate 269,508 of JAKXYG010000118.1, read as the reverse complement.
ATCAATTTTTTAATTCATTGTATACTTCAATCTGCTTAACAAAAACCTGTACGATTTTTAAACATCTATTAGATACATTTATCTTCATTTTAAAAATGTATTTGGTGCATTTTACTATATAAAGACGTTTTATCAAAACAAATTATTTGTGATTGCAAAAGCTATAATTTGTATAATTATATCAAATCAATTTAAATAGTTGTATTTACGTTTACATTTTGGACAAAATATTTTGACCACTTACTCGAATAGTGCTTTTTATAAAACATATTCAAGTACTGAAAAAAGTCAAAAAAGTAATGCATTACATGACATTTTGTTTCTATACTCAGAATAAAGTAACATTTAACATACGTAATGATATTGATGAGAATGTGTATGTGTTCTTGTCTGGATATTAATATCCAGTAGTTTATTATTTTAAGGATACCAAAGTCTGATTAATCTAAATTAAGATGATTATCAATTAATTAGTAATAACGTAAGCTCCATTGAGCAGGGAGATGAAATAGCACAGAGGGACGAAACCACGTATATATTTAACGGAAACTGTACAAATACAAAATTAAAATTTAACTCGCGCCAACAACTATAGCAATAGTTTATTTAAACAAAGTTGTTTTGGCATCTTCTGTTGTAATAAGAATTGTGACTGGAATCCGTCTACAATCACAAAGAAACAATAATGATATATTAAATTACATTATTGGATCATTACAATAATTACTGCATCAAGTTGTTTTAATTGAATTATTCAAATTGTTTTTAATTTTTATGTTTACTACTTTGAATGTTTGCACGAGAAACATCTTTCAGCAGTGGATATTTTAGCGAAGCCAAACGTGGGCCGGCGATGGGATTCGAACCCCCATATCCACCGAGGTCCGAATTCGAGCGCTGTACCGCTAGACCACGCCGGCACAATTAACCAAATATTTACACTGTAGCCAAATGACCAAGTTACTAGGCTTGTACTCTAGGAAATATTAATTTAAATTAATTTTATTGGTAATAAATTCAGGATCCCTTACTGTTATCCACTTGCTAACGTTTTTTTTTGCACGCACAAAAAAACAGTAAAACAATAAAAACAATAACCTCATATTATAGAACAGATTTGTCAAAAAAATAATCTTAAAATTTTTTTAAAACAAATGTGTTTACCAAATGTTTGAATATATCACATAATGAAGGACATTATTATTTTTAAAAGTATGTTCTCAAAACAATAATATTTCAAATTAGATTTATACGATTTGAAATACCTTTTTTAATTTCAATATACAACCACATATGTTTTATTTACTAATCTATAAACAATTACAATTTAAATGTACATTTTGAAAAACTATCTTTTCAACATTATTAAAAGTTTTTAGGTTTATTTTTATTCCCTTAAATGTAAAATATTTTGTTGTTGTATGACAATAAGATTTGGCATAGTTCATGTAATACATGCAATATTGCTAAAAATTATATTATTGTTATTATCATATATACGTACGTTATTGAAAATGCATTTTGTTAGGAAATATTTGTGCAAAAATTATACAATTAAGAAAGGAGTAACAAACTAAACAATTTGCAAAAGTACATTTTGAGACTATTGAAAATTGTAAAAATTAGAAGGACTTACTTATTGCTCGGTGTCAAGCTAGAAATGAAAGGACTTTATTTAAAGTAATAACCTAGTTAATTTTTAGCTACGATGGCATGCAGATACATCTATACATACATTAAAAAAAAAAGATATATCACGCATCTATTATGGGGTTTTAAATAGTGATATATTTCAATTGTCAGATTTACTGAATAATGAATCTACTTGTTTGGAATCATTAGCAGTGCATACCTTTCAAGTCTCACTCACGAACTTGAACCTACAGCCTTAGCCACTAAGCTACAGGTGGTTGAAACAAACGCCGTAAATTTATTATTTATAGTAAATCCAAATTAATGTTTGCTAACTTCAAACACTGTGAGTTACTACCGCCAACAAGCAAGTAAATAATCCCCTTTACATGTTTAACAGTCTATATGGCACGATTAGGTTATTGTATTATTATATTAAGCACTGTTTTCGTTTACTAAATAATTTGGCACTATATTCTATTTTACTGCCTTTACGTTTGCAAACACATTGACAAATTACTTTCAGTGTTTATTGTTTATTACATCAAACTTAAATTTATGTGCACACCTTTTTTATGGAAAATTTTACTTTGTACCTCCCCTCCCCCACCAATGACCTAATAAATACAAATGGGTGTAATAAATTACGACTTACATTGATTTAAATCAACTGATGATGGTTGATGGAACAAACAAACTTGCAACACAATTACGCACGATTGCATGCTTAAAAATAGCATACATGGACTTTGAAAAGCTATTATTTTGTATAAATAATAAAAAGTTTACAACATAAAATTAGATTCTTTGTGAAAATACGAATATATGATGCAAAAGTAAAGTAGTGTAAAAGAAAAGTTCTGTGTTGTGAGCATGGGTTTGATCCCCACCACAAATACCAACTATGGGTTTGTGTTCGGCTTCGCTAAAATGTCTACAGCTAAAAAGATTTTGCCTAAAGCATTTAAAGTAGTGTGTATATATATTCACTTGCTGAAAGAAAATATTGCAACACCTTCCATTAATAAACTTGGAAATATCTCTTCAAGAACAAAACAACTTAAATTAAAAAATAAGCTATTGATGTTGGACATTGCAGCGTAAATAAAGCTATTTTTGTTGATTATGTGCCGAGTTGGCCTAGCGGTACAGCGCTCGACTTGTACCTTGGTGGACATCGGGGCTCGAATCCCATTACCAGCACTAAATGCGGACCCACCTTCGGCTTTGCTAAGATGTCCACTGCTGAACGATACGTTTTCCGTCAAAACATTCAAAATAGTAAAAATAAAAATAAATAAATAAAACATTTACTTATTTTACTAGTTGTTCCCAAATTACTAATATTTGTTGAAGTAAATTTTCAACACTGCACATTTTCGATTTTGAAATAAAAACTTTGATTCATTTTATTAACTTAAACTCAGCTACCCGATTTAAACAAATTACACATTTTTATTAATACTATTTAATTGTAATTTACCAAATGTTTTCAATCGTGTAGTAACCCAACTTTATAATTAACCATAACTACACCAAACGCCTCTTTCAACCTAATTTTTATTCCACCAGCCACATAAAGTTCAAAGGTCATACCACTTGACGTTTAAGCCAGACTGTAGCAATAATCCATCGTACCAAACGCCCCCGCCCCTGATTGCTATCCGATGAGTCAAGCACAGTTGTAATGCTTTGTGTTTTATAAGCCAAACCAAATGTGGAAAATTGTGTCGGCCATTTGTGCTTTTGGTGTAACACTGGCGAGTTCTCCCAATTTGTGAAGCATGTTTTGCATTAATTATCCACAGCAAACTTGGTTTTGTATTTTGCTGGTTCACTAAAAACATGTGTCAAAAAATCGATGTTTTTATGTTTGTTAATTAGACAGGTGGAATTAGTTTATTGGATGATTCAAACAAACCAGAAACGCGTGTTTGTTTTTGTTATGACGCAACTTTTGCAAATGTATTTTCTGTTTGCAAAATAACAATTTAACCCGTGTTTAATTGCATATTTTCTATACAACTAAATTCAATGTAGAGCATGATTACTCTGTAAGCACACTAAATAAAGTATAAAGTATGGAGATAAATAATAATGATAAAGAAATTTGGTCTTAAAAACACGTTAAAAAGAAGCAAAACACTAGTAATCCGGTATGGGCAAACATATTTCTTTACTTTACAGATAAAATGCACTTTTGTGTCAAAGTAACTATTGCAAAACTGTGCAAGTTGAAAACCTTTATTTGTTGTTCGGCGTCCTTATAAAAATAAAAGATTCTCAATCGGATTAAAACAGTAAACAGGAAAACCAACCAAAGGAAAAAGTAGCAAAAATAGGAATCCATAAGAGTAAGAGTAACCTTTGGTAACTGTGATCAAAAATTTTTAATCGTAAGTTGGGAAAGTTTCTACATGTGTAACCAAAATTGGACGATTTACACAATTTACTCTTCTGATGACGCAATACAAATCGTATAGTTTTAGCTAAATATTGATTTATCCACCTTATATACACGTTCAAGGTCAAATAATCTCTTTTTGATAGAAAATTGTACACTAACCCATGAAGTTGGCCAATAGGATTTTTTTAAATTGTTTTTCCGTTGTTGGTCTTATCATCTACCATTAAAATATTGAATTAGTCGGAATACTTTTTCGTTTGCCATTCAAATAATTTCAACTTTAAACTATATCGTTCAAAAGTATAAATTTTTAACTAAGTAATTTTTTTCAGGCAAAAGTTCGCGTTTATTTAGCCAATATTTACACTAATCTGGTCTAGCGGTACAGCGCTCGAATTCGAACCTCGGTGGACATGGGTTCGAAACCCATCGCCGGCACTAAAATGCGGGCCCACGTTTGGCTTCGCTAATTGTCCACTACTAAAAGATGTTTCTCGTGACACATTCAAAGTAGAAAACATTTTAAAAAATCACTGCTTACATTTAAGAGTTGCATAATAAAATATCTAAACTGGTGCAAAACATATCAATTTACTTTTAATTATTTAATCTAAATCAATACCCCATATTTTTTTTACCAATTTTTCTTTCAAACTGTCACAAACGTGCACTTCATTTGTATCAAATATAGTACAATTTTTAAACAAATTAAAAGTTTATAATGGATTTAAAAACTTTGCTGGGTAAACGAAATGATTATTATTTTTTCTAACCGGTTAATTTTGCGGATATCGTATCTTCTCTCTATAATTTACTATTATTTTAATTATTATTAAATCAAATACTTGAAGAAAAGTTCCTTTAGCATAATCGAATACATATACTACTCGTATTATTAGCAAATAAAATACAGATGCGCGATAAAAGATAAAGTTATATAAAATTGATAAAACAATTGTAATGTGTTTACGTGAATTGAAACTCCCAACAAACACCGTTTTTTAAATTTAAACAACTTAGCAATAATAGTACTGGTAATGGTACTCCAATCCTCGTTTTCTTGATTATATATATATTTGTTTGGAATTACATATAATAGTCAGTTTAAACATTTTACTAGAAATACATTCAGAATTATAAAATATCAAAACATTTCTACATCACTGGCATAAGCAAAGAAAGTCAGAAACTACAAAATTAGGGTTACACGGGGTTATGAAAAATGTCTCAGATTTTTTTAAACCCAGAAGCATTATTAGTTATAGTAATAATATAAACTGTTGGTTATATCATATTTGTTTTCATTGCTTAAATATTTAACGAAAAGCATTTTCTACTAAATAAAAATTTAGTGAACTCCTAAACTTTGAATGTTTTGACGGGAAATGCATCTTTCAGCAGTAGACAATTTAGCGAAGTCGAACGTGAACCCGCATTTAATGCGCGTGGTGCAGATGGCATGACCATTAGTGCAACTGAAGTCAATACTTATTCGGTTTCAAGTTCAACACTTTTACTATCTTTGCCATTTTATCGAACACTGTATTGTCCCACTATACTTTAAGTTTTTGACATGATGTCACAAGGGAAATAAATAAACGTTTTTAATTTGTACATTTTCGATTGTCATTGTTTTACAAACTAAAAATATTCAATTCTTTTTTAAGAACAAATAAATGATTGATGAGAAATGTATTTTTTCAGCTTTATTACTACAATTTAATGAAAACAAATACTTTTTGATGAATTTGCTAAATAGAACCTATTTGTTAAATTAGAATTATATATATTTTAAGGTCAACCAAGTAAATCATTCGAAGAGTTGGAAAAATGGGCCAAGCGCTATACTTAAAACTAGGTAGACATGGCTTTGAGTCCCGTTACTGGCACTAAATGAGGGCTTTTGCTTATTAAATGTTCACTTGCTGCAAAAAGCTTTCTGCAAAGCATTGAAATACAAACAATTAAGTCAATAAAAACAATAATAATAAAATAATTAAACATCTTACACTAGGCTGTCAATAATGATTACATTTTCACTTAATGAAATTAATTAATAATTTCATTTCTTAAATCTTCCACTGCGACAATCTTTTTGCAAATAATAATAATAATAATAAAATTTTAATAACAACAATACTCATATTATTATTAATAGCAACAATAATAGTATGGATATTATATTATATATTATATTATACAAAACCCTTTTGCTTTAAGAATAAGCATGGGACAATAAGACAACAATTACAACAAAACAACAACAACAATAACAAAGTCTCGTTGGCGTTAAATATTCTGCAAATCGAAGATTGCGCTTTCTTTCGGCTTTCACTCAACCTTGTCATCTGGTAACTTTGCCATCCAGAAACGTTGTTGTCTGCCGGAATGACGTCATCTTCCATTGTTTCCGCAGCAGTATAAATTTTTACAGAGGCCAGGTTGCCAACCTTGCGCTCAAACCCTCCTCCTTTATCCAGGCTTGGGACTGGCTAAATTGAATCATTTCTAATCCAAACTAGGCGGAGTTATAGTATGGATAACAATAATAATAGTAATAATAATAATAATAATAATAATAATAATAATAATAATAATAATAATAATAATAATAATAATAATAATAACAATAATAATAATAATAATAGTAATAATAATATCATTATTATCATCATAAAAGTAATAGTAAAATTTAAATAAGAACAATAATACTGATATTATTAGTAATAACAATAACAATAACCATAATAATGATAATAATAATAATAATGATAATAATAATAATAATAATAATAATAATAATAATAATAATAATAATAATAGCAATAATAACAAAAGAAAACAAAACTTTTAATAAGAACAATAATAATGTTATTATTAATAATAATAACAATGATAATAATGATATAAATACATGTTCATATCTAAAAGGGCATCGTCAATAACGATTTTTTGCACCATTTCCATTTGTGTAGGTGTGTTTCAGTATATATTCATACCCCATTGTTTAGTATATTCGGTTTGTGTTGATTGTACGTATGTGTCAGTTCTGTTCATTCAATGATGAATGATTCGTTTGTTTATAAACACATGAAAACAAAATAAACCAATCCCCTTAAAGATTGGCCCTAGTGTAATAAATGTGCTGATATAATAGCAATCATCATTATTATCACTTCATATCCATTTCACTTCTCCAACGGCCGCAATAATTGGCCTGTTGAATGCATAAAATTTTGAATTAAAAAAGACAGCCTAGTTTGAATACTAAAATGAATTTCCATCAAACCATAATTGGAGTTGTTGTACTTGCTGTTTGTTTAGGTTTGGATTTATGTCAATGTGTATTTGACCGACAATTTTTATTTGATCAAGGATTGCACAAATCGACCAATGTGAAGCAGAACGTCGTAATCTTTGAAAGTCGGGCGAGAGAAGCCTACATGAATTACACGCTGGCTTATCCCATTCCCATTTATGAAAAACTGACTCGAAGTTTTGGCGTAAGTTAGCTTTGATGATAAGATTAATACTCTATTATTTATTTACTTGCTATTAATATTGCATTATTATTATTATTATTATTATTATTATTATTATTATTATTATTATTATTATTATTATTATTATTATTATTATTATCATTTTTATTATTATTATTATTATCAGTATTATTATTAATTATATGCCTAATAAATCGGATTTACATTTATCTTGTTTGGTAACGCATAAAAACTTTGCATTTGGTGATAACTTTAACGCCTTAAAAACTACAATAATTTTTAATTAATTGAATATTATTTAATTTATAGAAGTGTTTTAAATAATTAACGATTGATTTTTAAATTATGTTAATTTTGATAGTACATGTATATATATATATAAAGGGTTGCAAACTTTGGAAATAATAATTTACAAAATGTTTCACTTTTGGTTTTTGTAGTGTACTTTAATCATATTTATTGATTAATTTTAACAAGTAGTAAAATAAAAATGGGTAAATAAATATTAAGTTGTTTTATATTGTTAGTTTTCCTACCCAAACACAATCTGCCAGGTTTGGTATAAAACATAAAGCAAAAACAACTAAAGGTAAACGTAATGGTAAAACTATGGATTTATTAAGTGCACTTAAAATCAAGGAAATCGTTTCACTGACAGGTTTTTGCAAACCTGTTGTATTAGAATTTAAGCGATTACTGTATTAGTTACTGCATATTCAATAAAACGTAAATATTTAAAAAGTTATAACTATTCAGTAGTTAACAAAACCTGGTAGAAATTAACGCAGTATGATATTTTTGAGAATTCAGTACTTGTTGCTCATCATGGACATATATAACTCTTACTGATACGTCATTAATACTTTGGATAATATTTTAGCAACAATTGTTATAAAATATTACTTGTAAAAATAATTCTTAATTATTTTATTTCATTGCTGATATATGAACTCCACCGTAGCAGATGTCAAGCCCGGTTAAGAAAAGAGGAGGGTTTGATTGCTAGATTAGAAATCTGGCTTCTGTAAAACAATATTGCTAAAGGAATGACACATCAGGACGACAAAGAAGTGAAACCAACACCACTACAATGATGGAGTTTGGAGAACTCCGAATAAAATTGCAATCTTTGATGCACAGGATACTTGGAATAATCTTGTTGTCTCATGCTCTTCAAAGCAAAAGGGTTTTGAAATAAACAAATAATATAACAGCAAATGGAGTAAACAAACACAATTATAATAATAAAAGTAAAAATATAAATTAAATATTTTTTAAATAATAATTGTAATATATACCAAATGTATGTTGAAAGTATTTAAAAAAAGAAATAACAATAACTTTGTTTTTTATATAAATTAAAAATAAATTTGTGTTTGTATAATACAATTGAAAAAATGTTGTTTTTAATTGCGAATTTTATTTTATATGATTTTCGGAAATACAAGTTTTTAAATAATATTATTTTCTACTAAAATTTAAAAAACGGGTTTTTTGTTGATAAAATGTTTTCTAAAATTGTTCACTTACACTAAATAATTTTCAAACATTTCAAACATATTTAAACACAAATTACTTGAATTTTAATGTCTAAATCCTGAAAGTGAATTAGCTTAATACAACCATGTAGTACATTTTTCAATATAGAAAAAAATTGCAATCAATTGTAAAATAAAAAAATAGAGGAATTTTTTAAAACTAAAAAGAACTAAGTAAGTGGATTATGAATAATAAATATTACATTACGAAGACGGTATTTACTCAATTAAACAATTTTAGGCATTATCAAGGCTACTACACCATTGACAATAAACAAAGGCTAGCTTTACCCCCTAACTGGTCCCAAGTCTACTAAAAAGGAGGATAGTCAAAGCGTAGGATTAGCAATCCTACAATTGTAAAAAATTACATTATTACAAACGAAACAACTGGAAAATTTATCTAGGAAAACACACGTCGGTGTAAAACAACCACCAGAAGTTGGGCAAGTTGCAAACATTTATCGTTTCGCCCAACATTTCTTCAAGAATAGAAAAGATTTGAAAACCAAAAAAACCAAATCGATTATTTTTCCAAATAGTTTAACTCATATATGTAAAATTTGAGTTAAATTTTTTTGCAGATTTTTAAAAACGGTTTAATTGCTCTGGACGAAATTTCGATTGCCAATTTACCGGCTGAATATCCACAAAATTCGCAATCGACAGGACAGCGTTTGCAGCTTTTCGACGGTCGCTATTTGGGTGTTTTCAGTTCGGTCAACGATGGACAATTTGGCTTGATTAGAATTAGGTAACTTGTATTGAAGGATGTTAGCATTTTAAACCAAGGGTTTTCGTTTCTTTTGGCAATTGCATAATGCTTAAGTTAGTACACGTCTGTTTTTTCTAGGACAATGCTCAACAACAATTGAACATGTAGCATTTGTGCAGTTCCCAATAGCTCTATACATAATAATAGCGATATAATAATTCTTCTGTTTTTTTTCAGCTTTTTCCTCTTTTATGGTTTTGTATTGAACAAATTCGAAGCATTTTTGTTTATTTATTTGAATATTTTTAAGAGAAACGTCTTTCAGCAGTTGACATTTTAGCGAAGCCAAACGCGGGCCGGCATTTTAGTGGGCCGGTGGTGGAATTCGAACCCCGATGTCCATCCGGGTCCACGTCGAGCGCCGTACCGCTAAAATATTCCGGTAGTACAATTACTACAAATCAATGTTATTATATATAAACAAATATGTTTATTTTTACAAATAGTAACAAAAAACCTGCGTTTCTTTAATTATCGTATACCGTAAATATTATTTAGTGGCCCAGCCTCTATGAAACAAATATCGCTAAAGAAACAACAACAACAACAACAAAACACCATTTTATTAAACTGCAGCAAAAATTAAAAGCAGTATAATTAAAATGACGGGTTTGGGCAAAATCCGAATAGAATTTCCAATATTCGATATGCACAAACTTCAACGCTAAAAATGTTAAGTCCAATCAAACATATGGATTTATTTTATTGACCCAATTGTCTTTAAAACGAAAATGGTTTTGAAGCAATATAATATTGACAAGAAAAATATAAATTGTCATTTTATCTTAAACACAATCTTTCTTATTGTTTCTTTCTATTTTGGCAAAAAAGTTACAATAAAATAGATTTATTTGTCATAGTGAATAATAAACTGACATAAAATTGCAAAAGGTCGCAGTAATTTACAGCAATATTTTTAAAAAAATGCATTAGGGATGAATAACAATATTTGGAGACATTTCATAAAATTGTTTTCGCCTATTTTAGTTAAGTACTTTTACTTAGCATATTTTTATAATTATTTTATTTTTAATTAATACCAATATGAAAAGGCGAAAAGGGTTTCAATTTATAGTAGTCGTTTTACATTGCAATGCATTTTTGTTGACAACTCCACCTTAACGGGTTTCAATAATTAAAACATAAATCTAATAATCCATTTTAGAAAAAAACCATCAATTGTGGCTTAAGAAACAACATGAAAGTATATTTGTATGTAGAAAATAAAACACCTTGAATTGTGTAAATTGAAAACACATTTCGCTGTTGGTCAATGTCCGGTAGGAGACGAAAAGACTTGGATTGATCTACATTGATACAAATAATATTAATAATTCTGCAATTGCCGATCTCACATGTCTGTGCTATGAAATAAAGACTCAACCCTACTTTGTAAAATATACAACACATTGCCAAATACATAAAATCAGAAATGATTTACAAAAATGCATTTTGGTGAACAAAATAAAATAATGAAAACGTTTATCTATTAGTCATTGTTTCTCTAGCAATAGAAATTATTATTATTATTATTATTATTATTATTATTTTATTTTATGTTTGCTACTTTGAATGTTTTACAAGAAACATCTTTCAGCAGTGGGCATTTTAGCGAAGCCGAACGTGGACCCGCATTTTAGTGCCGGTGGTGGGATTCAAACCCATGCCCACCGAGGTCCGAATTCGAGCGCTGTACCGCTAGACCAACCTGAGTGAACAATAATAGTAATAACAACAATAATAATAATAATAATAGTAATAATAAGGATAATAGTAATATTAATAATAGTGGTAATAGTAATAGTAATAATAATAATAATAATTTTTATTATTACTCACAATACATTACTAAATATTTTTTGCAGAGAAATCGATGCTTACGTACCGTCAGAAATGACATGTTTGGAACAATTGCAACTCGATCGTTTGCAAAAATTCGTTAACCTCATTTATCCATCTGATGTCCAATTCAAAGCTCAATCCATTTTGATAATCACTTGGGAAAATATGACCTCTGTGTCGAATTATTTAAACAAGGCGAGTTTACTCCAACCCAAAGTTTCAAACTTTTAACACACTTTTTATACATCACTTTTCTTGTTGCTTTGATTTTCTACTTTTTTTCAACAAATTAAATGTCAATTTGCAGAGGAACTAATTTTAGTAAAGGATTTAAACAATAAAATTATTTTGGTGTCCGGATTATCTGTACCATAAACTTGGTTTGAGTTTGCCTCTAATTTCTAAATATGTAAATAGTTTAAAATGTTATTAAACAAATTTAAGTATTTCGGGTAACAGTTTACTTTTGGGCATTATTTCTATTTATAAAAATTACTACATTTTAAGTATACTTTGCACAATTACAATGGGATACATTTAACAGTAACTTATGGTAATAACAAAAAAACCGTTTTTGAATTTTGTAGACCAATTCTTTCAGTTTGGTAATTATATCGAATGGGATTCAATCTTATGCAATCATGCAATATTGGGACCTTCAGTGGAATGAGCAAGATGTTGCTGATAAAATGGCATTACCGCCCGAAGCCGGAATATTTATGAGACCTTTGGGAGGACATCAGTTACCCAGAAGTGGACGTGAAGTTCAACCCGAATTGTGGACCAAGTACGAATTTTTAAAAATTTAGTTATTGATTACACTAAATTAATTGTACACTTTTAACTACGTGAATGTAAGATGAATCAAACTGTTGTTGTTACAAGTTTAATAATTAAGAATGCTAATAATCCTAAGCAATGCTTATAAGGTCTCAAATTCCAATGATGGTGATATTACTGATTGTTCCTCTTCCACGTAGTGCATCCTGGATTAGGCGACTATAGGCATCTCGGCTAGTATCAGTAGCGATTAAGTGCACAGCGGTATAACTGGTCTTTACCCGACTCCTACTTAGTGAATACGTGATAGCATACACCCAGTATGCTTAAAAGGAATTTCAAGGTATCCCATTTACCATATGTGGTCGATTAGGCTTGTAGATGCGCCAGCCGGGGTCAACCCTCAATTCCCCTGAAGCAGATCGTCTTGTTAATTGCTGTGAACACCGCAGTTGTTGCAACAAAGCAATCAATTAAACCAAGAAACTTTATTCCCCCTCTCCAAGTTCGATTCTCATTTGACAACTTCTTCGTATAAGAACTCAGGATGCTATACTAACTTGGACCATTGAAGATGTAACTGTATTACCAAATTTTGTTGTTGTTTGATAAATAGAAAGTTGTTAAAATTAATTTAAGGCTTTTTGTCAGTTTGATGGTAAAAAATAAGATTTTTTTGATTCATCTATTAGACTCATGCTAGTAGATAGAAATGTCATTTTATTATTAACGACAAATGCAGGACTCATGTTTAGCTAGGTTACATTTCCATCTACTAAAACGTTTTATTTGTAAAAACGTTTAAGCAATAAAAAAATTTACAAGCAGCTTAAAGGTAGAAAACAAAATTTGGTAGTTAGATTAACGGTTTATGTAACAAATAATTGGGAATTTAAAATTGAGAACTGTTTTTTGCTTAAGAAATAAATACAGCATCATGTTCAACGGCTAAGCTACAAATATGACAAACTTTAATTTTATTATGAAATGTATGTCAAATATATTATTATTATTATTATTATTATTATTATTATTATTATTATTATTATTATTATTATTATTATTATTATTATTATTATTAGTATTATTATTATTATTATTATTATTATTAATAGTAGTAAAAATAATGATAATGAAATGTAATATTTTTAGTGTTTTTTGTTTAAAAATTGTTAAGACTTTTTGATAGCAACTAAAATCATAGATATTTAGGCAAATACTATTTAACAAAGGCATTTAAAATACATTGAACACAAGAAAAGATGAATAATAGAATAGGTAATGCAAATAAAAAAATGTTTCTATTTTCTTTAGTATTTATAAAGTCATCATGTTTATAATTAAAAACAATGGCTCATTTGCTGTACTTTTTTCAAGCAAATAGACATTTAATGTAGTTAGGCCAAAACCGCGTTAATTATATTGAATCGCTTTCGGCTAAAATATGAATTAATCCACATGGGCACCACATGGGGCATTTTTGCTCCTCGTTTTTTTACATACGGCAAAACCACGTAGGTGTTTATTCACAAATTGTTTTTCCAACAATTCAGTGTCATCTATTACAATGTCTTCATTATTACAAAATGCACTAAATATGTAAAAATTAATTGTTTACTGCTAACTTTTATTGTCAAAATAAAAATAATTCTTGTTTGTTCAAAAACGTCAACTCAAATAACGAAATTGATAGCTTATTACCGTTTTTGTACCTGCAAACTACAATATACCGTTGTTGTTGTTGTTGTTGTTGAAAGTATTTTGCCATTATGCCCATCGCAACCGAATACAAACACATGGGAATACAATCAAAAGTCTATTTTCTTAATGATTTAAACAGACAAAAAATAGAAATGGGGGGCATTTACATGATAGTAACTAAGATACTTTAATTTTTATTTGTCTACCTTTTACAAACGAAATAGAACAAAAAATAAATATTAAATATTTTTATGAACAGTTTTTTGTTATTATTATTATTATTATTATTATTATTATTATTATTATTATTATTATTATTATTATTATTATTATTATTATCATTATTATTACTATATTATTATTATTATTATTATTATTATTATATTATTATTATTATTATTATTATATTATTATTATTATTATTATTATTATTATTATTATTATTATTATTATATTATTATTATTATTAATATTATTATTATTATTAATATCATTAGTACTGTTATTATCATTGTTATTATTATCATTATCATTACTATATTATTATTAATATCATTATTATTGTTATTATCATTATTATTATTATTACTATTATCATTATTATATTATTAATATTATTATTATTATTATTATTATTATTATTATTATTATTATTATTACTATTATTATTATTGTTGTTGTACTCAAGTTGCTTATGGGTTGGTGAGTAGGAATTGAATTCAAGTATTAAAACGAGATTCCAGACCACGTTTGACTACACCGAATTGTTTATTTTCAAACAGCGTTTTTGTGAAAAATTTAATCATTAAACCTATAGGTATTATTAATTTGTACAAATACATTTCTGATTAAAATGTGCTTATTTTCTAAATTTATCTTAAGATGAAACACTTTTAGTTTGGTTAAAAATATTTATTTAAAATTTATTTTAAAAAAAACAAATTAGCGCTTTTTTATAAATTAATTTTGTTCAAACGTGTACTTGTTTAATGTTTTTTCTCTCAATTTCTGAAACATAAATCTAATAGTTTTAATTAGTAGTTTTATATGTTAGTGTAAACTACCTAATTACTAATTTGCATTGGGTGTAAATGCATATATATATATATATATATATATATATATATACAACAGAAAACAATTGTAATCGTGTTTACTAAATTGAATTGTTCAATCAAGATGCTGGTATTTATGTCAAATTCCAATAATGCATTAACAAATTCATTTTTATTTGCATATGTTACATATGCGCTACATAGTTCAATACATGTTCTAAAAAACGTATATATTATATGATTTTATCATGATCTACCGAAACCATTTGATATTTCCCCAAATGTAGTCTTAATCCAAAAATATTGATAATGTTTTTCTGGTTTGTTGTTTGAATGCTTTACAAGAGATACTTCTAACCAAGTGGAAATTTAGCTGAAATCGGTGTGAGTCCGCATTTAGTGTTTTCAAATTCCTGTCCTCTGGGGCATGTTCTGCACTATCTTGGCACATTTCTTTATTTTTGAAAAGTCAAATTCTACTAGATTTTCTAAATGTAGGCAAACATACAAAAGTGGAAATTAAACTGCAACTTTATCGGTTTAAGTACTGGTTTTTTGATTATTAAAAATAACATTTCTGTTGATTGACTAAATTTAAGTGCACACATGTGTTTGTTTTCAAACTATCAGTGAATCTAACGTAGCTTTGCCTGGCGAGTGGTTAGTTCCTTTGTTCAATTCGAGTAACATGATAGAAACAAATAGCGCTCAAATTATACAAATAATTCAAGAATTTTCTCGTCAGCTTATTACCAAATGTGACAAAGACCCCAAAATCTATGACAAGGTCAAGCCGAAAACAGATTTATTTCAACAGTCGCCAAATGTTATGCAAGATGAAGGAAATCGTTATACACACAGTGAGACTATTATTATTATTATTATTATTATTATTATTATTATTATTATTATTATTATTATGCTATTAGTTTAAAAAGACATGTGAAAACAAAATTGTTTTATGTAAAAATACACCCCTTAATCCACGTAACACTCATTTCGATTAATTATTTTCAATAATTTATAGCCGAATTTTTGTGGGGGTGTTAATTTTTCTTGTCCTAACTGTATAAGTTTGTATTGTAAAAAATGGTATTGCCAATCTAGCATCTGACAATGATGGCATGATCCTATTAGACAATATTACCAATCCAAAGGTACCAAAAATTAAAAAAAAACATTTTATATTTTACAAATGGTATTTGTCTTCTTTCGACTTTCACTTTTATACAAGGCTGTGCAACGGTAAAAAAAAAATGCTTTCAAACAAAGTTTACCACTTACCGAATAGAAAAATATATACATTTAGTTTTTCAAATAATTATACAATCTATCAAAATAAGAAACTGTTTGCATGTAAATTAGAGGAATTGAGTAATTGTTACACCAAGTTTAAAGAATAACAACAGATTTACATGAGTTTATGTGAAGATATCGAAAAGGTAAAATATCTTTTCAATGAGCACAAAGTACATTTTTGTACACCATTTTCTTATTAATGTTTTATAAAATTGAAAGCCGTTAGAGAGAGTTTATGCATATGTACTATTAACTAACTGTACTATTAATAATTCCGAGGTTTTAGCAACAGTTTGGAAAGCAATTTGAGTACAGTTTCATTCCTTACAATCTGATAGTATTTCTACATTTACAATTAAAAAAATTAATTATTTTAATAGTCTTAATGTATTAGTAATTGAACAATGTAAACTATTTATATTTATATTGAGTAGGAGGCAAAAAATTAATATTTGAGTACTATAATTTAATACATGATTTTTAAAATAATGAACATAAATTGTATAATAAATATTTTAATTTTTTCATGGTTAATATTTGACAACTTTCAACCTAATCAATACTATTGCTCTTGTACAAAACGCCCTAATCGTCTATTAATTTGCCATTTTTCAGACGAAATAATGTACCCAATGGGTCGGCCAGAAACGTGTGACGCCGTGACAGAATGCAGCATTCACAATACGGAATGTCATCGAATCGAACACATGCCGTGTTGCAGTTGCAGCGTAGGATTTTTCGGATCAGGAAATTACAAATGCTGGTCCGAAGGTTTGTGTGACGTGTTTGTATATTTGGGGCTATTTTTTAATTTGCATTAAATGCAACTAGAAATCAGTTAGTTGTTTAGTTTATTGTTTGCCCAAATTGACGCTTAAAACATACATGTTTAAATAATGTTAAAAAGTAATTTACATTGCTAATTTAGGCATAACTAACTTGGATCTAACGAATAAATATGTATTGTAATCAAATTTTTTTCCAAATTTATTGTTTAATTAATTTAATAAAACACATTGTTTACGAAATAGAAATTTTAAAGTGCCTAAACGAAAAACTGCAATTAATATCCATGGTAATATCGAGTCATTATCTATTACAATAGAAATTTAAAAACTAACTACTAATTGTATTCCGATACACAGAAATTTAATTTGAAAAAAAAACACTCAATAATTACAGTTTTCAATTTTGAGTACAAAAACACGAGATTTAAATGTGTATATTGTTTGATTTAAAAACTGAATATTGCAAACTATTGACAAACTACGCTATAATTGCATCTATCAAAGTACAGCAATGTTGATATGAATTTTTTGTTTTCAGTAAATGACCACAAATTTTCATTTTCCGGCCAATTAAACATCGAACTGCCCATCATTCAAAAGCAATTAAATTTGCCCATATTTTTGGACATTCAACATGGTACTGTCAAACGAAGTTCGAGCGGTTTCCGTAGTGCATCGTCAAGAGACGAATTGTACAATACGCTCAAACTCATTACGCCCGTATTTCACATACTCAATGCCATCATATCGAGCAACTGTCATCAGAATTCGGCCGTCGAAGTTCAACGAGTCTACAATTTGTTTACATTGGCCAACAATTTTCAAAATCCCTTCCGCCTCACCTTCCACTTCGACGTCGCCGAAATTGGCAAATTCGACATCGTCGCCACATTTAAATTGCACGACAATACAGCCAGAAGTCATACCAGCGGCGAATTGCAACTAGAATTGAGAGCATTGGCGGACTTTAAGCCAATTGCCCATTCGTATCGCGAAGAGTCGGACAATTTGGCGTCGGCAGGCACCAATTCGTATTACGCCAAATACAAGATCAATTCGCATGGTCAAATTGTTTTTGACGAAGAAAAGGTCAAATTTGTTTTGGATCAACAAGACTCGACCAACGGACCAACAAATGAATATTTGAACGTGAAGTGGTATGCCCAGAGTGATCCAATTAACAGTTGTTTGTTAAAATGGCAAAGTATTGTACCCAAAGACAAATGGTATTATATTCGGTTGAAAGATCGTGGCTATTGCAGCGACGATTGTTCGGCCGAAGATGGAGCTTGCCAAATGTTTTGCGTCGACGAAACGATTCTTTTGGCCAAAGAACCGAGTGAGTAGAAATTGGTTGGATGAAACACTTTATTTATTATTAATGTTTTTTAAATAATTTATTATAGAAATATTGACAATTGCTCTCTTATAATAATAACAATGAGAATCCTTTCTTAAATAAATTAAAATAAATTATAGATACTGTTGATAGACAAGTTGCTGTCAAAATTAATAAAGTATAATTCATTCGCATTTGTGATACTATTTAATTGTTTAAAGCCTATCTAAATTGTACTAAAACATTGGTTAAATAGTATAAATAAAATATTTTATAAAAACTACTATTTTATACCAATATCAATAGATCATATATATATATAAGTACATAATAAAAGCTATACATTTTAAATATTTTAGACAATATGCATTGATTTTTAGAATTTTCTCAAGGCGCTTAATGTATGGGTCCTTACGTATTTTAACCCAATGTTGTGGAATTTAATTTTGCATTACATAAATAATTTTTTAAATTAAATATTTTAATTTCTCATTACTTTTACATTATATTTTAAAATGAGTTGAAAAAATTACAATTATATTAAGGATTGTGATATCTGGAAACAAATTTATAAATGGTATAAATGTTATAAACGTTCATTTTAGTTAAGGACTTTATAATTAATAGGACTTAAAATAGATTAATTTCAAGACTGTAATAGAATTTATGTTATCTTTTAAAAAAATATAGACTAGAACATTGTTCTTATTAATATATATATATATATATATATATATATATATATATATAATTGGTATATTTATAGCTTCTTGTGATTGCATTGAATGCTCGAAAAACGGTGAAATATGCTACCCATCTGGTTCATCTTATCGATGTGACTGTGGACCAGGCTTGGACCGAATGCCAGACGGAAATTGTCAAGGTAAGTAAAAACAGTTGAGTTACACACGGGTCTTTTTGTTTAGAAAAAAAACGTTAAGAAATAAATAAAAACGTTTAATTTAAATAACTTCTAGCGATTGTCTTTTTATTATCACAGTTCAATCGTTTGTCCCATTGTACTTTCTATTATTATTTTGTAAAAACAAAATTTCTGATCCTACAGTCTAAATTTTCTTTGTTTGGGAATGTTAGCCGGGACTCGGTGGAAATAATTTTTTATCTACAATCAATAAATAAAAATGCACTTTTTTGTTTAATTCTAAACTACTGTCAAATTATCCGTACCTATAAAATTACAAACTTTCATTTTAAAATACTAATTATCAAGACATGATTTTTACCCTTAAGTTTTTTAATATTTAAAATTAAATGATTGTTTTTATTTATAGTAATGAAAAACATTAAGTTTATTATTATTATTATTATTATTATTATTATTATTATTATTATTATTATTATTATGGTTATCAATTTAGATAATTCAGTAAAAGTAATTTTTAGCATACAAAAATCCATACAATTTTATTTTATTTTATTGTATTTTGTTTTTGCCACTTTAAATGTTTTACGAGAAATATCTTTCAGCAGTGGATATTCTAGCAAAGCCGAACGTGGGCCTGCATATGATGCCGGTGGTGGGATTTGAATATATGCCTATTCGGGTTTGAGTCAAGCGCGGTACCGCTAGACAACATAATTCAAACTAAAAATAAACCAGCTGTACAGTGTTTCTAGTTGACTTTAATCAAGTGAATTTATTAATTGGTAAATCTAAAATCTTTTATATTGCTCTTCAAAACCTGATAATAATAACAATTATTATCATAAAAATGGTTTTTCTTATTATATGGCTTATTAATTAGTATTGTAATTTTTAAAGAAAACAACCAATTACTAAAATATCTAAGTTTTAAAAAAGACTGCGCAAAATTCAAAGTTACGTTTATTTAAAAAATAAAAGTAGCAAAAATTAAATTAAATTTTAAAAAGCAATATTTCTATAAACTGCTTAAAATGTTATAATTTTTGTTTATTTTTTTTTATCCTTTAAAACGTGTTGCTACAACCAGTGGCTTCAACGGTATCTGGTAAGTATACTTTTTAAAATTATTTGATATATTTAAATATACAATTTTGTCTATTTTGTATATATTTTAAATAATAATTTTTAAAAATTAATTAGTTTTCACATTTAAAATTTGCAAAGGTCAGTATTATGTTAGAAAAATTCAAACCGTTTATAGTAAACAAAAATCTCGTTAATATTGTGCACTTTTTGTGCAAAAAATGCAGATATATATACAAAAGTTAGATTAGAATAAAAGTAATTCATTGTAAACAAAAAGGAACTGATTTAGGTCAATAAACAGATCTTTGATTGAATTGTATTCTGCTTGTTTTTTATAAAGAACAATTAAAGAACACATCAATAATTTAAATGTTATTGTTGAGTGTTCAAAACTATTTGACATTAAACACTAATAATTATTATTTAAGAGTTGTAAAAAGCTTTTCTCAATAATCTCTAACTGTTATAACTAATCCGAATTAATATGGATTATAAAAAATAAAAAGTTTTTGTCACCTTACATTTATTTCTAATTACAAGTTCGTTTGAAAATTTAATTTTTTGTCTTAGAATTAAGTAGCTTAGGGTTTAAATTTAAAAACAATGTTCCATTTAGGCTCAGACAGTCGTATAACATTAAAGGTTTTTAAAGATAGTTATATGCATATTACAAACTTTCAAACATCTACGTTACAATTATTTTGAATTGTGCACTGGTGATGTATTTAACCAGGAATCTTATTCATTTTGTTATTAATAAATTTATTATTAATTATCATAATTATGATAATTGACTGAAATAATTTAGTAAAAGTAACTTTTAGAGCATAAATATAGATACATTTATAAGATAGTTAATTAGCAGTAAGTAGACATCAGTCAAACAACAAGCAAAACCTTTGCGTGTCTGATACACACTTCTATAAACATAATAATAGGCATTACTTGTTTAAATTATTTACCAACAGTTTAGTCTTTTAAATGTCCGTTGGTTAGCAGATAAACATTTTGAAGTTGCCATGTTTCTGGTGGTCCTTTTACACCAAAGTCCATTTTATAAACTTTTTTTAAATAATAATATATTTTTACAAAAATAGCGTTTCTAGTCTTACCCTTTATTCTCTCCTTTTCTTAAACTAACTAGGATAATGTTTATTATATATGCCGGGGTAGTCCAGCAGTACAGTATATATATATATATATATATATATATATATATATATATATATATATATATATATATATATATATATATATATCACAATCAGAAACCTAGATAACAGTTTAAAAAACAGTAATTCAATACCTTGCCCACGCAGTTTCAAGTTCAGTGTTTCAGTGGCTTTATTTCGGCTTAGCTAATTATGCTTTTACTTAAAACGTTTTTTTGTCAAGCATTCAAACAATAAAAACTAGATAAGAATACAAATAATACTCAACTATCTGTTAACAATTGAATATAAATGTATTGTATATATTTTATCTGCAATTGCAGCACACGTTCAAATGGGACCGCAGTGTGGAGCCATCAACTGTCACGTACAAGCTCGATGCATTAATGATTACGAAGCATTTTGTCAATGTTTGCCGGGTTATCGAGGAGATGGTGTCAGTTATTGTGCCATGGGTATGTTTATCCCAATAAATGGCCTAATTTTTAAGATGCTTATACAACATACAGCATGAAACTACTTGTTTGCAGTATCCTAAGAAAAACTTAAATCTCATTTTTTTAAATTGAAAATGCAGCCTTATTATTTTGCATCAATAACTGGGGTAATTTGCTGGATTCGTACTCTATTAGGTAAGAGTTTATTTCATTACCAACACTCAATACAAACCTTCGTTTGGCCAGGCTTATTGTTCAGATGTAGAAACATTTTTGGGTTAAACATTTAGAAAATAGAAAAGTGGTTTCACATTTTTGCATATCATTAGATAATTTGTACAAAAATGTAACTTTAACTTGTAACAATATAATACAATCAATGTAATTTCCTGTCAAATCAATTAAACACTCTTAAAAATCGTGTAATATGATAATATTAACAGCCTATTTGTTCTTAATTTTAAGATACTGGTTGTAGTATTTAAGCTAATAATAATAATAATAATAATAATAATATTGTATAAAATTTAAATGACAGAATAAAGTCAAAAACAGAGAATTAAACTTTAGAACTGTTTATATATATATATATATATATATATATATAAACGTATTTTAATTGAATAAGTCTTGTAATTAATTATTAGAATTCATTAGTCATTACAATCTAATTCCTTTTAAAATATTGTGAAAAAACATAATTATTTTATATAGAAACAATTTTTATCCAAATGTACTTTTAATTCCCAGTACCTTTTATTTCAACTAGGTCTATCCAAATGGTTCTTCTTCAGTCTATCCATTTTCTTCATGTTAAAATTTTTATTCTCAAACTTTTTTACTTATTAAAATGAAAGACGACTTAATGGTTTTGTCTATCTAATTGTTGATATTATCATGCAGTTAACAAAAGTCAGTTTATTGCAATGTGATTTTACCAAATTAACTTGCCGGAGTGGTCTATCGGTACAGCGCTCGATTTGGACCTCGGTGGGTATGGGTTCAAATCCCATCACCGGCACTTAAATGCGGGCCCACATTCGGCTTCGCTTAAATGTCCACTGCTGAAAGATGTTTTTCGTAAAACATTCAAAGTACTAAACAAATAATAATAATAATAATAATAATAATAATAATAAATGCTTTTATGACACGACGTGTTTTTTAAGAAAACATTTAGCACTTTTTATTGCTTCTAATAAAATTTATTTTTATCAACAAAGATTATTTGAATAAAATATAGTGTGACTAAATATTGGGCAACTCAAGTTTTATTTTTCTATTGTTTAAATCCAAATGCGCACAGTATTAAATATATTAAACATTTTTTAATACATTAATTAGGTAGTTTTTATTTTCAAATATATTTGTCACATATGTAAATTAACATATTTTACACTTTAGTTATTAAAGCGCCCAAAAATATCCAAAATAAATAAACAACACTTTTATAAAAAAGACAATTGCTAACCAAAAGTACCGTGAATAAAATGTGACCATAATTTTAATCTTGCATGTTACAAACGCCTTTTTAAACGGTTTTTAGATCCGTGTGCAAATTGCAGACGTAATGAAATATGCGAAAATAATCGATGCATTCCAAGTGGCCATAATTTGTGCGAAAATATTGTTTGTGGCGAACAAGCCTTTTGCCAAGATGGCGCATGCGTGTGTAATCCCGGTTACACGGGTGATCCAGTCGTCAAATGTTTGGAAGAACGCGGTACGTTTGTCGTTAACGACGTTTTTTCCCAAGTGATTTTATATTATGTATATTATATATTGTACAACACCCTTTTGCACTAAGAATAAGCATGGGGCAATAAGACAACAATTACAGCAAAGCAACAACAACAACAACAACAAAGTCTCGTTAACATTGAAGATTCTGCAAATCGAAGATTGAACTTTCTTCCCGCTTTCACTCAACCCTATCATCTGCACAACTCTGTCATCCAGATACGTGCGATCACTTTTTGCCGTTGTATGCCGGAATGGAGTCCTCTTGTATTGTTTCCGTAGCAGTATAATTTTTTTACAGAGACCAGGTTGCTAACCTTGCGATCAAACCCTTCCCCTTTATCCAGACTTGGGACTGGTTAGATTGAATCATTTCTGATCTAAACTAGTTTGGATCAAGTAATTTTAAATTAGGAAAAGAAGTTTTTAAATTACTGCGTTACAATGTGAGCTAAATTTTTTTTATTTTTTAAACTCAGACTGTTTTGTTTGCAGAGCATTTTTTATTGTTTAAATGAAAATAGATTAATTGTTGAAATGATTTAATGAAAGATGTTTCAGTTTTATCGGTGATTTAAGCATTAAGCTTTTTTTAGTTTAAGTTGTTATATTTTTTTAAAAATTGTTTAAATAGTAACACGTGTTATTGTTTAAAGTTACATTTTGTTATTTGTTTTATATTAAGTAATTGTTGACAACGTGCATAAGTATAAATATTTTTAAGAAAACTGAAAAATACTTTTTACAAATATTTTGCTATTAACAGATAACTCTATAATTTTATGCAATTTAAAAACTTTTCCGATGCAAGTCAAAATTATTATTATGCTTTTTTATTAAATTAATTGTAAGCTTTTATCCTTTAAATCATAGCGTTTTTATTTTGATACTATTTGTCTGAAAGATCCATGTTCAAATGTGGTATGTCAACCACATGCAAAATGCCACAATGGGTATTGCAAATGTCTTTCAGGTTACCGTAATGATGGATGGCAATCATGCAAGCCCATCCAATATCGTAAGTAACGGACACAATTTTAATAATTTTAACCACTCATTTAGTCATAACACCGTACATATTTTATCATTTTGTAGCAAGTTTTATCTTCAAAAAACAAACATATATATTATCTTGCATGAAACACTAATATTTGTGAATGCTCATTCAATGCATCCCTAGTATATTTACTCACAACTGTCACATCGATCAAGTACTGATTTTGTTTAATGTCACATAAAGTATACTTTTTAACACATTATTTATTTCATTTTGACGGTTTATATATATATATTATTTTAAAAATTTATTATTGTATATATTTACAAGTTTTATATGTATTGTATTTTTGGGATATTATTGCTATTAATGACAGCTGTAACTAATTTGTTTTGTTTTTAAATTGTAATGTTGTTTAAAACAAAACAAGATACTATTGAGAGATTTGGCCCTGAAATTATCTGATCTGGAAGCCAAACCTTTGGCCACCTGGTAATGTTTCTACTAAATAAAAATGTTTACTATAAAAACAAAGTTAATTAATGAAAGGTAGTTTCAACATATTGTAAATGCACTAAAACGTAACACAAAATAATTTGAAAATTATACTATTTTTCAAATGTTTAAAAACTGATATTTTACGTGATTTGTTTATCCAGTTAATATTCAAGTTCTAATCTATTTACATTTGAACTTACAGAGTTTACAAAAAAAACATTTGTCTTTCTTACAATGTTACCGTTAATCTTAAAGTCAAATAAATTGTATTTTAACGTTTACTCTAAAAATAAGCCAAAATTAGGAAATTTAGTTGGGTAGAATACATACAAAGTACCTTTTTATTTGTACCATTTGCTAGTGTCAAAAGATGGAGATTGAAGCATAGAAATAGCAACAATACTTTTTTTTAACTATTGGTATTGTTGAACAAAAAACAACCGATAAACACCAATTTATAAAAATTTATAAAAAGGACGATCATAAATTATGCAAATGGAAAATGTCCACCTGTCGCCCAGTATCCAGTCAGGCATCAAACGATATGAACTGAACTGAACATTGATAATATAAACAACTCCATATTAATTCTACTTTCATAATCAACTAACAATTCCAATAGTCTGATTTTAATAATTTATTACATTATTTTGTACTTCTATCAAATTAATGTAGTAAATAAGCGACAAAATTATTTATTTCCTTTTTGTTTTGAAGGCGCTCATTCATTTATTAATTGAAATAAAAGTTAAATATGTTTATTATGCAATTCTATATAAACTGCATAATTGAAATCAAAATAATATTCTAATATCGTTTTAGTGTAATTTTGGCTAATCATTTTTAATTAATAAATTGTATTTGGACCAAATTGAATGAATAACCTATTTTGAACAATTGTTTACATATAGTAAACTTTGAACGTAACTTAGGCGGTGCAACCTAATATTATGATGAACATCCGGTTTTTGATGAATAAAGTTTATTGATTTATAAAATTGCAGCTTAATTTGCCGGCTTTATGCACATTTTGTTTTAAGCAGTCTACTTGTGTTTTAAAACTGACACGTTGAAAACTGATGCTATTTATTAATGATTTATTTTTTGTTTTTCTCTAAAAAGCACGAGACAACAAGTATGTTTTATCTAATTCATTTTTGGCATTGAAGATGTTGCATATCGAAGATTGAGCTTTTGCATTTATGCTGGGGTGGTCTAGCAGTACAGCGCTCGACTTGGACCTAGGTGGCTATGGGTTTAAATCCCATCAGTGGTACTGAAGGCGGGCCCACGTTTGGCTTCGGTAAAATGTCTACTGCTGAAAGATGCATTTCGCATAAATCATTTAAAGTAGTAAACGCAAATAAATACAATTATATCATTGTAATCGTGCTGTTGTCAATTATTTGCCGTTATTTGATTAAATATCATCCTCTTGCTAATTATTGGCATTTTTGTTTCAAGGAGACAAGTTGCCAACTCTGCACTTTAATCGCCTTCCTTTGTCGACTGGATGGCTTACAATGGAATTTTTAGAAAACGCTGTATCAAGTGTACCACAGTTTTCTAATTAGATATTAATAGTTTGAATAGATACAGTGTATAAGTAGCTGGATTTGTATACCACTTTGATCCTAACTTTGACACAATAAAGTTTAAATTTTTACATATTAATTTGTTTCAAAAAGATATTATTTGCATATTCTTTTCAATCGTGTTTAACCCAATAATTGAAATGTCTGTTTGCAAATCAAGAAATTCTGAATTCAAGTTTGAGCCATGTTGTTTAGGAAAAATTTATAAAAATTGGAATTGTTACATTCATAGAAAAAAACAAAAAATATAACTTAATGGTTATTATTATATTATAACAAGCTTAACTGTTGTATAATATATGATATAATATACTATATAATATAATTTATTAAAAAAGGTTATTTTAAAGTAGTAATATATTACATGTAACTGGTAAGTTAGGAAATAAATTTTGAACCCTAATATGATCAATTTCGTTTTAGTACTGTGGTGACAGAGGTGATTGTGTTACAAGGTTTATATATTTGTGGGCATAGATTCTGAAATCTGTACCCACCGGCATAAAACTCAAATTTCCGTCTAAAAATGTTTTTTTTTGTTTTATCAAACATTCAACTAATAAAATCCAAAAGTAAATATAGCGTAGTTTTTTTAATCTTTATTACTTTGAATGTTTGCACGAGAAAGATCTTTCAGCAGTGGACATTTTAGCGAAGCCGAACGTGGGCCCTCATTTTAGTACAGGTGGTGGAATTCGAACCCATGCCCACCGAGGTCTAAATTCCGGCGCTGTTCCGCAAAAAATGTTTTTTCAAAATATTGCGACGTTATCAGACTGTCCCAACTGAAATTGGAAACCTCTTATTTGAACTCAAAATTATATAGATTGGAAATTACACGGCATTTATTAGCAAGTAATTTTATTTAGTAAAATTAATTAAAAATAATATTACACATAAATATTTGGATTAGTTAAAATATATTTACTTATTTCTCATTGTTTGTAACATTTAAACGTTATAGAAAGTTTATTTAATTAAAAACCTGTTTGTTGATTATTGAATATTGTCAGGCGCTTTTACGAGTTTACAAATATACAATTGCTATTGTTTGCTTGAAGCATAAAAACATTTTCCTTTTTCCAATGTTGCAAATAACTCCCATTTAAAAATATTTTTTAATGCTTTCTTTTCAACCAATTTTATGCACATTTGTATTTTTAGTATACATATTTTTTTTATTTTTTCCATATTAATTATACAGTTTCCGTATTCAAACAAAGCATATAATGTCTATAAATTTTGTCTAGATTAACCCAAACATGTAAAACAAGCCTAATCCAGTGCTTTCTTTCACTTGCACAATACATTTTTATAACAATCACTTTGCCAATAAATTGTAAATAAATTTATGAAACATTGGACGTTAAACTATCAATAATCATTGGCATGATGTGCATAAATAAAAAATTGACAGTTTCGTGTCTATCGAATGGCAATGCGTAGTTGGCGCATTGTGATTTTAGCGTGCATGTTACAATGGTATTGCTCGTTTTAAAGAAGCACAGCATCTTAATTGCGTTGATAGATCCGTGCTTAAATGTCCAATGTCATGTGGATGGATATTGCATTGGTGGAACGTGCGTTTGCAATGATGGATATGAAGGCGATGGAAAAAGATATTGTTGGAAAAAAGGTAAGGAAGATGTAAATGAGACGCTTTGTCATAAATGTACAACAAAGCAGCATAGAATTAGACCACAATAAAGCATGACATATTTTTTTACAATTTACTTAATAAGTATTATTTTAACTGACTATTTATTATAATTATTATTACTGTTTAAATGCTTCACGAGAAATATTTTTCAGTAGATGGAGATTTTAGTGAAACCAAGTGAGGACACCCCCCCCCAGTTTGCGCCGTTTTTTAGCATTTGAACCCATTAATTGAATGTCTCAAATGCAACTTAAAAATAGGTTGTAATTTTCAAATTGACGAATAATTAAAAAAAAATTATTTTTATAAATTAAAAAATACGTTACATGTTTAGTATGTATTAAAAAATTAATAATGACATTTTTGGGCTAAAATACCCCATTCGTATGCAGTACCTACTGTTTATAAAAAAAATAGGTAAACTGTCTGAATTTGTGCCAAACAATGAACTTCCATACAATATTTACATACTACCAGATGTCATTCTAGTATCATCAGTACCTGCAAAACTCAAATATACCTCTATGCATATGCTGCCTGACACAATTTAGCCTTAATTTAGGATGCACTATGTGGAGATATAGAGACAAATAAATAACTCTCATTAAAACCATAGTTTACCTAAAAAAGCAAGTGATTTTCAACTTTTGAAAATCCTTAATGGAGTGATTTTAGTGCTAAATGATAATGTCGTATCAGTGATACGGGGTTTTAAATTCAAATTCTCTAGTATTATAATCCTTCTATATATTTTTAAAAGTAATTTAATTTAAATTTCGTTACATGGCATTTTATATAATAATATATAGCACACATCTAATTGCACATTTTCAACATATTTAAACCAAATTTCGAACTATCTTAATTATAATTCATATTAATGAAAATGCAACATAGATCCATGTGCAAATATTAAATGTCATCAGTACGGTCAATGCTATCAAGGTTATTGTCGGTGTATGAAGGGATATGAAGGCGACGGTTATACATATTGTAAAAAAATAAACACTGGTAAGCTGAATGCATGATTAGGTAAATAGCGTTCAAGTGCATGTAAACTGTATTTGAAATTCAGTAGTTCGTCTAACATATTTATTACTGTTTGTATGATGCCGTATGTGCATAAGTACATACACAACACGCACGCACACATGATATGACCCTATAACGCTCAATACGGTTAATTCATTTCTTGAAAATTGGAATACCATTTATAGATTACAACATTTTTGTATTTGTATTAAAATCTAAATATTCATTTTATGTACATATTCAAACATTTATCTAATTAACCAATCGGTTTGGGAAGAAATATACCTAATTAAGTTTACTTGTTTTATTCATCAATTTGTTAACAAAGGTAATGCAAGCATGAAAAATTATTGTACAGTTTTGTTTAAATTAATCATATTTAGATACTTCAGTAATCAATGGTTTTCCTAGTTCATAGCTTAAATTTATTTACGAGAAAACGTTTTGGCAAGTAAACAACACATTAGATCAGCCAAAACAATAAATCCACAAATAATGTCGGTAGTGGAATTACATGTTTGCATACTAGAGTGTAAGTATAGCGATGCAGTTACGTGTAGCATCTCGGCTTTCTCAATTAAATGCCTGGATGTCACTTTTTTGTCAAGGCTTAAGCAATCTGCAACATGCATTATTTTTCAAACACCAATTATAGAAAATCAAACAAACGAATAAATTCTTTTCAAACATTCGGTATATTTAATTTACCTTCAGTATATATGTGTGTGTGTCTTAAAAATGCTTCCCGTTTACTCTAAATATAAAAAAATTAACGTGTGGATTATTATTATTATTATTATTATTATTATTATTATTATGCCAAAATTCAAGTTGTTGTGTTCGAACAAAAAGTGGTTATACTGGTATGTTTGAAATTGTCACGGGAGCTCATCAAGGATGTATTTTGTCACCGTTTCTGTTTTTTCTGGTACTTGATTTTATTATGACTAAGCCCATGGATAATTTGTCTTATGGTATCAAATGGAACCAAGGCAGATTAAAAGATTTGGATTTTGCAAATGATATTGGTCTACTCAGTGGAACTCCAGAAATGATGCAAAATATGACAACACGATTCAGTGATATCAGTTCTCGTATTGGCTTACGGATTAATTGTTCAAAAACAAAAGTGTTGTGCACTAAGTCAAACAATGATTTGTCCTTCAAAATTAGTGGACAAAATATTAATACTGTTGATTCTTTTACATATCTGGAAAGTATCATTGGTAAATACGGAAAAACCGAAATTGGAAAGGCAATATTAGTCTTCCATAGACTCATATCAATATGGTCATGTTCTCCTATCCGCTTAAAGACGAAACTTCGTTCGT
The DNA here is from genome assembly GCA_025895645.1 of Cardicola forsteri. Taxonomy (NCBI): domain Eukaryota; kingdom Metazoa; phylum Platyhelminthes; class Trematoda; order Strigeidida; family Aporocotylidae; genus Cardicola; species Cardicola forsteri. The sequence continues at coordinate 238,415 of JAKXYG010000118.1, read as the reverse complement.
ACGCATCAATGATTATTCCTACGGCAATATATGGGAGTGAAACGTGGAAACAAACAGAAAAAATTGATAAGATGATGGATGTTTCTCATCGCCGGTGTCTTAGAAGTATTTTAAAGATTACCTGGCGCGATCACATATCAAATGTTGTCATATTGCCCTATGCTTATTTTTAAAGCAAAAGGGTTTTGTAATAATAATAATAATAATAATAATAATAATAATAATAAAATGTAAATTTATATATTACGCAAATAAGTGAGGTATTTTAAAAATGTTTGCAAAAATATTAGCGCAGTTTTTATTGTACAATAATTACTAAGCCATTGTTATGCATGCAATACGCAATTACACAAGTCCTTTCAGCTTTGAGTAAACACTGGACACCAAGTAAACGTTTGTCATTATTTTTAGGGTTTTCATTTATTTAGGACCCCTTTTTTGTAAATTTAGTTGTTTTTAAAAAAAATCAAAGTTAATAATCCTCTATTTCACTTCTCATCCTTCTTGATCACGGCTTTAAAATCGAATAGAATGTAATTGAATTTAAATGATGCTTTAAAAGCATCTATTTTTACCAACGCTTAAAGTTGGTAAATTTTACAGTTCTATATATTATACAAATTGTAAAAGCATATATTCTCAAAAATTCCCATAATGAAATCTTGACGTTTGTTACTATGTATTTTTGTGATGATTCTTAGTAATACATTTTACATGCATTATATGATTAATTTTAAACTAACTTACATTGACATTTTTTAATAAGTTCAATTGATCATACTAAAACTGCAAAAAAGTAATTGCATGAGTTATTAATTAAAATTTTTAAACACTCTCGTTATATAATTTATCATCATTTTTAGTGACATTTATGTAAAACAATGTATGTAATCTAGTGTTATTAAAACATTTTTAAAATTTTGTATTTTACAGTTCTATTTTATATAAATTATAAAATTTAATAATCCTATACGTGTATTTAACCGTTTGATCTAACATTTTTATTTGTTATCAAAATCAAATAGTCTGTAAGTTCTTAATCAAACTTTTGCATTTTACAATTAAATGAAATAAATTAATTGCATCATACATTTATTGTTGCTTTACTTAACTAATATCTTATTTTACAAAAAATTAATAAAAACAAAAAATGCTGCATTAAAATTTTTTCTACTGAATTACGTTGCAATTTTAATTTACATCATGTAGCCATGTAGGAATGCTAATAATTTTAACAATTTCAGCAATGCTTGCAAGGTTTCAATTTTCAATGATGGTGATATCCATAACGGTTTGTTCACGTTTACTTTGTAAAACCTATTTTTTTGATAAATACTTTAAGTTATAAAATAAATATTTTAGTAGTTGAGTACTCTAATAGGGAAGTTTTAAAGTTTTTATCTTGAGACTGTATATTGCTACATTTGATGTTATTTTTCAAATTTTATAATGCTTGAATGCTTGGTGAAAAACCTTTTTGGCAATGCTAAAGAAAAGCCCATATTTAGTACCGGAAGTGGGGATTAAACCCATGCTTATCCGGGTTTGAATCCTGGCGATCTACCATTTTGACTATTTAGGCAATAACGATACTAAAACAATGTGTTTATAACCGTGTTATTGTAAACTAACTAAACTAAACTAAAATTTGAGCTTTGATTTTTACATCAATTAACTGAAGGTCTAAAATCTGAGCTTCCCTTTTTGTTGTACTTTTTTCAAAAGAAGATTAATACTACAAGTTTTTAATAGGCTACGCTACACTAAAACTAAATGTTACTAAATCATCTAGGCTAATAAACATTGCAATTTATTCAAGATACAATTTGCACGTAATTGCAACACTAAAATTGTTCGTCCAATCGTTTATTCAAATTGTGTTTATACATTTTCTCAACACACCATATTTTGACTTTGTGCATGCGTATAGATTCGTGTGCAGATGTTCAATGTCACCCCGATGCTGAGTGTTCTTACGGACAGTGTTCCTGTCGCAATGGGTATGAAGGAGATGGAAAAAATTATTGTTGGATGCAAGGTGAGCAAAAATTCGGCAACGTTGCATGAAACTGGGGGGGTCGACACCAACAAATGTGTTTTTATGTCAAAACGGGTGTCTTGCGAATGAAAGCTTTTTGTTGAAGACCTCAAATAGTTTGGGTAAAAACCATTTTGGAAAATCTCATTGAAATAAATGTTACGTGGAATTAAACAAGAATTTTGGGGAAATAATACAAACAGCTAGATAAATTTTGTCCCATGTTTTTTAAAGCAATAGGGATTTGTAACTGTAATATTGCAATTGGATTTATTACCCGAGTGATTTTAAATCTTTAAAACAGATTTTTATATAACCATAAATGCCTAAAATTACTTACATTAGTGAATAGCGAATATATCCATCTATTATTGCGTCTAAGGTATTATTTAGTGAATAGATACATATTAGTATTCACAATAATATTTTTAAATTGTTATATCCCGATGTTTAAACCTTATTTTAGTGCAAACATAAAAAAAAATACTAATACGCCTATCTCCAGATGTTGGTGAAAAGACTTAAAACATTATTATAGCATTTTTATTACAATAATGTTAAAAAATTGGTTTATATATATATATATATATATATATATATATATATATATATATATATATATATATATTTGTGTCATTTTTATAAAATAAATGAAAAGAAAATGTGGTTACATATTTTTTTATTAAAAAAAATATATTTTAAATGTTACAACTTTGATCTAAACATAATATAATTAGGATAATTTACTAACGAACAAAAGGAACACCAATGGTAATTCTCGTTCACAATATTTAACCATTTGTTAAACTGATTTTTTTTACTTTTAACTATGCAATGTTGATTATTATTGATTTCCAAATCAGTTTTCTAATTATCGTAGTTTTTTAATTCAAATTCATTATAAGACTACTCAATTATATGTGTAACAAATTGTTATTACTATTGCTTTCTTAAAAGTTTTATTACAAATACATTTACCTTTTTCAAAGGTGAAATTTTAAATTTGTCGATTTGAAGACTGAAGGTCCAAAAACTGAACAGCCTTTACTCCGTTATGTATTTCTAAGTGCTGTTGTTTATGCTTTATAATGTTTATAATTAGTTTACTATATGATAATTGATTATTTTGACCAGTTTAAATTATTGTACATTAAATTTCTATTGATTAATTTGATATTAACATTTGTTGTATGTCTATGGGGTATTAAGATTTGTGATAATAATAGTAATAATAGTGCTTACTTAGTTCAAATTTCTTTAGGTCAACGATTTCAATGTTCAGTTTTCATTTGTTCCTTTTCTACCAAAAAGCATTTCTATAAATCGCTTTCCTTTTCAACAGCTGCGTTACTAGTTTTACGATTTAATACTCTTTAACACAAATTTAAATCATGATTATACCGGAATAATAATGCAATAAAAAAATTGTTTTTATTGACACATGTATTAATTATATTTGTTTTATGCACTCAAAAAAAAAACTAGATAAATGTGCTCATATAAAATGTCATGAGTACGCCCAGTGTCACAATGGACAATGTCAGTGTTTTGATGGCTACTATGGCGACGGTTTCACAAGTTGCGAACGTTATGCTAGCAATCCGGATGATTCCGGTATGGTTTGATAATGTCTTGTCTGTATGTTAGCCTATGAAACGTGCATGCTACTTCTGGTGTAGGGGCATGTTATTTTTATTTATGCGAAATGTTTTGGAATGTACAGCACTATATTCAGTGTACCTAGATTTAGACAACGTTGGTAAAAAATTAACTTTTTAAACTGAATAAAAACTCAATTTTTTATAAAATGGTAAACATTTTTAATACTTTAAAATTAAGTTATTAGTATTCGTTTCAATTTAGAGCAGATGGGGTAGAAAGTGAAAGTTTACCATTTGTACTATTCTTAGTAGTCATCTACACCGTGTTGATATCGAAAGAAAGTTAAAATGTAAAATTAACAAGCTTGTCTTTGCAGAAACAAATGGCTAAAGCGTTACAACAAAAACGATACGCATCGTCGAATACAAGAAACTATATAAATTTGTGCAAAAATGGAAACGTTGATTTATTGCCAAATGTTTTTGAATGAATGAAAAGACTTCAACTATCACCGCTTAGTACAAATTTTAAATAAACCAGTTTTAGGTTTGGATAAAGGAGCAGGGTTTGCGGCAGGAATAATATCCGGTGTAAACCATTTGCACCAAAACTTTTGAATGGTTATAATGCTTTAGACGGTTTTGACACAGAACCAAATGGAGAATACTGACCAAAAACAGCGATCCTCTGTATAAGAGAGAAAAGCTGTAAAAAAAAAGAAGAAAAGACTTAAACTAAACTAAACCAAAAATATTTTTTAAAGCATGCTATTTTTAAAATTAATTTGCACATCGTTTTTTATGCATGTTTTTGTATCATTGTGCACATGAATGTGTATTTGTTTAAACATTTGTTTACGGTATCTTGTTAGATGAGCGCTTCAATTCTTTCATTGTGATCAATGAAGTAGCTACCGCTTCATTATTTCCATATTTGTACAGCATATTAAATGATTGACTCTGATGGTTTGATTATCATAACAAACGTAAAAGTATAACAAAGTTTGTTGGTTTTTAGATAGCATTTTTGAGATGTCGCCACTAGTCACGACGGTTGACGAGGTTACCGCCTAATATTTTCTAGGATTATCTCTATTAGCCATACAGCAACACACGGTATACGTATACATTTTAAGAACACCGCATAACTGAACCACTGGATGCATGTTCATATATTTTGTTTATCACTTTTCTAAATTTTTTTTTGGTTTGACATTGTTTTTTGTATTGAAAGAAATGTGTTTCATTATGACTTTCGTATGTATTCTGTACAAATTCTACATAGCCTTCAATAAACGACTTAAATTATTATTTTTAACTATTTTGAAACAGTTTATTTATACATTAAAGCTTGTGTACAAAATTTTGTTTTTATCTAACAATATATTTTGGTTATCACGTATGTGAACTTTACATTAATTTATAAATTATATAATTTCGTATAATACAGTGTTACTTTTAGAAAACACTATATTTTTCTGTTTTTACAACCTACATTTCAAAATAATAGCATCTTTATTTTTTGAAGAATTTTTAGCGTTTGAATGCTTTATGCAAAACATTTTTAGCAAATCCAAACGTTGACCTATAGTAAGTGACGATGGTGGAACCGAACTTTTTACACAATCTGGTTGTCTGAATTTTTCGGGAACAATTTTGCTAAATTATTCAAATATATCAAGCACGTTTCACTAAATTAGAGTTAACCAAACGGAACGCTTTATTTTATATTTGCTCGAAATAAACATTTTGTTTTTACAAATTTAGAACTTTGTGCTGGCGTAAAATGTCATCAATTTGGTCAGTGTTACGAAAATAGATGTTATTGCAGTCATGGTTACGTAGGCGATGGAGTTAACTTCTGTGATTCCCAGACAAATGGTTTGTTATTCATTAGTTTAATTTTACATTTATATATATATATATATTGATATTTATTTTAATGGCATAGTAGTGAAAAACCATATTAAATACCATTTTTATGAAAATCCGCATTTAGTATCTGTCGTTCAATTGAAACACCTATTTACTAGAATACAAATCAAACAAAAGTTAATCATCTATCCCACTTAAGTACAATCTTTAAAATTTAATCTATTTAAAAAAAAATTTTTCTGTTTAATTAATTAACGTGGTTAGATCCTTGTGAAAATGTCCGATGTGCTGAAAACGGAAGATGCAGTGAAGGACATTGTATATGTAACCCAGGTTATGAAGGCGACGGACGCACTCAGTGTAACCCTGTCCAAGGTAATCAAATTTGTATACTTTAAATATTTTTGCTTTTGCTGTTTAAAACGGTAATACGATAATATAATGCAAATTAGTAAAAACATATAACAAAAATTTTCACAACAAGTTGAAATTGATTGAAAAATAAAATTGTATTCATTGTTTCAAAACAACTAACTTGATACTTAAACCAGAAACATCAATTTTCGGAATGCATTGTTGACCAATGAATTTATTGATAAAAAATGAACTTGTTTGCCGATCTGTCGGTTTTCGTTTCTTTCAAGTAGGAATATTTGAAATTAGTTCATTGTGTACCAGTTATTAATTTAGAATAAAACACGAATAATAATAATAATAATAATAATAATAATAATAATAATAATAATAATAATAATAATAATAATAATAATAATAATAACAATAATAATAATAATAATAATAATAATAATAATAATAATAATAATAATAATAATAATAATAATAATAATAATAATAATAATAATAATAATAATAATAATAGTAATAATAATAATAACAATAAAAATAATGGTAATAATAATAATAGTAATAATAATAATATTAATAAAAATGATAATAATAATAGTAATAATAATAATAAGGATGATATTAATAATAATAATATTAATAATAATAATATTAATAATAATAATAGTAATAATAATAATATTATTAATAATACTAGTAATAATAATAATAATAATAATAATAATAATAATAATAGTAGTAATAATAATAATAATAGTAGTAGTAATAATAACATGAATAATAATAATAGCATTATTAATAATAATAATAATAATAATTGAATATAAATTATCCATAATTTGTGTCAATCAATTTCGCGTTGTAGGACAGCTGTTTGTTTGAATATGTTGACGCAAATTGCATATTTCACATAAGTAAATTTACGTTATTTGATCAATGCACACGTTGAAGGATGGCAATAAATTGCAAAACATTTTTAAAGCCCAAATAAAATTATCGTTATCAAGATAATAAACATAGTTCGCAATGGATCTTTAAAAAATATTACAGAAACACCTCGTTTAAGCCAACTAGGAGGAGCATTGAACAGATGTTTCATCCTTGTAAGGAATCATCAGTAGTGCATATTTGTCAAGTCTTATACGGACTTATAGTCATACGTTTTCAGATTTTAGACCAAACGTTTAGCTACTAAGCTACAAATGAACAATTTTAATCAATCAGTAACCTTAAATGCTGTGCGTTACTATCGCTAACAAGTAAATGAATGATCTCGTTCATCAGGTCTTCCATATAGGTCCCGACATATGACATAGGTTTAATGGCCTACACCAAATAAGTTAATTTTTTGTGTGCTCGCTTTGCACGTCTACCATATTGAATAGGTAATATTAGAACATTTGTTTTCCAGGCTAGCACAGTCGGTAGAGTGCTGGACTCAAAATCGAGTAGATACGGGTTAGAGTGTCACTGCGAGCACTAAATGCGAACCCTCGTTTCGCTTTGCTAAACGTCCATTTGCCAAAAATGTTTCTTGTAAGATATTCAAACAGTTAAAACCAAAGTTATATATATATATTGGCAAATGGAAATTTACAATGCGAGTCTAATTATTTAGCAATTACACTGTCCAGACACAATACTCTTTTAGCAAATAGCATTTTAACACGTTTTAAACGTTTAATTTGGTTTAGTTTAACAAGTAACAAATAAACGTTTTGAATGTAAATAGTCACTAATGCAATTTTTTAAATTGTGTTTTTTTGTCATAATGACTTATTTCTACACACTCTCTGCATTTATCCCAATACGAGCTTGGGACTGACTGCAAAGAAATTTTCAAGCATGTTAAATTCCGATTTCTATTGATCCAATTGTTTTGTTACGTTGCAACGTTTTTTAATAAGTGCCAAAATGCATTATTTTCTAGATTTGTGCTACAATGTACGATGTCATCCAGAAGCACGTTGCATATCTGGTCAGTGCCAATGTCTGGATGGCTATGAAGGAGATGGCAAGTACGAATGCATTCCCAGAAATGTAGTCAATGGTAGGTTTGGTGTAACAAATTTGCTTTTACAATGCTGTTGTAGACTGTGCATAAAAAAGAGGAATTATTAAGTGGTAAAACAGTTGATTGTGTATCTTGGAAGATTGGACGTAATATGTTTAGACAGCCAAGCAGGGAACGAACTAGTTATGCAGCTACTTGATTGAGAGGTTGTATTTATTCATTTTATTTTTACTACTTAAAATGCTTTGGACGGCAAACGCGTCTTTCAGCAGTGGACATTTTAGCAAAGCCAAACGTGGGCCCGCATTTGGTGTCCGTAGTGGACACCGAACTCATGCCCACTCATGTTCGAGTCCGCACCGCTAAACTATTTTAAAAAACGTTTTGTGTCTCAATAAAGTCTTGCATTTGTTGAAATTAAATCAGTCGCGCGATATTCAAGTGACGAAAATAATAAACCAACTAATAAGCTGATAGTTCAGTTTTATTAATAAATAGTAATCTACACTGTTTCGAAATGTTTACATAAATACATGTAATGATAGCATTAATAATCAAACAATAAAATTATTAAAACTTTTTATAAAATGACCTAACTTGTTTCTTATAAGTCAAACGTAAATATTTACTTCAAGTGCATTTCGAATTGCTATATATTTATATAAGTGGTTTTTGATCTTTAAACAAAGGATTTATTTACTTTGAATATTCAAAAATTTCTCACCGACTAATTTGGAATTTTCTTAAGCGCTATCTAATTATATATATATATATATATAATTTTTTATTTTGTTTCATTTTGTTTTTATTGCTTTAATATTTTGCTGATAACATGTTTAGCGAGTGTACATTAAGCAAAGCGAAACGAGGACCTACATTTAGTGCTCGCGGTGAGACTTGAAACCATGCCTACCCGAATTCGAGTGGAGCGCTTTACCAACTTTGCCACTGAGGCATTTGTCAATGTCTGTTAATTAACGTTTTTGACACAACATTGACATTATATTTGGACTTGATTTTGACATACTGTCCAAGCCAAAGTATGAAAATAATTAAAATCTTTAACCAACGCTTTTGGCAATAATACCTAATATCAAAACAGCAAGTGTATTTTAACAGTTTGTTTGAGGAATTCAATAAAAATATTATTTTATAATTTAAATCAAATGCACAAACATCGATTATATTAGTATTACAAACTGTAAAAAGCGAAGAAAAAAATTCATTATTATTCATTTGGGTCACTTGATAAATTATTTTGATAAAATCCGCATGTTTGATTAAACACCCTTTATAGATCTATGTTCCCAAGTAAGATGTCATCCCGATGCCGAATGTAACGACGGCTATTGTTTATGTAAACCGGGTTATGAAGGTGACGGCTATTGGGAATGTAGATCAGTGACCAATGAAAGTAAGACCTCAAACTCCATTGTCGTGTGCATTATATCAATGTGATGATTGATGATCAAGGACGTTTCGCTGCATGTTGATTATATATGTCGAATCATTGAAAAGCACAACGTTCATTTGTACAACCCTTGTTTCCTTTTTATTATATCTTGCATGTTTGTCTTTGAAACAACCATCATCCAATCTCACTAATATCTTTTTTGTAGATTGCATGGTTAGTTAAATAATGTAGGAGGTTTTCCAAAAAAATCCTATACCTTCATTAGTTCACGTTAGTTTCGGTATTTTCCTATCCTAAAAAGACATCGAGATAGGAGCCAATGCTTTACATTTAGACAGTTTTTGGTAATTTGTTTGATGATGCGTAATTTTTTGTAAATTGTGGTTTTCTCAAAACAAATTTCCAAATAGCTGTGTAGGAAATGGTTAATAATCTTATGATTGTTTGTTGTCAGTTTTAGATTAATACGTTATTCTAACTGCACTTCAATATAATATTTCTTAGTAAAGTTTGAGTTTGAACTAAAAATTTGAACATTAATTATGTCGACTACTTACAAATGACTAGTAGAAAAATTCAACTATGATATTGCAAATTAGTTTATGTACAGACTAAGAATTAAATTTGAAAAATTACATTTATAAGGGTATTGTGTGCTTGTCAATTGTTTTCTCTAAAGCATGTACAAATACTTTTTAATGTACCAAAAGTATATCTGTTGTAAACGTCATTTATAATGGAGCTTTATAGAATGGAAAAAATATAATTTGTTAAAATGTAGCGCAAAACACAGACAATACATTCTTTTATGCTTTCATTGATTGAACGTTCTACAACAAACACATTTAGCGGGTAGACGTTTAGAAAACCCCAACAAGAATTTGTATTTTTTTCAAAAATTAAAATTCCTCCTTGTTATAATACGACACTGGCACCTTATTTAACTTTTTTTTATCTGTTTATTACAAAGGGCATTAAACGTTCTATTTCATTATGACAATTAGTTAAAGCACTTTTGTTTCACATAATAATATACAGCATAATGTATTCATTTGTATATGTTGCATACAGTACATTTTTTCAATAGTCACTTTTTACTAACATCAAACTTATTTTATAACAAAATTTAAACCCCAATAACTAATTTTTATTCTCATCCGCCAAAGATTCCGCAACTTCGTGTGGCATGTGTCGAGGAATTCCTTTTAAGGAAATGGCTCAGTGTATTCAAGGCAGATGCGTTTGCGCTTCAGGTTTTATCCAAACAGAACCGGGCGTTTGCAACGAATGCGTTCAGGAAAATTGTCATCCCGACGCTGTATGTCGTCCAAACACTCAATTTTTGGGAGCTTATTCGTGTGCGTGCAAACCGGGATGGACTGGAGATGGTGTGACGACGTGTGTCGCTTCAAATAATGTACATGCAAATTGTGTTGGCGACTGTGTCATTCGTAATGCTGAATGTAATTCGGCAACCGGAAGATGTGAATGTCGCGTTGGATATACCGGAGACGGATATACTGGATGTTATTGGAATTGTGAGGAATGTTTGCCTAACGCACAATGTGACCGCGAAAACGAACGGTGCATTTGCCCATCCGGATATTATGGCAACGGATATACCTATTGCGAGCCGATACCGGTCCAAGAAAGTATGTTTACACAGACACACACACACACACACACATATATATAATTACATCAAGCTTTGATACCTTACTACAGATACATTTAGCATATAAATGCATTTTTATTATTGGCCATGGAAAGATATACAAACGATAGGAATAATTGAACTAGACAAAATAGATTGTGTATACGAATGTCTAGTGGTACAGCACTGGAATCAAAGCTGGTTGGACACCGATTTGAGTATTATCACTGACATTGGAAGGCAACCAAATGAGCTATCCTATCTACAAAATCATTAATTGAATGTTAGCAGTTTTATATTTTTTTCCAAACAAAAATAATAGAAGACGTAAACTGTGAGATGAATTCATTTCGTATATTCTCTTCAGTCACAAACATATAAAGAATCCACACATTAAAACCCATTTTGTGTGCACAAAAACAATTTGTAACTTTATTAAAATTAGCGTGGACTTGACATATGCATGTTGCATATGTGTATGAAAGTATAGTTATAAATGTTAAGTTAATTACATCATATAATTATATATATATATATATATATATATATATATATATATACTTTATATGTTTGTGACTGAATTGAATATACGAAATGAATTCATCTCACAGTTTACGTCTTCTATTATTTTTGTTTGGAATTATGCTTTATATTTTTTTGACAAATCTTTACATGTTTGATAAGTAGAGAAATGTTCATATTATATGTAGTCTATACTTCCAATAATAAAAATACTATTGACTCCATACCTCAACGTAGAGCATCGTGGACTAAGATTTAAGCGGAATCGTAGTCTCTGTTCTAGTAGCATGCACAATAGTATATCCAAACTTCTGTGTTAATTGATGAGTGCCAAAATAGAGCTAATGTTCGTTTATTTATTCATTCATTTGATTGGTGACATAGCCAGCTTTTTATTATTTCAATATTCGTATTTTGTATCGATAAGCGTAACAAACGTTGAATAATAACGAAGTTTCTTGGCTAATAGACAGAATCCTTGTAACGTCAGCACCATCTGCAAACAATGACGAAGTTACCTAGTTTCTTGTCAGACTTATCTTCCTTAGCCCAACGGCTACATATGGTGTGCGTATACCTTAAGATACTTTAAGTACCCCAGGTTTATGCTTGCACCCACTAACTGAAGAGAAAGCCCAGATGTACCACTGTACACTCGGTCCCTGGATGCACCTAGTCCAGGATGCGCCACGAGGAGGAACAATCAGAAATATCACCATTATTAAAAATTGAGCATTACTCAAATCATTAGAATTATAAGCATCCCACAGCTAAAGTATTTGAAAAATATTTTATATTATATCGATACCTTGAAACCATTTTTCTAAAAGAGTTTATTTTAATTTTAAAAAAACAGGCATTTTTTATTAAAAAAATGGTGCTATTTCAAAAATACCGTCTTTTAATTAATTAACCTTTTCTTTAATTTTTAACAATTTTCAAAATTTAATAATAGAAAACAATTGTTCAAAATAATATTTTTTGTAAGGATGTACTGTTTTAGATAAATAGCTACAGATACATTTCTAGTGCTTGAAGTTGTCCTCGAAAGAGGAAATCCAGATATATCTTTGTGCATTTGCTTTTTACTCCGTCCAAAAGAGCACCATGCAAAAATATTTAATTGGGGATATTATTACAATCGGAACTTAAGAACACATAAGGATATGCACTTTTTTCAAATTGAGTTGCCTTGTGGTGTCATTGAATGAGTTCATGTTCAAACAAGCGTGTTTGACAAACCTGATGAATGTGACTATGGTATATGGATGTTTTCATTTTCCTAGAAACAGTAAAAGTATCAATTGTTGGTGAAAATCAAATGTTGCGCATTACAAACGAATCGCAGCCCATCAAGCTCCGGTGTTTGCTTACGACATCTGATCAGTCGATGCTAGGCCAGTGGATCCCACCCGAGGGAGCTCAAAATCCTGTGGTAACTCGATCACGTATGCACGATGGTTTTGAAATCGCATTACACATTGATCAGCCCAGACTGACTGACTCGGGCAGGTATGAATGTCGGGCAGGGGATGTTCAAGCCTTCATTGATGTTACTGTTGAAAAAGTGGCTAGTGCGTTTTTATTTAAATTATTAATGGTATTATTATTATTATACGGTTGTTATTATTATTATTAGTAGTAGTAGTAGTAGTCAAATATATAAGTATCTTTTTTATCTTCAACAAGTATAAAGTTATCAACTGCATTGTAGCAAATCTCAGGTTTGATTAAGAAAGGAGGAAACCTAGAGCGCAAGATTAGCAGTTTGGCCTTTGAACAATAAATATTGCTAAAGAAACAACAAGACCACTGCAACAAATTACGACAAACAAGTGGAAACATGATTCCGATGAAAGAGTTGATTGAAAACCAAATGATGGTTCAATCTTCAATATGCTATATTTTTAATTACAAAAATGTAAAGCATATTTACATGTTGCCCCATACTCTTTATAACGAATGAGTTTTGTATTAATAATGATACTTGGTAGAATTTTTTTGGCAATTAATAATAGGGGAAAGACAGTATTTAGTGCCTCGACAATAATTTGAAGCCTCATCTATTAGGCTATGAATTTAGCAACTGTACTATCAAATGTCTGTCTAAAATGCCGTTTGTTTTTCAAAATAATAAAAGTATTAATTTGTAAAATACGGTTATAATTATAAAATTTACACTTTTTTTTAATTTTATATACATTGATATATTTTTAATTTTTGTCACTTTTGCCTACACAAATAACCTTCAAAACTGAATAAAGTAATGGCTCAATAGGCAATTTGAGTCTATGCTCAATATTGACTTTGATTTTTCTGTCTATATGTTTGTTTTAGCCCCATTTACCGTTGTGTTGACCAGCGATGATGGAATACTTACGACGGAGTGGAGTGATCACAATAGTACTGCAGCAAAACTTTGGTACATAGGCAAGTTTGAACTATCTTTCATTTCCGACTTTTCATCCAAATGCAGATCAACATTTTATTTTATTTTCTAATATGTTCAACAAATCCGTTTTTTAGTCTCAAATCCGTGTTATCAAAGAACAAAGCATAAATCTGACAACGCTACCTTTGATATATATATATATATATATATATATATATATATATATATATATATATATATAAATATATATATATATATATAAAAGAAATCAAAAATACATTTGCATGTACAATTAACTATCAAAACACCACAAATTAGCAATCTTTATTAATTTTTTTCAGATGTCTGTTGACAGATAGAAAAACTTCATTTTTCATTTCATTTTGGTTGGTGATCACGTGGTCACCTCTTTATTATTTCCCATATTTATACGACATGTAGAACAATCGATTTCGATGGCTTGACAAGCGTAGACAAACGTGGAAGAATAACAAAGTTTCTTGGCTGGTAGACGGCATCCTTGTGACGTCGCCACTGTTCGCAAAGATTGACGAGGCCGCCTGATTTTTTGTCAGAGTTATCTCCCTTAGCCGAAGGGCTACATATGGTATACGTATACCTTTAGATACCTTTAAGTATCCTGGGTGTATGTTCGCACCCACCCGCCGTAGCGGAAGCCCAGTTATACCGCTGTGCACTCGGACCCTGCTGTTATTAGTCTAGATGCCTAGGGGCACCTAGTCCAGGATGCACCACGTGGAGGACTAACAGTCAGGAATATCACCATCATTGGAAATTGAGACTTTATAAGCATTACTCAAATCCTCAGGATCATTAGCATCCCATAGAAAAACTTGAATTAAACAATACTGATTTTATTTGATTTAGTATTATTGGTAATCACTTAAATATGCAAAACTGTCGGATTAAATATTACGGTGAAATTCAATTTTTATTTTAAAAACCATCTGTTTCTGTTTTTTGTAATACATTATTGCAATAAGATGACAAAAATGTTAGGCAACACAATTATTATCGTTAGTTATTTGGCTTTTCATCGCTTCAATATTTTACGAGAAGCCATATTTTGGCAAGTGAGCATTTAGCCCATATTTCATACTGGTAATTTAAATCTAGCGCTCCAAGCAACCGTTGCCATGCCAATAGAATTCAAAAGCTTTTATTTGACTGCTCTAAATGTTCACTTACTGAAATATATTTCTTATACAAACAATCAATAAAACCGCAAAAAACGTCACTACTTGTAGGTCAATAGTAAAACATTTTTTATTATCGATATTAACAACAGTGGAAAACAACAAACACGCTCGCGTATCCATGGTAGCTGACTGTACAAACCAGCGCATTATTTACACAGCGCATTACGGTCACGCCATAAGATGGGGCGATGCCAATTTGAATCAAAAGGATCTTATTACCAAAGAAATCTTTTATTCCCAACTGAGTCGTTTCCGCAACTTGGCTTTGGACCACTTATCGGGCAATCTATTTGCCTGGGACGAGTCGTACGAAAGCATTGCCGTGTTCAATACAAACAAGCCGAGATCGCGATACACGCTTCAAAATATTCCCAGCTTAAATACGTCAATTCCACAACAATTTGCTGGTTTGGCTGTACATCCAACTCAAGGGCAAGTTTTATTCATTAAATTTTAATTTTCTTTTTTTTTTTGTTGTTTTTACTAAAACACGTCTCAATGGGAATAAGTGCAGCCATGCAGTCAAACTGGAATTCGCATGTAGTGTAAATGCCTTGCGAATTAGCCACTACATTATCCTGAATAGAATTTTAGTTTTTAGAACATATAGAAAATTAGATAGAGCTTCAATATTCAAATTAGGGTTTGAATTAAAACCGAGATGGCACAGTAGTAAGAACGCGCCTATCTCTGTAGCGAAAAATCTAAAATTTAAACCTTCAAAAACTTTCACTTGTTTGTTCCTGGACAAACATCACAATTGTTTATCCATAAGGATACAAGTTCCGGTTTAGGTTTAACGACATTGAAAGGCTTCGATGTAACTTAAAAATTCACAATTGTTTTATTTTTCCTATTAACCTTTTTGTTTTTACTGCTTGAATGCTTTACGGAATTTATTTATCAGCGATTGGCCGTTCTTTTTTTTTAATTGTTACTACTTTAAATATTTTAAGCAAAACATCTTTCACCAGTAAACATTTTAGCGATTACAATATGGATCCGCATTGGGTCCGGTAGTGGGTATCGAACTCATGTTCACCCAAACTCGAATCGAGCGCTGTACCGCTCAACCATCCCGGCAATGAACGAATTCGAATCCCTACTTATCCATTTTCAAATCCGGTGTTCTACTAATTCTACTACCCAAGAAACAATAATTGTTATTTTTTCAAATTTTGATTGATTTGCTAAATTTTCATTTTTATTTTAAATATTGACTACCATTTTGTCTTTAAGATAGTCCTAATGCATTTCTTTTGGGATGTAAATGTTTTACGGAAAACATTTTTGCAGAAAGTATACATTTAGCGAAACCGATCGAAAGCCAGTATTTAATGCCTGGCACACAAACCCATGCCCACATAAGCGTAAGTCCAGTACCGTACGACTAAACTACCTGAGCATTTGAAAACTTAAGTCAAGCTCATATTTTATGTAGTTTTTAATTCCAATAATAGTACTTTTCCTGACTTCTTATCTCCCAAAACTAAAATCGAGCAGGGGTTGAATGCATATATATATATAATATGTATATGGTAGATCGGTGTAAGTATGTAAAGTACGTAAAAAGTACTTTAAAAATACCATTATCAAACGTATCCATCTGGCTAAGGGAATTTGCCCTGAAAAAATAGAACAGTTTTATCAATTTTTCTAAACAGATACTGCCAAAAAAGGTGCTATTCCTTAACTTAAAAAACTTCAATACATTTTTCCTATGTTTGTCAAATATTTAATTTTTTACAGGTAAAACAGTGATGGGAGTTTGTTTAAAATATTTTACAATCCTGTTATATCAATCTACTTTTCGACCTGTCTTTCCCCCCCTTCATCAAAAAACAGACTTTTGTATTTCGCCATCTTCGCCGACGGTTTTCACCCAAATGGAACCATTCAAGTGGTATCAATGACTGGCGACAGAGAGCAACAGCTGATCCAGTTAAATGGCGAACCGCTGGCACTCAGTTTGTATCCCAACACCAATCCAAATACTCTTTCGGCTGGCCGACTGTGCTGGATGGAACGATCGTTGAAGGGGATGTACGGCTACACAACCAAACTATTTTGCGCCAAACTTAGTTCTGACGGACGAAGTATAATGCAACAAGAAAAGGTTCGCGAATTTAACAGAGGCGATCATCCGTCATGGGGCATGACTCAGCACATGGGCAGCTTGTTGTGGGCGGATGCGTACAAGTAAGAGTCAAATTGTTTTATTATTATTAATTGAGACAGAAGTATACTCAGCATTAACAAATACATAAACAGCATTCTACACTATCAGCAAAAGAACATTTCAAATCACCAACAAAAAAGTCAGCGTTTATATTTATAATTACGTTGATATTATAAACGTTGGGCAATCTCAATTAATTAAGCCATCTACACAAGCACACAAAAAATCGAATTGTGCAAAGTAATCAACTATAAAATAAGAACACTCATCATTCTCTTAAGTTCAATTTTGACATATTGTAAATGCATTAACAGTCTTTTTAATTGTGGAATACACAAGTTACAGCAAATATTTGCTCTGTATTTGGTCAAGTTGTATTTATTTTTAAAGATTTTTAATACAACTGTTGTGGCCGTAGTTGTTTCAATTTGGACAGTAGTTTAGTAAGAAGTAAATTATATTAATCGTACATATTTATAAAAACATTTAGCATATATTTTACAAATAATTAAGTCCAACACTCGTTAGTAAACAATACTTAGTTTTCAATTTATTCCCACATACATTAATTACAACAAAAAGTAAACAAATGAAAACCAGCGTTAATCTAATCAAGTTAATACATTGTCAATTAAATATAATCATGCAAACTAGATTATTTAAACCAACGAGTCGTTACAATACGCTCATCGCCATTTCAAATTTATCTTAAAGAGAAATAGGAATTACAAAAATTGATTACTAATTCCTTAAATTGTACAAACTATTTGCAACTACAATATGTTTGACGTCTTCTTTCAGAACAACATTCTACACAAATAATCCAACTAAACGGGTCAATGTACGCCATGTTTGCTGTTCTAATCGATTCCAGTCAATATCCGTTTTGGACAAATGCCCTCCAGGTAACGTTTGAGGCTTTTTTATATTATGACAAATATATCGATTAAAATTCATGACTGTAAAATGAATTTATAGGTTTATTACTGAAAGTATAGTTGAGTAGCTTATCTGTCAAACTAAAATTTTATATTTCCATACTTCCTTTAAATTAATATTCAACGCTTATTATTTAATTCAAAAAAGTTCTAAAATTAAATTTTTATGTACACAGATAAAACAAAACTTTTGTTATTATTTTTTTAATGTTGATAGTACCACTTTTATTTATTCTATTATAATACATTAATTTCGAACAAGTATTTAAAAAAATTGAATATTCAGTGAGATATTTTAATTTATTAGCTTTTACATGTTTTAGAATACAATCATTCTATTAAAAATAGATAAATTTTGTTTGATTTTTATCCAGTCAATCAAACTTAACATACTTTAGAATATAATTCTGTATTAATGTTCAGACTTGTTAATAGGTAGTACATTATTACATATCAAATAGTTTATAATTCCACATGTAAGATTTCATTTAAATATATTAGAACAATTCTATCAATTTGAATACCCAAATAAATATAAGCAATAAATCTTAGGCATTTGTGCTTCTTTATAGGATAAATGCTTAAACCAGCCCCGTGACACGGTATACCGTTATTTTGTTTAATTATTTTTACAATCAGGACCAAGCAACGCATGTAGCTACATGAATGGTCACTGTCGCCACATTTGTTTGCCCCAAGAAAACCAATCACCTGTATGTGTTTGTCCTGATAATGAACCTGGATGTCATCCGCAAATGTGAAAATGAAGTCGAGTGCATCATCTACAATTATTGTATTTGCTTTTTAAGCTCGTTATTTACTGTGTGTGTGCATACAGTCCCATTCTTGTTATTTAATCAAAATTTTAGTGCTAATTATAATTATAGAAAACAATTTCCAGCATCTTCAAATCGTGCTTATAAATGTGTTTCAATCTTATTTATGTAACACTTATTATTCAACCATTTATCTACAATAATTTAATGTTTTATTATTTAACACATTGTTAGTTTGTTTAATAATATAAAAATACAAAAACATATTTATACGAATGTTTTTTCCTGTTTATTACTTAAACGTTTTGAGGAAACTTTTTTAGTAAGTAGACATTTTAATACAACCAGAAAATACACACATTTGGTCCCAGTGGTTAAATCAAATCCCCTTATAATAGTCAGAATAATAATAATAATAATAATAATAATAATAATAATAATAATAATAATAATAATAATAATAATAATAATTAATAATAATAATAATAATAATAATAATAATAATAATAATAATAATAATAATGTAATAATAATAATAAACAGAAGCAGCGTCAAGAAACCTAAAACTGTCACTCAAGATTTCTTAAACCTTACAAAAACCTACTTCACTCACAACAAACAAAAAACAGTCACTGTAAATTACTATTTACAAAACTTTTAATCTAATTCTTTTCAATTCAAAGAAATTAATCATCACCATTTTAATACAAAAATTACCACGGTTTGAAAGAATATAACTATATATAACTATAATATTTACAATCGCAACATCTTAGCTCGTTTGAGAGCCTCACTAGCCTCTTTCTTTTGTTGTAAAAACGCTTGGCGCTCGCGAATAAATTCATCGTACGACTGGATAGTATGATCCTGTTCAGAAACGATTTCAATGCCAAGCATGTGCGATGTATTAATGAGAAATTTGCAAATGTGTCTCAAACTGTACGTATACAATGCCGGATCTGCCTGCTTCATTTGAGCGATATGATAAATGTGCTTTAGGGTGAGACGCCCGCAAACTTCGCCTGTCAAAAAAATATTAAATAAACAAATGTGTTGTAAACCTTAATAAAATTTGAACTAGTACATGTCATTCATTTTCATTCACTTTGCTTGGTGACGTAGTTTCTTGGCTTGTAGACGGAATCTTTGTAATGGCGCTACTGTTAGTAAAGATCGACAAGGCCATCTGATCTGTTGTCAGGGTTATCTCCCTTAGTCCAACGGATACATATGGTATATGTATACCTTAAAATACCTTTTAAGTATCCCAGGTGTATTCTCCCACCCACTCGCCATAGCGGAAGCCCACTTATACACTCTGACCCTGCTGTTATTAGTCTAGATGCCTAAATATACCTAGTCCAGAATTCTCCACGTAGAGGACGAACAGTTAGAAATATCACCATCATTAGAAATTGAGACTTTACTCAAATCCTTAAGATCATTATCTTGATACAGTAGAAAATAATGCGAAATGTTTTATTTAAAAAGGCGGTAAAAAATATAACTTAGTATTGTAAACATTAATGCCGAAAATCAGAAAACGCGGAATCAGATCGAGACCTTCGAGAAATCTGTTCAAGAAAACTTCAAATGACAACTGTTAATTAACCTGTATATTAATCAGAATCAGTCAATTATTTACTTATTTATCCATTTTTAAAAATATTGCAATAATCAACTACCGTTTCCAGAAATAGATTAGAATAAAATTGTATCAAATTACCCTTACTGTAAATTCAAGAATACTAATAATTGTTAAAATAACAACCATATTCCTGCTCTACCTTTCAAGTAACCTACTGAACACTATATTCAACTTAAATTCTAAATACCCATACTCATCTACCCAAAATTATATATCTTAATAATCTATATATTAACAAAATAAATAAATAATCCTACTTTCACCACCACTTAACATAATAAAATATTGTTTGCATATTCAGGTAATTTCTATTTTCGAGTAAAAATTTCAAAATATTGACAAATTCTGTAAAAGATAACACAATAGCTTAAACACCGTACATTCTCAATTAAAATTCAAAGATATCAAATTTTTTATTTAATAAATGAACATTTATTCAAATTTTATCTTAATACCGGGGAGTTATATTAAAATATTAATAAATCCATAAATAAAAAACTTTAATTATATAAACATATACTAACTTGAAACAGAAGTACCCTTGCTCACGCCAGCAGCCAACCTAAGTAAATGCATAGAAGATGGATGTGAAATCGTCAGATTGTAGGATCTATCAGGCTGTAAAAATGTCTTTAATCCAAAACTTTATTTAACTTACGTTAACTGTAACTAGGCAAGGAATTGGGGTACTTTCTTTCATATTTTTTGTTCTTTCATTAAAATCTTTACAAAAATTTGCAATGTTCAAATTTAACTAATTAAGTAAATTGAATTTTTAAACATTAAAATTGAAACAAACCTTTCCTAACGTTGGACCAAGAGGTGGTGCAGGTGATGCTTGCTTAGCGGGTATCAGCATTTTTAGATAGGGTGGATGAAACACTCCTTGAACGAGTGCTTTTGATTTTCTAACTTTACCAGCTGCACGACTCATTTCTAATTGGATATAAAAAAACAGTATTTAATTTTCGTTTATTATTTCCACTAAACTTTAAACCATTAAAATGTATTAAGATAACGAAAACACCAAATTTTATAATGTTTCAAAAATTAATTGTGTAATTAATTCAAAAAATAAAAAATATATACAATATAATGTATTTATTGTACCACATATATAACACCTTTTATCATTGAATTACTATAAGTAAACAACAATACATTTGTTTAATCCGTTTTCTTAAAAAATAAATAAACATTACTTAATTCAAAAACAAAAAAGCATAAAAAGTACTTTACAAAAAGTTGGACGCAGCAACCTTGAAAATTCAAGTTAACCAATTTATTTACAATTTTTGTATACATTTCACAAAAGCATTTAATTAAAATTATTAATAAAAAATTTACTTATTTTTATGTATATACAGTAATTTTTAATATATATGTTTTTTGTAAATTTGTTTATTTACAAATTTTATGTAACCATTTTTTGTTTCAGGTTTCAGGTTTATACAAGAGTTAAATAAGATTTAGGAGGATTCAGGAAGGTACACAAGATGCGTGGAAATTTATCTTTTTGATTCTCGGTTCTCAATGTATCTGAAAGTTCAAAATCGGGGAGAATAAAGAGGGAGGAAGAAACTGGGACAAACAGGAATAAATAATATAAAGGATAAAAAGTAGTAACAATATAGGAGAAAAGTGAATAAATAAGTTGGACAAGACAAGTAGATAAATAAAAAAATTTAATAAAAGAGGCAAGCAAGTACTAATCATAATTAATCTTAAATGACCCTAACGTTTTAGAATTGACTACATGAATCTATGTGAAAAATGATTTTATCTAGAGCGAGTGAGAGCTCTGGGTTTGTGAATTTTAAGACAATATTTCCTAAGGTTTCCACTACTTACATTAAAAAAATGAGTGATGCGATTGCTAGCAAATAACTGATAGATTAAGATTAAGTCACCTTGAAGTCGCCTATCTCCTAAAGGGGATAGTTTTAGTATCCGCAAACGCTTTGGGTACAACTTGAGACAAAGTTCATATGGGAGTTTGGAAATCGTTTTTTGGACTCTATTCAATTGATATATATCCGCTTTCCGAGATAGGGCTGTTACCTAAATACAATATTCTAAATGTGGTCTTATATATAACATAAAAGTAGACAAAAGCAGTCCATAGGAATTTTACCTAAATTACGTCTGAAGAACTTTATCAAGCTAAAACATTTTAGGGTCACTTTCTCGTAATGTAGTATGAATACTATGAATGGTGTGAAAGTAACCCCTAGATCTTTAATCCCTTTTACCGTAGTAATAACTTTATCGCAAATCTTAAAAATCTTTTTCAAGGATCTTCCAAATGTTATATGCCTACACTTTTCTAAATTTAAAGGTAGCTTATTCCTAACCGACCAAACATAAATATTGTTAATATCTTGCTGCAGAAGTTCAGGGTTTGTGTCTCAGGTTTTAAGATCGTCCGCATAAAGCAGAATATTTGATTAAACTTTTGTAGATAGATCATTAACAAACATAATGAAAAGTAGGGGACCTATGTATTATCAACTTTTTTTTCTTTTTTTTATGCTCATTATTTTTATTCTTACGACTTACTCTTTATTTTATTCCGCCTTTGTGCTTCTGTTAGTTTTTATCCGGTTTTGGAATTATTATTTGTTATTTTTTGGATATCTTATATTAGCATTGGGAACTTAAGAAATTTGCTTGTTTTCAAAGTTCGGTCTGACATAACAATCTGTTAACATCTGAGACTTAAATAAAAGTGACAATCTTTTACAATTACAAATGCCCTATCTTTATTTCCAACCGATAGAATCGATTAAGTCATTAAAAAAACTAGGAGTACTGGTGGACTCTGCACTCAAGTTCACAAAGCATCATACAAGAGTAATTCAAACTTACTATCGGCTAACTAAATTCTTGTAAAAAAATTTAGGTAGCTTATCTCAGTGATGTGTTCGTTTACGTTATATGCTTTACATTAGACCACATCTGGAATACTGTACTAAAGTTACAACTCCAATTTTAAAATTTGACATACACAGTCTCCAGAAGGTACAAAGGACGGTTTCTAAAATTTCTAGGTCTATTAAACATTTGTTTTATCAGGATAGGCTATATTTTTTAAACATTTTTTCTTATGCGACAGAAGGCTCCGGGGCGACCTTATTTAGGTGTATCAGTCAATATTATCCGGTTCGTTTTTTTTTTGTACGCAAATGTTAATTTTTAATGGAAAAACATTTTAAAAAGTAGGTTCTTTTTTTAATTATAAAATTACATTTTTAGTCATTTACTAGTAGAGTAATTATGAATGTCTAAAAAATTGTTCTATTTTGTTATTTATGAACAAATTATTGACCAGAAAACAAAAAATTATGTAGTTGCTTGTTAGAAACTTGTTCCAACTATAGTGTGAAAATAGAATTAAATTATTTTAATTTAATGCAAATGTAAAAAAATTGTTCATGTTTTAATTGCGACCATGTGTACATTTTGTAGATTGAGCATAAGCGAATTGTTTTAATATTAGTAAATGCTAAGTAAAATTATGCTTTACTACAATGTACGTATTTTGTTAAACTTTATTTAACAAGAATAAGCATTTGTTTTAAATTAAAGATCTAAATTTATTACATGTGATTTAAATGCAATTGTGTTCTACTTAATTGCAACAAACAAAATGTTTGTATTATTGTAAATGATTACATTAACAATTAATAAATTAAGGTTTATGTTTGTATAATTTTATTTAAAAAATAATAATAAATTACGACTTAAAATAACTTTAAAACTTATAAAAATGCTATGCTTAAATCACAGAATTAAAACTTTAATTTTAATACTATTATTGATAATTTTAATTAAACGTTAGTTTAGAAAATCTTTTAAGCAATTAATATTGTATAATTTTTAAAATACTTTAAAACAAATAAAGTTATTTGGTATAATAATATTTTTAAAATGTTTTTTTATTTTTTTTGTATAAAATAAAAAATGATTATATTACATTAAAAGTACTGTTAATTGTGCAAGTAACATTTTATAGAGTTAAAATTGTATTTTCTAATAATTAATATTCTTTATCCATTATTACTAGTAGTTTGTAAATAATTGTTATTTAAATCTTTATATTTATTTATTATTAACATTACATATTACAAATTGTGTTATTTAATTAAAAAATAAAGAAACAAAAACATTATATGTAAATTGCATAATATTTTATCAAAAGCTGCAAAAATAACAAAAAATAAAAACTAGTAATTATCTGCAGTATTTAGACGAGGCGCTGTCAACATATTTTAAACGTTAAAATCTTACTTTAATTAAATGTAATACAGTTTTGTTTTAGCAAAATAATTATTTTGCAATAATTTACACTTTAATTAATTATAATTAATTGACATTTTGCCGGGATGGTCTATCGGTACAGCGCTCGAATTTGAACCTCGGTGGGTATCCTGGTTCAAATCCCAACACCGGTTTGAAAATGAGGGCCTAATTTCGGCTTCGCTAAAATGCCCACTGCTAAGAGATGTTTTTGTAAAACATTCAAAGTAATAAACATAAAATTAAAAAAATACATAGTTAATATATTTATGTTTTTCTATTTGTTATAAAGTATATTAAAGTTAATTAAATAAAATTTAAATAAACTAAAATAATGATACAATTATTTTTTTATCAAAACATAAGTGTGCACATAAACAATAAAATATGTGTCAGATTACGTTAATGTATAATAAAATAATTTTCTTTAAAAATGTTATTATAAGCAAAATTTTAAATGATTTACTGTGTAAAAAATTTAACAAAACCCGTTTATACATAAAAATTAATAACTTATTTTAATTAATGCATTACTAATATATCCAACCTATAACTTACAAACTTTTTAAAACATTATTGTTTTTACTAAATTAAATGGTACAACTTTAATTAATTGTAATTTAAAAAAATAATTTTAAAAATAATACCAATAGTTTAAGAAATTTTTTTTTATTGAAAAAGTTGATTATATAATACAAAATTAAACTTTACAAAATAAGGTTAAAAAATTGAGGAATTGTGGAATTTATAAAGAATAATGAATTTTATTTCTAATACGAAAAATATTTGCATTTTTATTTGTAAAATTATTTTAAAATATAATTTATTTTTAAACGTACTTAAAATATATATAAATTATCACTTTGTAATCTAAATTAAAATTTTAGTACAAAAAACTATTAATACAAAATCTTTATTTTAATTTTATTTTTTAGTTAATATTGTTAAAATAATGTTAAAAAAATGTTTTATTAAAACATATATATGCTTAATACAATTAGGTAAAGTTAGAAAATCTAATTAATAAAACTGTATCGTTTTTAACACTGGGATGTTAATAATTATAAGTATTTGAGTAATGCTTATAAAATATTAATTTCTGACTGCTCCTACTCCATGTGGTAGAACCTAGACTACCCGTTTAGAGGCATTTGGACTAACAACAACAGAAACCGATTATACATTAGTAAAACTGGGCTTCAGCTACGGCGGGCGGGTGCAAGCATAAACTCAGAATACTTAAAAGGTATTTTAAAGCATACATATATTATATGTTGCCGTTAGGTTGAGAGAGATAATTCTGGCAAAAAGTCGGGCAGCCACGTCCATCTTTGAAAACACTTTAATTATCAAAATTTATTATTTAATTAAATAAATTATATTTATATATGTGTATATATATTAAAAACCACATTGTTGACTAATACGTAGCTAGTGATAAAATAATGTTAACTGTAATAATTACAACCCTCACAACAATTGCTGCAAAAAAGTGATTATTTAACTAAAACCTCTCTAGCATCTAGATAGCATACAAGAGAAACGTCACTTCAATTATTAGAATAATAATTTATTATTATTATTTAAAACCCTCTAAGCTGTAAAAAATATTATCAAGTTGTAGCTTATGAAAAAATGATATAATAAAAACATGTACTATTTATATGAATATAAAATATAAATATTAAAAAAAAATTGTATCTATTTTTAAATTATTAATTAACGTACAATCAACAGTGTTGAGCTATTTAGCAAACATTATATATAAAGATTAAATGTTATAAAAAATCTAACTGAAGAAAATGTATTTTTAAGTAAACACAAATTTTATTTTTTTGTTTTTATTCAACTAGATAGTTCAGGAGAAGAAAAAGAATCTAAGTAGTTTTTCACTGTTAACAGGTAATGCTTTATGTTTTAAATTATTTTAAATTTAAAAATAACTAAGTTTTTTTTTTAACAAAAAAAATATTTATATAGAATAATTTCAATATTAATAAAAATATTGGTAGTTCATTTGAAAATTATTTAATATTAATATATAATTATTAAATTCAATGTTAATTCTAAATGTGTTGACAATAAAACAAATATCTCAGTAATTGAATTTATATTATCCAAATTACATAATTTCTGATTTGTATTAAAATAGAAGCACGTAAAAGTACTATAATTATTATTATACGCAATAGGTTATTACTATTGTTTTTAGTAATTGTAATAAAAAACAGAAACATTAAAACTGCTATTTATTTTTACATATTAAAATAGTAATCTGTTGCAAGTAACAATTTAATAATTAATTAAAAAATTAAAATTAATTTAACAGTTTAAATTATGTAAAGTTTTCTAAGTCTATTTTTTGACGAAGTATACTTGATTTAATATTAGAATACATAATCAGCATTACAAAAAGTGCCAAAACTAACAGTTATATATATATATATATATATATATATATATATATATACAAATTTGTTTAATATATATATATATATATATACAAATTTGTTTAATATTAAATCTGTAAAATACTTTAAACAAACACAGAAGCTATTAAAATATTATTTATTTTAAAGTAAAATGTAATTACATGTTCTAATTTTTTAATCCAATAAAAAATAAACGTTTTTGGTATTAAAATTCAAAAAACAATACAAAAATAATGTATTATTATATTTTGAATAATGTTATATATATATATATATATATATATATATATATATATATATATATATATATATATATATATATGCATTTTAAACTTTAGCCTTTTTAATAAATAAAAAAATTTAAGGAAACGGAGAAGGTATTTAAAATAATTTTTATTTTACTGGAAAACATTATTATTTGCTAATTTTTTTTTTACTTTAATAAAAAACTATATTAATGTGTTTTTAATGTTTTAATGTAATAATAAAATTAAAGGTTTTAACAATAAAAACTAAAAAATAATGCGAAAATAATATATGTTAGTGACTTTACTAATGCAATATATATATATATATATATATATATATATATATATATATATATATATATGTATATATAGAATGCAATACCAATTACTTGTAACTGTGTAACTTATGCGTCATGGTGTGCTTTCAGTTAGATTGTAAATATTAATTGTGTAATGTCAAGAAGTACTTAATTAGCTTACACTTATTGAATTTGATAACAATGTAGTTATAAATGTGATTTAAAAACGGAAAATATGTATTGATAAAGCTTTTGTAACTAGAATTATTTATGCAACTTAAAAGTTGAAAAACAATAAAGCAGAAAAATATGACGAGTTAATTGCCAAAGTGCTCAAACATAAAGGACAATTAATTTTTTATATACTCAAACCAATATAGTAACTTTCTTAATAAGATGGTAGGTGTTTTCTTTTTTAATAATTGCTTGGTGCTATCATATTTCAAAGAATAAGATTATAACTCTTGTTTATTACATAACATCATTTCAATTAGACAAAGAAAATTTCTTAGTCTAATTCTACGCTCTTTTAGGCGGGCCCAAAGACCAGAAAGAACAGTTTTGAAATGAGCAATGGTAACAATAAGGTTGGTAGACTATAAAAAACTATTTGGAAAAATCTAAGTAAATGAATGCCTCACTGGATCAAACAAAATATTTTTTAACATGTTTCAGTACATGGAATAATTTTGTTGTTTTATCTTTGTTTTAAATTATAGAACTTTGTTGTTGTTTTTTGTTGCAATTTTTATCTTATTGCTTAATACTTATTTTTTTTTAAATGGACTCTGTACTATTAATAATAATAATAATAATAACAACAATAGAAAATTTAATAGTAAGTAAATTACACATGTTTATAATGGATTTATATTTTTAAATAAAAAAAATTAACAATTGATAAAGTAAGTTTATTATATTTAAAAAGTTTACTTTATTTGTCCTTAACACAAATAATGCTTGAAGTATATATATATATATATATATATATATATATATAATTTTCTATTTTATTACAGTAGATTAATGGCTTTTTGGAAAAAGTAATTTATTATTAAATCTTTATTATAATGTAAACATTTTAAAATCACATGCATACTATACAGACTATATTTATATTCATTAACATATGACATTCTATTTCATTTTGATCCCATTATTTGTACTACTACTTTTTTATATTGATGGTAAAAATTTATTTTATGCTGAATGTATCTCTAGTGAGATATTAAAGCTTAATAATAATAATAATAATAATAATAATAATAATAATAATAATAATAATAATAATAATAATAATAATAATAATAATAATAATAATAATAATAATATGTAGTTAATTTTAAACTAACATTTAAATTCTATAAATTAATTTTAATTTTCTAAATTTGTTGTCAATCTTATTTAAATGCAATGGAATAGTTTATATTTACTTGTGTAAAGTAGTAAACTGTTTAGTGAAAACAATTTATTTTAAATTAATTAAAATCATATTATAAAATAATTTTGAATAATATGTAATTGTTTCTATAAAAGTCTTTTTCAATTATTATTTTAATGCATAGAGTTTACGGGCGATAGAGAAAAGTAAATAAAATAATTATTAATGTGATTTAAAATCTTTAAAAACGTTTCTATAATTCTGTTAACTAATTAACATAAGTAAACACATAAAACGTACTGCTAATAAATTAAATTTTTAATAAATTTTTAAATGTTCTAAAATAATTAAATGTTGTGTATGTACAATCTAACCTAATTAATTGTAACTATATGTTATATGTAACACATTATTTATAGTAACACGAATTATACAAAATAATAAATATGCTTATTTTAAATTAGTTTTAATAAGCGATTAATGTAAGTTTTATATTTTCTATTTTATGAAAACAAGAAAAATAATTAAAATATTTTTATTCCACTATTAAAAAATAAAATAGTATAACTAAAAAAATCATTTAAACCATTCTTTTTTTCAAGTTTGAAATATATTTTCTTTCTAAACCTATATTTCATATAAATATTTTAATTAAATTATTTTAAAATATCTTTAAAAATTCTTATTTACTATTATAATTATATATTTATATTTTATAAATTGTGGTTTTAAAAATCTATTGTGTTAAAAGTTTTTGCTCAAAAATATTAATAAAAACCAAAATATGCATGTACAAAGAACTTAATATGTATAGGTATAAAAACTGTATATTAACTGTTATTTAAATTAACCAATTTTACAGTTTTAACAAAAATAAAAAATACGGGTCCACGTTTGGCTTTGCAAAATAGTTTATTTAAGCACATTGTTTTAATATAAATTTATTTTTTTAAATTGGTTTTATAAGTATTAATTTAATTAAAGTTAATTAAAATTACATTATTTAAATAATTTAATTTTGCTTTTGTTGTAGGTAAATAAATTATATTAATATATTTTAATTATATATGTATATTTTTTAGAAATCTTTTAAAAAGTTGTTTTTTTTTATGTGAAAGGGGTATTGAGCGAAATATTGTACTAGACAATATTTGTATAGCATTTATTTTGTGCTTAATAAATTATGTAATAAGTTTGTGTTATGTAAAATGCAATTTTAATTAAACTTATTTAACAATTATTAATAACAAATTCATTGTTTTTACATAATAAATGTTTTATCATATACGCAATTGTTTTTAAAAAAATATTAAATTTATTTTAACAAAATATATAAAATAATTATGATTGTTTTTACTACAAAATGAAGACAATTATACTTTATGAAGTCACTTAGTTTGTTTAATTAAACATTGTTTTATAAATTTTGCGCTAATTGTAAAAATATATTTTCAATTAGTATTTTTATATCTACAAAAATATGCCATATACAAAATACAATATTTTTTTATTGTATGATATGAATCGATGCTCAATAATATTATTTAAAATATTTCACACTATTGCACTATACATTAAAATCAAATTAACTTATATGCGGATATTTATATTGGACGCAAAATATAAACTCTTTTGTAATAGTTACAACCTTGAATATTTTACAAAAAACAGCTTTTAGCAGTAGACGTTTTAGTAAATTTAACGTAGTTCACATTTGGTGCCAGTGATGGGAATCATTGTCAAGCGATGTTCCGTTAGAAGCCCTAGATGCATATATATATATGTTTGCAATTAAAAATTTAAATAAACCAAAGTAATTGATGAGCCAATATATGCAAATACACAATAGAAACAGTTTTCATTAAGCTAAATATAATAATATTAAGTTTTTCTTTTGGGAACAAAATAAGTTTCAATGTGTTAAAACAAATCAATCGCAGGTTTATTAATAAGTACAGTGAGAGATGGTGCATGTTGTTTTGCATATTTAAATGTTGAATAAAAAAAGAACCTTTTGTATTACACAGCGCTTAATACTGGATTAAAGTAAAGAGTCCTACATTGGTTACAAATAAACTGTTTATATTTGTACAGTATTATGTGATTATTTTACTTGCATCCGAGAGTAGAAAAGTTATTTAAAGCATTGAATTAAACACTGGGTAAACATTTGTTGGACACTAAAAGGATGCTTTAGCTCTGACATGTTAAAGTTAAATGCTGAAATTAGCGTAAATCATTTAAGTTACCAATATTTGTTGGTATTTTGTTTACAAAAATATTAGACCACAATTAAAAGTTATATTTTATTGAAGGTATCGGTTGTTGTATGTTTATAAAATGACACATTACTATTAATGTGTGAATACCAGTATTACAGTATTCTTTTAATTCCTTTTTAAAAGTTGATGCATCTCTAGTCCTATTAAGACTGAGTTAAAAACACAGCTATCGTAATATAAGCAGTATTTAAAACATTTGACCGTTTACAAATAAATGTCAATAATATCAGTAAATACCAAGCAAATGCTGTATTAGCATCCGAATGTAATAACTGATATTTGATTAATGGGCTTTTATTATTGTATAAACTTTAAAATGTATTATTAGCTAAACCTTAATATTTTGTTTATTTTTATTATTACGGTTGTAATATACTAGTTAAACACTATTATTATTATTACAGGGACTAAATAACCTTGAATTGCAGTGTCAATAATTTGTACTTTATATCACACTTGTCAGTAAAACAAATCTGTCTGCAAAAACAAACTAAAAGGTTTTCATACATTTTTCCAAATTTCACACGTCTTTTCCTATGTTGTACTGTTAAAGGAACTTTTTTTAACGTTTACTTTAATAACAAATTGACTGATTTTATTCAATTCCAGATAAGTGAATATAAAATAATAGCAAATTCTTCTTTTTATATTGATTTAATAGGCTTTATTTTGTTTTCTTTTAATTTGGTTATTATAAACAGATCACATCATGTACAAGCTAATGGTGCAGATCCAGTTCCTGCTGTTCTTAGACGTGTAT
This sequence comes from Cardicola forsteri, assembly GCA_025895645.1. Taxonomy (NCBI): domain Eukaryota; kingdom Metazoa; phylum Platyhelminthes; class Trematoda; order Strigeidida; family Aporocotylidae; genus Cardicola; species Cardicola forsteri. The sequence continues at coordinate 206,077 of JAKXYG010000118.1, read as the reverse complement.
AATCCTCTAAAACTCTGTATATAATCCTTGTACTTACCTCAAATAAATCTGCAATTTGTTCAAAATAATAACTTTTATTTATTTATTCGTAATTTTAACAGTTAAGAAAGAGCTTCCACATTTTTAAACTCATCATGAACAACTGTTGTAAATGTTTAAAATTGTGTAAAGGGTGAAATTAAAATAAAGATGGGCGTCAAAGTTCTTTTAACCTTTTCACACCATAATTAACGTTAAATGTTATGTACATATAAAATTTTAAAACTAATTAATTTGCTATAAATTAAATATATGCAGTAACGTGTGCTAGGTTATGTAAGCACCTGTGAAATTATATAAACAAATAATAGTTTAAAAAAAGTATTGTTGCCTAATCGTTTCATGTAATTAACATTAAATAATTTTTCATTGTAACTATTAACATTTACTTATTTAAATGCTATTTATCTAAAAACTCCAAGACATTTTAATATTTTTAATTATACAAAACTTTAAAAATAATTAGCTTTAAGTATTGATAGCCCATATTATTTTAACATAAGTACTTGTTAACGAAATATATCTCTCAAGTTAAAAGAAAAATATTAAAAAATAAGTTTATTTATGAGTCACATTTTATTATTATGTAGACCTTGTATTATGGTTACTTTTATTATTATTACTTTAGTATAAGCAACTTTCATTAAAGAACAATAAGCATATTTTTAAAATTCAAAATTTTAGTAATTAAATAAATGTCATAAAATTAAAATTTTTGATAAGCAGTTGAACAAAATTAGAAAAATATTAAAACTTTTACCATTTGTTATAATTTATTATAAAACAATGACATTTTAAATATTAACATTTTATTATATATATATATATATATATCAAATTGTACACAGCTTTAACTATTGTACACAGCTTTAACTACTGTCATTTATATTTTTAGTTAACTTAATTTCTGTTGCTTGAATATTTTATTGAAAATAAATACATTGATAAATAAAAATTTGGAAAAAGGAAACAACTGCCTGCATTTAGTGGCGGTAGTAAAACTCACACTTATCTTTGCACAACTTTGAGTCTGGAAACATAGCAAATATAGTTATCTTGGCACATGTATCTATTGGAACAATATGAAGGTAATTAAAATTTATTGTTTGATTAATTAGAACTTATTTAACAATGTATATTTTTATCAGATAAAGTGCTTAATTCAATGCTGAGCATCTAACATACACAACGTTAAATGTTTTAATATCAGTTAAATCAAATTAATTTAAAACTTTTATAATTATACAATTATACAATTTTTATTTATTAAATAATAAAACAATTTTAATTTTTTTTAATGTATTTATATTTATTTTAAATAAATTATTATAATAAGCAATCGAATTTTATTATTATTATTAAATTTATTATTTTTATTATTATTATTATTGTTATTGTTATTATTATTATTATTATTATTATTATGATTATGATTATGACTATGATTATTATTATTATTATTATTACTTTAAGCTTTAATACCATATTAAAAATACGTTTAGCACAAATTTAATGTTAACCATTATTAAAAAAATAAATAAATAAAATAATAACAAAATTATAAGTCAGTACAAATTATGAAAATAAAATAAAATTTACTATGTCATATGATAATGAATATAAATATAATCAACGAAAACTAAATTGCTATACCTTGAATGAGAGTCATTATAGGTCACAATTACATAATGTTGTAAAATGTAAATATTAGTTAAAACAAATAAATGGGTAAAAATGTAATTAATTATACTTTGATAAGTCTGTTAGAGTTCAATTTTGTTTAACTCTGAATAGCTTAATACTTTAGAAAAGTATGGTAAGAATATTTACAATAATAATCCCAGAACTGTAATTGTTGTTGTACAATGTTAATAAGTGTAATTTTAAACTAAGTACATGTAATAAAACATTATTAAAAATTTTTTATATTTTTTAAATTTTGTAAAACTTTGATTTGGTTTGGTAATAGATGATATTAGTGTAAAAAGTATTTAAATATTTAAATATAAATTGTAATATGTTTAAAGATTATATTTTTTAGTATGCAATCAAGTTGTTAGTGAAGTTCTATTTTTTGTTAATGTAAAAATATTTATTTTATTAATATATTTATTAATTTGATTAAAGTTCAACATTAACAGACGTTTATTCAAGATTAATAAAATTTATAATTTTTTACTGTAGTATTTTATAATTACATGATTCCATTTTTTGGTAATTTCCTAATAAAGTAATTATGTACGTTTAAAAATTTTTTTAATGTTATTTATCAAACAATTGCAGACTAAAAAAACAAGTTGTCTTAGTTGCTTGTTAAAAACTTGTTTTAAAAATAATTTAAAAACAAAATTAAAATATGTTAATTTAATAGAAATGTAAAAAATATTGTTCATGTTTTATTTGTGACCATTATGTAGATTGACCAAATGACATTTGTTTTCAGATTAGACTATATTCAGTAAAAACACGCTTTAAACCATTTTTTTTTGTAATTTCAATTAACAAGATTAAGCATTTATTTTAAGTTGAAAATGTTTTTAAATGTAAATTAGTAATTTAAATGAATAAATGTCATTTAATTGCTATACATAGTTAGATTTGATTGCAATTTTCTTTTACTAATTACTACAAACAAAATATTTCTATTAATGTACAAATTTTCACCAACAAATAATAATTTAAGGGGGTTTTTGTGTAAACAATTTTATTTAAAAAAAGTATAATAGACTAAAATTTTATTTGAAAGCTACCATTAAATTTGTAAAAATGCTAAGCTTAAAGCATGGAATTAAAACATTGATTTTGATAACTTTATTGGTGGTTTTTATTAAATGTAAGTGTATTATTTAACAAATATTTACTATTGTACAAGTTTTAAAATAATTTAAAATAAATAAACTAATTTATTAAAAAATATTGCTAAAATATTTTTAAAATTTAATTTCCTCTTTAAATTAACAAATGTTTATATTTCGGTAAAAGTACTCTTAATTATTTATGTGCAAGTAAACATTTAGAAAATAAAATTTTATAGTGTTAATATCATATTATGAACTAACATTTTTTATTTAGTACTACTCAGTAATTTTTATTATATACTGCAAAAATAACAAAAAAACTAGTAATTGCCTGCAGTATATATATTTTAATAATATATCTTAAGCGCATTAATTCTGTTCTAATTGAACGTAATACGGTTTTGTCATAACAAAGTAATTATTTTGTAATAATTTATATTTTAATTAATTATAGTATATTAATTATTAATTTTACAGAAAAAAATACTTCTTTTTGTATTTGTCAAACAAATAGTATTTAAATAATAAATTAATATTAATTGTAATTAAAATTTTAATAAAAATTAAATAAACTAAGTAAAATATTTATGTAACTATAACTTTACATACTTTTTAATATTGATATTACAATTACTGAGTTAAATTGTACAACCGAATTTATGTAACTATAATTGTCTAAAATGATATAATAAATGTAACCAAATTATGTTTATAAATAAATACGTTTTTAAAATAAGTGTACAATTTTAATTGTATAATAATTTTAAAACAATTGGAACTTTATGTCGACCTTTGATTAGTAAATAATTTTTTAAACAAAAATATAATTTTGATAAGTGTTAAATGAGGTATACAATAATATTTTTAAATATTTGATTTGTATAATTAGAAAAAGATAAACATTTTTATTTATTTAAAGCATAACGATTTTGAGAAGCACAAAATGTACAGTTCTTCAATTTTCTTTAAACAGTATAAACATTAATTAATTGTAATTTTAAAAAGGTTAATTAAAAATAGAAAGCAAATATTTTAAGAAATTAATTTTTAATTAAGAAAATTATTTTGTAATTCAAAACCAACTTTTACAAAAACAGGTTTAAAACATCAAGAAACCCCCATTTTAAACGCTTTAATAAATTTGTAAAAAACGATCAATATTATTTAAAATGTAGAACATGTACAGGTTGTTGATAACTGTAATATGTATATAAATATTTTACATTTTTAAGCAAGTAATTTGCTTTTTTTATTTTTGAAATAATATTAAAATTTTTGTTTTTAGTCAAACATTTTAATTTTTGTTAATTTTTTTAATTAATATTGTAAAAAGAATGTTTTAAAAATATCTTAATAAAGCGTTATTTAGTATTTTAAAATAGCTTTACATTATAAAATATTATTTAAACTTTATTATTTATTTGTAAGATCAAAACAAAATTTAATTATTATATAATATATATATGTATATAATATTTATTATAAATATTTATTTTAAAACTTTTTAGATGTAAATAATATTATTAATGTGCAGCAAATAATAATAAAGATAACAGATAAAAATTACCTGTAATATTTATCTGAATATAAAGTACATTAGATTTTTGTATTTATTTTGAAATATTTATTTATGATACAATATATTAATAACAAAAATATTTTTTAAAATACATTTTTAAAACAAATTTTATTTTTTTGTACATTTTAAACTAGGTAATGCACAAGAAGCAGAACAAGATAACTGTTTTTTTAAATAATAAAAATAATAGCTTTATGACTTAAATTATTTTAAATTTGCAAATTACCAAGCATTTATTTTTTTAAAATCTAATATTTATATAGAATAATTCCAATATTAATAAAAATATTAGTAGTTTATTTAAAAATTATTTAATGTTAGTATACAATTACTGAATTTTATGTTGATTTTAAACATGCCAACAAAAAACAATTAACTCAGTAATTGGATTTATATTATATGATTTCTGATTTGTATTAAAGTAGATGGACGTAAGTGTACTATAATAATTACTATAGGGATTAGTAACACAAACATATTAAAATGCGCAATAGGTTATTACTATTGTTTCTACTAATTGTAATAAAAAACAAAACATTAAAATTGATATTTATTTTTATATATCAAAGTAGTAATTTGATTGTATGTTGCAAGTAACAATCAAATAATTAATTAAAAAATTAAAATTTAATTAACAGTTGAAATTATATAAAGTTTCCTAAGTTTATTTTTTTAACAATCTAAACTTAGTTTTGTATTAATTAAGGAGAAGGTAAGCGTAATTATAATTATTATAACAATTGGTAACACAAACTCATAGTAAATGGTAATAAGTTATTAGTTTTTTTACTAATGGTAATAAACCAAAAACATAAAATTATTATATATATATATATATATATATATATATATAATCGTCTGAGTGAATGTTGCATATAATTAATAAAAAAACTAAAATTTTTTTATTATTTTAAATTATAAAAAGTTTTTAACTTAATTTTTCTAATTATTTAAACTTGATTTAATATTGGAATACAAATTGAGCAATACCTTGAAGCTAAAACTAAAGAATAGTATAAATACTATATATATATATATATATATATATATATATATATATATATATATATATATATATATAAACAAATTTAAAAATTACGTCATTTAATAAGTATTAACATTTTTAATTTTTAAGTAGATTCGCCAGTTATTAAGAAATAATAAAAATATTATTATATATTTATTTTATTATGCAAATGGTTAAATAATTTATTAATATGTATCTAATGTTTTAATCCCACAAAAAATATGAAAGATTTGCAATAAAAATTTAAAAATTATTCAAATATATTACATTAATATAACATATATATATATATATATAATATATATATTATTTATAAATGTTAAATTTTTATAATAAATTAAGCTGTAGCAGAAGGTATAAAACACATTTTATTTAAAAAAATATTATTTAGTAATTTTATTTTTTAATTGGTATAATAATTTATTAAGTATTTTTCTATTTTTTAATAACAGTATTAAAAGTCTTTGACAAAATAAAATTTAAAAAATTAATGCAGAAATACCATGTTATTAAGTTTTTAATAATGCAGTATATATATGTATACACTACAAGGTACTTGTAACTACGTAATTTTTACGTTATGTTGTGTTTTTAGATGGATTGTAAATATTATTTGTGTAATTCTATTATTTTTGTAACAAGAAATAGATTAAATAAATGATGTTTAAATTGTACATGCTTATAAATGCTTTGTATTTATTATTTATATAAAATAGCATTAATATTAGTTAGCTATTAAAAATAAAACTACGATTTATTAGTAACACAAACTTATAGTAAATCGTAATAAGTTATTAGCTTTTATTTACTAATGGTAATAAAACCAAAACATAAAATTACTATTAATTTATATATATAAAATAATTGTCTGGGTGTATTTTGCATATAACAAAATGATAATTAATAAAAAATCTAAAATTCTTTATTATTTAAAATTTTAAAAAGTTTTTAACTTTAACTTTTTTGTTATTTGAATTAGATTTGATATTGAATACAAAATGAGCACAATTTTGAAAGCTAAACTAAAAAATAGTATAAATACTATATATATATATATATATATATATATATATATATATATATATATATACAAATTTAAAAATTACGTCATTTAATAAGTATTAACATTTTTAATTTTAAAGTAGGTGCACCAGGTATTAAGAAATAATAAAAATATTATTATATATTTATTTTATTATGAAAATGGTTAAATAATTTGTTAGCATGTATCTAATATTTTAATCTTAATAAATTTATGATAGATTTGTAATAACTAATTTAAAATTATCCAAATATATTATAATGTTATTATATATATATATATATATATATATATATATATATATATATATATATTATTTATAAATGTTGAATTTTTATAATAAATTAAGCTGTAGCAGAAGGTATTTAAAAAATATTATTTAGTAATTTTATTTTTAATTGGTATAGTAATTTATTAATGTAATTCTATTATTTTTGTAACAAGGAATAGATTAGATAAATAATGTTTTAAATTGTGCATGCCTATAAATGCTTTGTATATTTTATTTATTTAAAATAACATTAATATTAGGTAGTTATTAAAAAGTCTAACTACCATTTATATAATAGAAAAGATTGCAATTATTCAGTTCTGTTTAATTTAATATTAAAGTTACCGTTTATTAATTACACTTTCTACAAAATTTTTAGATTTATTTATTATCATTAAAAATAATATTAGACATAGACTGTGAGATAAATTAATTTTGTATATTCGCGTCAATCACAACCTATAAAATTTCGGTATATAGACTTTTACAATTTATATACATATATATGTATACTTTTTATATTTTATACTTTTGTATTTTATTTTTTGCCTATATTTATTGTTTTTATGTAAATGTTTTTAAATAAATTTAATATATAGCGGGAAATATTCAAAATTATTTTTTAATATACTATTTATGCATCCTTTAATTAATTTTTAATATTTGATATGAATAAACATTTTTATTGATAAACAATTAATAAACAACAGATTTTAGAATGTGCAAATAGAAATGACTAACTTTAAATTTCTAAAAATATAATTTATTAAAATGTAGTTATTCGCTGATAAAGAGAACAGAGACATATATTTATACATTTTAAACAACTAAATAGTTAAGTTGTTGTTTTATTATTTATCGGATAAAGTAGATGTATATGTGCTGGGATAGTCTAGCGGTACAGCGCTCGACTTGGACCTGATAGATATAAATTTAACTACCGGCACTAAATGTAGGCCCAAGTTTGACTTTGCTAAAATGTTTCCAAGTATAATTTTTAAAGTATTAAAAATAAAATTATAATAGTAATAATAATAACAATAATAATCTTACAAAAATGAAGTCGCACCACTGTAAGGTTGTTTGAATTTTGTTTTGTAAAAAATAAACCAATAACTGCACAAAATTAATTTTTAAAAAAACCTTTATTTAATAAATAATAGTTAAACTTTTTTTAAAATAAACAAATATTTATCATACAATGAATTACAGTATATACTTTTACTAGCAACATTTTTAGTTAAATATGTGGAAACAATGTGGAAAAGTAACAGACATATTGGATATATACGTTTATTTAAAAAATCACTATAGAATGTAACATTTTAAAAAACCTAACGTAAACTATACAAATTATTTTTTTTATTTAATACTTTATATTTATTCCCGTTTTTATAATTAGTTTTACAATTTTTGTGGTTTTAATGTAATTACTAATTTGTTTTTATTAATTAAACAGCAGAAACAGAAACGTTTGGTACGTTTTACTACAATTTTAAATTTTATTTTAAAATTTAAAATTTATTAATTTACCATTCTAAAATAAATTTTTACTCATATTTTATATTGCAGATATTTTCATAATTGAATATAATATTGATCTACTATGATTTTTGATCGTATTTAGCAGTTGTTACTGATTTTAAACATGTTTCACACTGTAATAACTATCTTGGTTAATGGTTAACTAATATGTATATATATATATATATATAGTTCATAAAAAATATTAAAATTATAATCTAACAATAAATGAATCATAAAACCTCCGTTTATCAAAAGTTAAAAACAAGCACATAATTTATTAAAAAAATAGAATTTCATTGGCCAAAACTTTATGTCATTATTTCAAGTAACATTCATTTCTATTTATAACTTTTGCCAGCCGTTTTAAATCTGAGACTATCAAAGTACCAATAAATTTTTTTTTAATATTCAAATACATGGAATAATGTTCTTCATCTATGTTTGTTTTGAATTATGGAACTATGTCGTTGTTTTATGCTGTAAGTGTTAGCATACTTGCCAATGCTTATTTCTAATGCAAAATGGTTTTGTATTAATAATACCTATTAATGTAATATTATTAAAAACAAAAGTAATAATAATAATTATTATTATTATTGTAATCATAATTAAAATAATCATAAGTAAATTATATACACATATAATTAATTTTGTAATAATTATATTTAATAGGTAGTAAACGTAGGTTTATTATGTTTAAAGAGTCAACATTTATTTGTATTCATCATAAATAATGTATGACAATATATGTTAATAACATTTAATCAATTTAAACCCTTCTATGTTTATTACAGTTATCCGATTTTTCTTGGGGACAAGTAATTTATTATTAACTATGTACTATATTTTAAAATGTATACATATAATTTACATATAATTAATTTAAAACTAATATTTAATTAATATGCCATAAGTTAAAATACAGTTGAAACTGTAATTGAGAGTTTTTTATTAATCTGTATTGAACGTTTTTAACTAAATTAAATTTTTATTTTTAATATTTATTGCCAATATTATTTTAATAGAATATAATAATTTCTATTTAAGTCTTGTTTAATTATTGTTTTAATTTGTAGAGTTTACAGGCACTGCTCCGACGTAAATAAAATAATTATTAATATGAATTTAAATATTTTTTAAATTTAAAATTCTGTTAATTAATTAATGTAAGTTAGTACATGCAAATTTATTGTTGATAAATTAATTTTTAAATGTTATAAAATAATTAAATGTTGTTTATATAATGTCCAATCTAAAAACAATTAATTGTAACTAACTAGCACTTATAACAAATTATTTAAAGTAACACGCATTATAAAAAATAATAAATATATTTATTTTAAATTAGTTTTAAAGAGCGATTAATGTAAGTTTTATACTTAATTTGTTAAAACAAAAATAAATATAAACATTTTTATCTACATTTTAAAAGAATAAAATAATAACTACAGTTTTTAATAAAATTAAAAAACTTGTTAATTAAAAAATACATTTAAACCATTATTTTATATTAGGTTGGTTGCAATGTTTGTGTTTGTGTATGTTTGTGAGCTGTACTAAATGTCATTTGTATCCCCTTTTTTGTATATATATATACTAAAATGTTATATGTTTTTGACTAAGGAGAATAAGGAGAATGAATTTATCTTGCAGTTTACATCTTTTTATATTTTTATTTGGAATTATAAAGGGAACCTAATACTTTAAATAGATTATTTCATAATATTTTTGTAATAAAAAAAAATAAATTATTTTTATATCAACATTTTATATAAATATTTTAATTAAATTTTTTTTTAATATTTACAAAATTTTATTTATTGTTTAATTATGTGTTTTGTATATTTTATAAATTGTTGTTTTAAATAATTATTGTGTTAAAGTAACCTCTTAGTACATATTATTAAAAACCAAAATATGCATATACAAAGCACTTAACGTTCAGATGTATAAAAACTGCATATTAACTAATTTTTAAACTAACATTACTTTTATCTAAGTGTTATAAACAAACAATTCAAATAAAATCGTATATTATTTTTTTAATGTTTGTACTTTGAATGTTTTACGAGAAAAATCTTTTAGCAGTGAACAACCATTTTTAAAAACGTAAATAAAAATTAATTAAATTTATAAATTAATTTTTTAAATAATTCGTTTAATCAACTTGTTTCAATTTAAAATTAAGTTTTAAATTTATTTTAAAAATTATTAGTTTGAGTTAATTAAAAATATATATTATTTAAATGGCTTAATTTTTGTTTTAATAAAAATAAATTATATTAATATATTTTAATTGTATATGTATATTTTTTAGGAATTTTATGAAGAGTTGTTTCGGTAGTGTGCGAGGAGTGTTTGGCACATTATTTTACTAAACAACATTTATTTTGAAACCGTTTGTTTTGTGCTCTATAAATTTGTGTAATGTAAAAAATAACTTTAAATTTATATTTTATTTTTTAATAATATTTTTATTGTTTTTTTACATAATAAATATTTAATCACGAACGCAATTCTGTTCTTACAAAATATATTAGTTTTCTAATAAAAAAATAAGTTGAACTATTAGTTTACAGTTGCATCTATATACTTTTATCATAATTATACTTTTTTAATTTTTAATTTTTACTATTTTAATAGTTTTAAAAGAAATATTTAACAAAGCCGAATGTAAGCCGGTAGTAAAAATTAAAGGTAAACACTGTACCGCAAAACCGTCCAGGCATATATATATATATATATGCATATGCATATAACATCAACTTTTTCTCTGTCTAAAACCACTTTATTGCTTAAAATAAGATGATTTAGCATTACATAGACAACTTAAATAGAAGCTTAACAAATTATGTAAAACGTAATTTAAAAAAAAGCAATTATATTTGTTACTACCCATTTTCGTGTACCTGGTTCAAGAAATAACTGAACCATTTGTGTGCTTTTTGCTTTACCTAATTTTTGATGTTTATTATTGCATTTAATTTACTGTTATCAACTGGTAAAATTTTTAAATTAATTAATTAATATTATATTAATAATAATAATAGATTATTATTTTTTTTATCAATTTATAAATCAATTTAATTTGTAATATTGTTTAGCATGTTTCATAATGAATTAATGTTTATAAAAATATACAGATGCTAGACGTGAAGTAATATAACTTGATATGTTGCGAGCAGTTCTACATATGCAATGAATTTGTTATTAATACGTTTAAAATTGTAAAAACATGTAGATACATTTTAATTAAATCACTTCTTCTTTTGTAAATAGGATTAAAGCTTTATTTACACTATAACATAAGATAATTTTATCATTATTATTAATTTTTTTAACTACATTAAAACTGTACTTTATATGCTTCTTAGTGCTTATTTTTTTAATAAAAATATTTTTCTAACGTAGACATTTATCGAAGTCAAACAATACTCACATTTGGTAGCAATTGAAAAATTTATATCAATATTTACCCAATTTAGAATTAAAATATTTATTGTTTTAAATTGTTTTTTAAAGAAACAATTGTGTACATGTATAAAATCAAGTGCATTGTTTTTTACTATTTCTAAAAATAAATAAATAAACAATTTACAATTAAACGTTTTTAATTGTTAATATTATTTTCTTACTCTAATTTGTACTACTGATACTTTTTAAGTAACTTAAGTAACTTCTATGTCCTCAACGTACTATTATCAACCAGTTAATAATTAGTGTTAATTTTAAAGTATTTTATTAATTATAAAAATGTGAATTTATTATCGTTGTGATAAAATTATAATTTAAGTTTTTCTGCTCTATACTAGCAAATAACTATTTTTATGTTAATTATATTTCATAATTTAAAAAACTAGTATCTTATTATTTTTAAGTAGTACATTCATTTATTTAACAAAAATAAGAAAGGGTTTTTAATATTTTGTAAAAATTACCTAATATATTTTTAAATATTAATGTAAAATTTAAATCGGTTTATCAAGATATAGTGCAGTTCTATTCGTATTATTTATAAAATATTGATTTTTGGAATTAATTTTAAAAAACTAATAATTTTTTTATAAATGCCAGAGTATAATCTGATTTTTTAAATGTAAAGTACTTATAGTTTCGGAACCAATTTATCAAGACAAAGATTTTTTAAATTACTTAAAAAGTAAAAATAAAAATAACGAATTAATATAAATTTTTGACATATATCAAACATTTTTTGAAACAATGATTTAAAACACAATTAATAATAATTTATCAATTATAAAAAATGCGGTAAATTCTATTTAGCAATTCGGTTTTATTTATTTTATATAATCTTTTTATTAATTCAACATTTTAAAATAAATATTTTGAAGTAAATGTATACTATCTATAAAGTACCTAACATTATTTAATGTTTTCAACGTTTATTTATGCGAAAAAACAATTAAAGATAACAAATTAACATCTATTAATTTTTTAAAAATTTTTATACTAATTTATTTACGGATAGTAAAAAATTAAAAATTAAAAAGTATTAATTTTATTAATTACAAAATTATGTTTTGCATGTTGTTATGTAATTTAAAATGTTAAAAAATATGTATTTAAAAATACCTTAAAAATTAGTAATATTAAAAACATTGAATTTAGAATTAGTTTCATGGTGTTTTGCTTTCATTATTTCTAAAAAAAAATTATACGAAGATAATTATTAATTTCTAAATATTATTAAACAAAAACTTAAATTTTAAAATTTAATTGTTTTTTAACTTTCTGTTCAATATCGTTTCCACAAATCGAATCTATGCACACCAAGGGTCAATTCGTGCACTGTACCGTTAAATCTCACCGGCTTGTGCTACTTGTCATAAATTGTAATTTTTCTAATAGTTTAAAAATAATACACTTTTTCCATTATTAAACTAAAACACTCTGTATTTGATTAGCAGTTATAAATAATTTTAATTTAAAAAATTGAAAATGGATTCTAACATGTGGTAAGTTTTTAATTTTATTATATTGTTTTTTTCACTTTAAGTTAGGCACAATTAAAAATGTTATTTATTATTAAATCTTATATTATTATTATTATTATTATTGTTATTATTATTATTATTATTATTATTATTATTATTGTACTTATTAAATCTAAGGGGGAAGACCGACTCCTACTAAGCGCATCCGCAGATGGCGGATAATGGAATAATTTTTAGCAATAAAGGTTAGCTGTGATTAAGGCTGTGTCAAATGAACAACCGTTGACCAAACGGAAACTCAGGCGTAAGGTCGTTAACGCGTTAACAAGAAGGCGACAACGGTTATCGGTGTCGCCCTGCGTATTATCACCAAGCAACCCTATTTAGACAGCACTGCTTGCTCCATCTGGAGAGGCCTAAGAAAAAAGCGTGGTTTAAAAATTGCTCGTTTTTTCACCAGGATGGCTGGCTGCGGCTAACTGGTCTATATACTTGCGATTGAAACTCTCACAAAAATCAGTTAAATGCTGTGGTCAACAAATTCAAAAAATACCATTCTTAGAGATCAAACACGACGCTACTGTTTGCTTTGTAAATATTACTCGCAATAATGCACCGGTTATTAAATCTAGGATTTGCTTATTAAAAGCAAAATGTCCGCTTAACGTTGGCTTATAGAACGTGCGCTCACTGTCGACAATGACTGCGCAAGATTGTGTTGCTACTGAGTCTAACCGTAATAATGTTAATATTCTGTGTTTAAAAAACCGTCATTCATAAGCTTGTGTTATAAAATTACTTTTAGGATTAACTTTATAGCTTTATCAATGTAATGTTTCTAGACTCACCAAATATGGTGTTCCAATTATTACGTCCTCAAGTGCGACGGAAGCTTTTATTGATTGGTGCCCTATAAATTATAGAATCATGACCACCTGCTCTCACATCAAGCCACACAGAGTCAGAAATACAAACATTTAATACTATTGGCGGGTCACAACAACCAATTTAGAAAACAAATTGAATTTTATAATGGTAAAGGTGGATTTTAACGCTAGGTTAAATGCTGCTTGCTGCTCAGCAGTTGGCAATTGGACGACGAGCAATAGCAATTGCTCAAACGGTGACTATTTTAGTACCCATGAGTCACTAAAACAATATTCCAACATCATCCACGTCATTTAACTACGTATAGGAAACAAGATTGCCGCTCTCATTGTTTTTGTCTCTTATCACTGGTTTTCATCAGTTAAAGACGTACATTTCACGGTTGCTGTACTGGAACAAATAATGGAAATGATCACGGGTTATTAAAGTGCACACTCTCACTTAAATTTCGATCCAAACAAAAATACTTTAATTGCCCAGGCTATAAATTTATCAAAAATACATGACATATTTAAGAATCCTGTAAAAAAGTATATTTAAATGCTGGTCCATCCATTAATTATAATAATAAAGTAGAACATAATTGGAACTTAATCACATTTAAACTAAATGCAGCCTTTAGGTTATTATCCAAGAAACTCAATATTCTACCAACATTTTAGATTTCCAACTCTACAGAAGTTTTACAAAATGATTTTTTGAACAAAAACCAGCACAGAAAATTGTATGGAGACGAGAAGATACAAGAATATATAACGACATTTTTAAAATGATTAAGAGAACTCAGTCCTTTTATTTACGCTAAGCCTCCTCGTCCAAATGATATATTTAAATGGGTGTCCGTTTATTTACCCTATGCAATCAACTGAAATTATTGGAAGGGTTTAAATCGGGATGTAATTCACATTTAATGTCAGCACACCTCAACTATCGTTCTTTAAGTACACACTACAAAAGTTGACGTTTTTGCAGATGTTTTGGTTTTTTGGTCTATCATGGGTAATATTAACCGGTGGGGAATGTTTATCCCCGATGATAATGATTTATTAACATTATTATGTTTTATGTTTGTTATTATTGTAGTTATTATTAATTAGGTTAATTTTTAGCTTGATTAATTTAGTAAAACGTTCACAAGACATTATAAGTTGTAATTATAAAATACATTACTAACAATAAAATCTACAAAACGAAAATCAACAAATAAATTTTAAGCTTTATATACTAATTATACTTTTAGTTAACAATCACAATTTAGAAATAGAATTAGTGTTAAAATACCAAGTATAATGAACAAATTTATTAAATAACACGAATTCAATTTGTGGTGTTTACAGAACTAAAACCATATACAGCATTTAATTATTGATATATATATATATACATATATAGAGTTTGTAAAATATAAGCATATTTACAATGTATTTGTAAAATAAACATTTCGATTGTCAACTTACGTTCCAAATATTAACATCTCATATTGATTAGCTTGAACCAAACAGGATAAAAATTTTTTAAGTACCATTAACCTGATGAAATAAAATAATAAAAAATATAAAAATGTAATATTGCACAAACTATTTATACAGTAGTTTGTTGCAATTTTTTAAAAATAAGTATAATTTTAAAACTAATTATCAAAAGACAGTATAACTAAATATATATTCTGTAAAAAATAATTAAAATTTATTTATATAAAACAATAAACGAACATTGTTAAAGAAAATCATTTTGCAGCTTATATATAAAGTTAAAATGTAAAATTAACAAAACACTTTTGATGTTTAAAATATTAGGCGACAACGAGTACACTATAAATGAAATAAATGAAAAAGAATTCGATTAAAAAAGTCATGTATATATAATAATAGAATTATAGATAGCAATACACACTTACACAAATGTACCTAATTTTATTCTAATTTTTGAAATATATAAATGCCATTTTTAAAAAAATTTTAAATTGTATCTAATTTAAAATTATTTTTACTTTAATATTTTAAAAGATTATTAAAAGTATATTGTTAATTATCTTATTAAAATAATATAATTTTAATAAAAATTAATAAAATATAATATAGTTATTAATGTTAACCACACATTTAATCGTTAAATAAAATGCTAATATTTTTTCAACAATTTTAAAATTATTTTAATTCAAAATAAAACTTAATCTAATATCTTTCAATTTTTTTAATCATTCTGATTGAAGGCACATAAAACTTAATATTGTTAATTGTAGTTATTGTACTTAATTTATGTTTAAGTATTTTGCAAGATGAAAATTAACAAAACTATACACTAACATGCTTTAAAATGTTTATTACGTTGAATGTTTTACAAAAAACACTTTTCAGCTGTGGACATTTTAGCGAAACCAAACGTGGCCCCCTATTTTAGTGCCGGTGGTGGGATTTGAACCTATACTCACCGAGGTCCAAATTTGAGTGATGTACCGCTGGACCACCTCAGCATTATATTTTTTGCATTTACTATTATATCAATTTAAATACAATTCTTTCTTTATATATATGTATATATATATATTGAAAAGATATATATATATATATATACCGTGTATATATACAGTGGTGACTGATTTGGTATAGCGCTATATTCAAAAATAGGTAAACATCGATCAACACCGGCACTAAATTAAGAACATTGTTTGTTTTTGCTAAATATATAAATGTTACAATTTTTTTAAATTAAACTATTTGAATAATAACAACAAAATAAATATTATATTTATGAAATATTTTATAGTGTTACATACCCAATTCGTTCTATTTCATAATATAATAATAGTAATAGTCTGATTGATGTATGTAAATGCATATATAAAAATTAACATTCTTTTTTAACAGATTTTTTTAATATTATATATTTTTTTAACAATTTAAGTATAAGGAAAGATAATCATTAGTTAATAATTATGAATTCTATAATTTTAAAAACAAACGTACTGCACGTTTACGAGAAATATGTAATACATATACAAAAGCACAAACATAATACAGATAAGTTTTTATTTTTAGTTTAATTGGTTTTTGCTATAAAAATAGTTATAGAAAAATAATATATAAATTTAACAATTTTGTTGCAATTAATTTTTAATAATGTTAATTTAAAAAAAATTAATAATATTTTGTTTTCTTAACAAATTACTAAACTTACTTTTTTCTATATATATATATATATATATATATATATGAACTTTTTGTTAAACAATATATTTATACAGTTTTTTAAATGTGTTAAATATATATACCAATTGTAAAAGTTGTAAAGTTTGTTAATATTTTACGTAAAATAAAAAAACAGTAATAATAATACAAATAATACTACCTACAAAACGTTTAGTTAAGTTGAAACAATAAGTTGCAATATCTAATAATTGCAGTATTTTATTAACATTATATGAAGTTTTATTTGAAAAACATATTTTTTATAATTGAATAACCCGTAATTTTATTCTTATAAATATTACTGCATTATTTAAATATTTAAGCGAATATTTAATGTATAATAAAAATAACCTTGAACAAAATTAAATATGCATACTAAATTTAAAAAGTATCATCTTTTACAAAATAATGTTGCAATCAAATATGCCTATTCATTTTTTCAATAAGCTTTATTTACCTTTTTTACAAATATTATAAGTTGTTTAAACAAAAGAAAATATTCTTGTTTTAGATATTTATTTACGAAATCAACATGTATGGTAAAGTTTCTAGAAGGTTATATAATTTAAAGTTTACCAATTATATTATTTGTAACATTTAATTTGTGTTTTAAAAAATAATAAAACATAATTTACTTGCATCTGTACATAATTTTAAAATATGCTTTAAAATTATTATTTAAGTTTAATGTATTTTGTTAGTAAAACAACCATTTTAAATTTATTAAACAAAAAATATTACAAAAATACATAGAACATTAAGTGTTAAAATATAATCATACCAACTGCTTTTAAAAAATTGTTGACATAAAAATTAATTTTAATTAATTTTGTGTAACATGCAAATAATGTTTTAACAAGTGTGTTTATACAGCGTATTCTATTCAATTTCACAATAAAAATTGTAACTTTTGTCTAAAAATTATCAATATACACATTTTTTAACAAATATAAATAAAATGTTAAAAATTTAAAAACCTGTTATTAATTTTTTTATATTTGTAACATTAACGTTTTGATTGTTAATACAATAATAATAATATTAATTAGTATTTGTGGTAGTACTAGCAATTGTAGTAAGTTACTACATAGTTGTAATTTTACAATAAACTTTATAATATACTTAATTGCAAAATAGTGTAAAATGCAATAAGAAGTAAATATGCAACGCTTTTGTTTTATAATTACAGTCAATTAATTTTTTACGCATTGTGACAATGTTAGATTTATATTTTGCGCGGTTTATTTAATATTGAAATAAGCTAAACATTTATTAACAATAATCTGTTGCTAACAACTAAAAAACAAAAAGTGCACAATGTATTTAAGAAAATTAATTAAAATAAAAGTTTATTACATTGTTAACAATTGAAATAAGTTTATTTTGCAATAATAAAAACCTTAATTACAATTTTTAAAAATAATATTAAAAAAATCTAATGTAATAATAATTTGTTGGATTACAGAATTTAGTAACAAATATGTCTTATATGTATTTGGTTATTAAATAAATGTTTTTATTTTATATTTATTAATAAATAAAAATAAGATATTACTTTAATTAATTAATCGACTTACCTAATTTAATACAATAATGTAAAAGTTTTAAATATACATTTATGCAATATAAATAAAATAATATTAAAATATAGTAAATAATTCTAACTTAATTAATTATCAAGTAATGTACCTGTAATAAAAAATAACAGTAGCAACACACTGAATAAGTGTATTATAAGTTTTAGATTTTTCAAATGCATGCTAACAAAGTTACTTGTAACAAAGGTATATTATTTAAATACTTTAGTTGGCACACAATCGCATATAATTGGACAATTATTAATAGCATACACACATTTTATGTACCTGATTATATCATGTATTTTGGTTTATTTCTTAGTAAAGCAGTGATCGCACGTACCCAGATGACAGAGTGGAATGAAAGTTAAAAGGAAGCTCAATCTTCAACTTGCAGAACGTTTAATGCCAAAAACGTAACCAGTGTTGAAACGTGGAATGTACGCACACTGTTTCGTAGTGGCCAGTTAGAATAAGTTCTTTGAGAAACCAAAAGTATCATATAAATAGTTTAGGTATTAAAAAAATACAATGAAAAGGTTAAAAGCATTGTACAAATAGATATACATTAGTTTTATATTCTGGACATGAAAACCATTATATTTATGAAGTTGGTATTATGTTGAATAAAAATGCTGCTAAAGCTATGCTTGGATAGAAGCCCGTGATCAACCGTATCATCTCAGCAAGATTCAACACATGTTTTGCAAAAGTAACAATTGTGTAAATCTATGCCCTACTGAGGCTACTGAAGAGCACAAAATAATTTCTAGACTCTAAATAAAACTGTGAAACAACTGTCGACAGTTAAAAAAAAGATCAGTATTTTAATCAACGGAAAATATAATTGTTTATTTCTAACGGATAAAAAGCAATTATCCAGATGAGTAGAACATTCTAAAGACATACTTAATCAACCCGAATACTCCTATAGATTATGATAACAATAAAGATATGAATGTTATTTAAAATTCGGAAATATATTAATTACATTTCTGTAACTGAAATGATTCATGCAATTCAAAAATTGAAAAACAATAAAGCAGAAGTATTTAAAGAAGTAACTGCAGAGATGCTCAAAAATGGAGATGAGGTAGTAGCATGCTAATTTGCTTATTTATGTAATGTTATATAGCATAATAAACAAATTCTAAAAGCTTGGCGACTAAAGAGTATAATTGTTACTCCTTCCAAAAAATAAAATCTAAAAGATTGCAATAATTGGTGCAGAATAATCTGGCAAGGTGTTTTACAAAGTAATTTTAAACCGTTTAAGTAATGCGATAAAAAAACATCTTGAAAAAAAACAAGCGGGTTTTCGGAAAGGAAGAACTTGTATTTAACAAATACTCACGCCCCATAATATTACTGAACTGTATCAAAAAGTTTAACAATTACTTAATATTAATTTTATAAATTTTATAAAAGCTTTTAATAGTGTTTGTCAAAAATCTTTAAAAAATCGTTAAGTTCTAAGAAATACCGTTTATTAGCTTAAGGAGTAACTGTTTAAAAACAAAAGTGTTGTACTCAATGTCAAACCATTATTTGTCCATCAAAATTAGTAGACAACATATTGATACTGTAAATTATCTTACACATCTGGGGAGCATTATTGGTAAAGACGGAAAAACTGAAATTGATGTTAAGGTGAGATATAAACAGGCAATGTCATATATACATGCATATATATATATATATATATATATATATATATATATATATATATATAAAGAGACATGTAATTGTTTTAAAAAGTGCCATTTAAACAAATATTTTGAAAGAAATTGTACCATTTTTCTAAACTACGATGTAAAATACTTAAAACTTTAAAATATATTTTGTAATAAACTTTTGCTAAATTTTTTTTAAATAAATGCGCCCAAATATTTGTAAATTGTTAATATATATTTTCTTTAAAATATGTTTAATAAATGCATTTATAAGTGCCATAAAATATAGTTATTGCAAATATTTCTATTAGTAATGAAAACGTTTTCACACATATATTAATAATGCTTGTAGTAAAACATTTGTTTTCTACTTTTTTTAAAAGACATACATTTTCTTACTATATGTATATATATATATATATATATGATTTTTTATTTTATGTTTATTATTTTAAATGTTTTACGAGAAACATTTTAGTGAAGCCGAATATGGGCCTGCATTTTAGTGCCCACCGAGGTCCAAATCGAGCGCTGTTAAATCTAATTTTTTTGGTTTTAATAGTTTTCAAACTTTTATCTACCAATACAGATTTTAGTGTATTATTTTTATTTGGATTAAACAATACACAAATATGTAAGTGACACCAACGTTCTAAAATCATTAAGATTTAATTTATAGTTTTTAATAGTGAAAAATATTATTAACATTAGCCTCTTATTACTGTTGGTTAAATTTAATTTAATATATAAATATAATGCTTAATGTTACTTGCTAAATAAATTTAATTACTATTTTTTGTAAAATAATTACTTTTAAACTTTATATCCATTATTTTTTATTTATTTATTATTACAAGCCTTCGCTTTAAAAAGCAGTTTTCTTTGGGTGAATGCAAGTTTTGTTTAAATGGACATTATATATCAAGTAACATTTATTTTCATGTTTTTTTAAAGTAGTTTTTACAGTTAACCAACCTATGTTCTATATTTCGTATTTTAAAAACAATGTTCACTAATCTTTCGCAATAATTTTATATCTAAATGTAGTAATTTCGTAGAATAGAAAAAACTCAGTTCTTTTTATAATTGCATTATTCAAATTGTGATTGTGTTTATTTTATATATGTTTTTATCTTTAAATTTACGGTACTTAATGTATATATACATAACGTAAGACTTAATAAATAAAACTAATTTATTTTACAGTTAAGTTTTCATTGGCATTGTTTGATGTAGCATAAAATAGGAGAATATAGAAATAAGTGGTAAAACATGGACAAAGGCACTATAGAATTGAGATTTTAAAGTATTTATACCTAGTAATAAAAACGTTGTAAGCAAGATTAGCAATATTAAGAGAAAAAGGGTTTTAATGTTTGAGCTTGTTGCAGACAGAAGATAGAGATTTCAAAGTAAAAATAACTTAAAGAAAACACAATTAAAACTGGAAACACTTACAAAAATGCTATTTAACAAAAGTTTAATAACAAAAAATAGTAAGATTTTTAAAACTTTGCTAAATCTGGTCATAATTTACAGATTTGAAATATGAAGTATTTAAAAGGCCAAAAAATTGAAATAAAAATACTTTGTTGAAATATGGGATTGTTTTGATTGGACAGAATAGAAAACATTTCTATTAGGAAATAGCTAAATGTTGCTACAGCTTATAAAATGTTTTATAATAAAAAATTAAAATGGTACGGTAACACTTTATAAAAAGAAATAAACCCAAGAATGACCAAACAGTAGGTGGTTAAATTATGTAAAGACACATGTAAAAGAAAACAGACCGATAAACATTGACACTGGTGCCCAAAAATAAGGACCCCGCATAAAAAGGGGAATAGCTACGCAATAGAAAATTAAGTACATTTATTTAATAATTTATGCTCCTACTGAGGCTACTGAGGAGAACCAAAATGATGTTTTTTATGATCAATTACAAAATTTGTTAGATGATGTGCCAAGAAGAGACATCAAAATTTTGATCGGTAATTTCAATGCAAAATTGAACAAAGACAAATCTGGGTACTTCTCAAATGTTGGACCACATGGCTATGCTAATAGCATAAATAAAAATGGTTATAGGTTGTTAACGCTAAACAGTTATTGTGGAATGAGTGTTGGCAACATTTTTTTCGCTCACAAAAATATACACAAGACAACGTGGGTTTCTCCAGATGGAAAAACAACAAACGAGATTGATTACATTTGTATTAGCACAAAATGGCAATTTTTATTCCAAAATGTACGTATATATTGCGGTGCAGATGTTGGTTCTGATCACAATCTTGTTGTTGGAAAATTTCGTTTAAAATTAAAGACAATAGAAATCACAAAAAAATTACATCCATTTTTGTGTGAGAAGCTTGAACAGTTAAATATCTCAAATCAATTTTACAATTTCTTTCAAAATCTGAAAAGGGTAGAAAAGTCTGATGATCAATGGAAATTGTTTCATAAAACAATTACAGACTGTGCAGCAAATGTGCTAAGTAGAAGATGTCACTCTACAAAGAAACAATGGATTTCATCAGTCTCATGAAATTTAATTGATCTCAGAAAAAAAACAAAATTAGAGAGAGATCAATCTAACAATCCTGTTATTTGGAAAATATTTGATAATAAATATAGAACTTTAGATAAACAGGTTAAAAAAAGATGCCGCAAGGATAAGAATGATTGGCTAGAAAACAGATGCAAAGAAGCAGATAAGGCAGCAGCAAAAAATGATTCCAAAACTCTGTATAAAATTGTAAAACAACTGTCGGGAGTGAGAAACAACACCGATATCCCAATCAAAGGAAAAGGTAATCGTTTACTTCTAGCAAATGATGAGCAATCATCTACATGGGTAGAACATTTTAAAGAAGCACTTAATCAGCCTATGCCAAATACTCTCATTGATTTTGATAATGATAATGATATGAATGTGACTCAAAATTCCGAAAAATGCATTGAAGACATTTCTGTAATTGAAGTGATTTATGCAATTCAAAGGTTGAAAAACAATAAAGCAGGAGGACTTGACGTGATAACTGCAGAGATGCTCAAACATGGAGATAATGTTGTAGCAAGTGAGCTTGCTTATTTATTTAATGTTATATGGCATAATGAACAAGTTCTAAATAATCGGCGGCAAGGAGTAATTGTTACTCTTCCCGAAAAAGGAAGTCTAAATGATTGCAATAATTGGCGCGGAATAACCTTATTGTCTGTTCCCGGTAAGGTGTTTTGCAAAATAATTTTAAATCGTTTAAGTAATACGGTAGATAAACACCTTCGAGAACAACAAACAGGTTTTCGGAAAGGAAGAAACTGTATTGAACAAATACTCATTCTTCGTAACATTATTGAGCAAAGTCAAGAATTTCACCAATCACTAACAATCAATTTTATTGATTTTATGAAAGCTTTTGACAGTGTTTATCAAGAATCTTTGTGGAAAATTGTTAAGTTTTACGGAATACCGTTAAGTTTGTGAATATTATGCGTTCGCTATACCAAAATTCAAGTTGCTGTGTTTGAACAAAAAGTGGTCATACTGCTATGTTTGAAATTGTCACGGAAATACGTCAAGGATGTATTTTGTCACTGTTTTTGTTTCTTCTGGTAATTGATTTTTTTATGACTCAATCCATGAATAATTTGTCCTATGGTATTAAATGAAACCAAGGCAGATTAACGGATTTGGATTTTGCAGATAGTATTGGTCTACTCAGTGAAACCCCAGAAATGATGCAAAATATAACAACACGACTCAGTGATATCAGTTCTCGTATTGGCTTACGTATTAATTGTTTAAAGACAAAAGTGTTGTGCATAAAATCAAACAATGATTTGCCCATCAAAATTAGTGGACAAAATATTGATACTGTTGATTCCTTTACATATCTGGGAAGCATCATTGGTAAAGACGGACAAACCAAAATTGATGTTAAAGCCAGACTTGGAAAGGCAATGTCAGTCTGCAATAGACTCAAATCAATATAGTCATGTTCTTCCATTTGCCTAAAAACAAAACTTTATTTGTACGCATCAATAATCATTCCTACGGCAATATATGGGAGTGAAACGTGGAAACGTACGGATAAGATACTGGATGTTTTTCATCGCCGGTGTCTTAGAAGTATTTTAAGGATTACCTGGCGCGATCACATTTTAAATAATGAGATCATAAAAAGAACTGACTCTTGACTTCATAACTCCATGACATTATTAAAATTAGATGAAGAAAATTACTTAGTCAAATTCTACGTTTACCGCCCGAAAGATCAGCACGAACGGTTTTGGAATGGACAATTGTAAATGGTAAAAGAAAGGTTGACAGACCAAAGAAAACTTGGCTTATTTTTTGCTGTAATTGTTATCCTATTGTCCCATGCTTATTTTTTTTAAAGCAAAAGGGTTTTGTAATAATAATAATAATAATAATAATAGTGTTTTAATAATTTAAATTTTTTTAAACAAAATATTTTACCTAATTTTAACACTGCTAATCACAGTTTTATCTAGAACAGTAATAACGAACTACTCTAATTGAACAGAGTAAATATATTTTTAGCTAACTTTAATTTCCAACAAAGTAAATATGTTAAAATTATTTAAATGACTGAAAACATTTTGCTTATATATGCTTAAATATTCAAATTGTTTTATGAAAAACATTCTTTCTACATATACTACTTCAATTTAGTTTAACTCATTTTGTCAGCAGCCAAACATCAGATGACTTATGGTCATTTGACAACAAGATATATTTTTATAATTATTTTTTGCTTTATAAACACGTTTTATTTATAAAACACGAATAACTATTTTAAAAAATAATTTACATAAAATATAAATAGAAAAAAGTGAGTAATTTATTTTATTTTGTAATAACTTTGTTTCTTTGTGTACATGTTAACAATGTGATAACAATTTTTAAGTACTGTTTTGAATAAAAATATTTCATGTATTTTAATTTTAAAAACTTTTGTACATTGTTCTCATACTTGTATATATATAAACTATTTTTATTGCATAATTAATGCCCTTTTATGTGTATATTATTTATATTTATTAAAATTTTGTAATACCTTAAAACTACGCCAAATTCAACTTAAAAACACAATTAAAACAAGTAGTTATATTTTGTTTAAAAATAGCAATAATGCATTTTATAATTTATTCTGAAGTAAGTCAAAGTCCTTATGTACTTATTTTTACACAAAATAAGCACACACATTTTGTAAGTTACTGCCTCATACTTGTATAGTTAGTTACATATTTGTGTCGTAGCCAAAGATATTTAAATTAAATTCAGCAACTTGGTACATTTTCAATTTGTTGTATCAAAACTATAGAGATTATGAACAATATAGTTAAAGCTTTTGGTTTTATTTTATTGTTATGTTTAATAAGCGGTACATATTTACTATTGTATAAAATTTGTTCATTTTATATTTTATTATATTAATAAATTCTTTAAAAGAGTTTTTATAAACAAGTTCAAATGTAGCATTTTTGTAGCAATATTATTGCTTTATTATTTGCATTGTATATTATTTTTGTAAATATGGTTAATTTTATTAACGCTAATTTACGTATTTACAAACGTATATATATATATATATATATATATGTAAATACGTTTGTATAAATATAATAGAAAACGGAGGTATGTAATTGTAAAAAACTGTAAAAATGTTTATTTTACATAAAGA
This sequence comes from Cardicola forsteri, assembly GCA_025895645.1. Taxonomy (NCBI): domain Eukaryota; kingdom Metazoa; phylum Platyhelminthes; class Trematoda; order Strigeidida; family Aporocotylidae; genus Cardicola; species Cardicola forsteri. The sequence continues at coordinate 179,802 of JAKXYG010000118.1, read as the reverse complement.
AATAACAAGTATGTAAATAATACTTTAATTTGTTAAAATATTGTTTATTCTAAAATAAACAAAAAATATTATAGTATTGCTGTTACTGTTTTTAATAATTAACAATTTTATTACTTTTATGCAACAATACCACATTTTGAATTAAATATTTTTATTATTTATTTATAGATTTTATTATTATGTTTATTTTATAAAATTTTTTAACAGTAATTTTTTACATTGTTTTATTTCAGATAATTGCATGTTTTACAAAACATACATGTTAAAAGAAATTTAATGCATAAACAATTTATTGAAAAAAACACAGATGCAGCAAGTATGTTTGTTAAACAATTTTATTTATGCGAAACTAAGATACAATATCTAATTTATATAATTTATTCAACCCAAATGTTTTTATTTATTGCTAAAATTTTATCTGTACATTATTTCCAGTCATGTTTTATTATTTTTGTACAGATGACTGAAATACTTTCGCAAATTTATATATATATATATATATATATATATTATAATATGACAATTTTAGTAATAAAATAATTTTTAAAAATTTAAAAATGAGGTATACAATATTATTTGTATTTGTTTTTAGTAAAAGATGGTAAGTGTTCTAATGACAGAAACGTCTAACAGTGAATTGAACTTTTTGTTTAGTTTTGACTGTACTAATAAATAAATACATTTTGATGAGTAGAAATAAAACTAACTATAATATCCTAGAATATGGCTTCAAACATGTTTTTAATGCTCTGAAGCATCTTGTTAAAATAACAACTAAAATAACTTGTTGAAATGATTTTGTAAATTTCTGACTGTTCAAACAGTGGTTAGTATAAATCCATTTTGGTAAATTCAGATATTTTATTACAGCAACTACAGGGGCTAAAATAGGAGCTGTCAAAATTAGCACATTGAAATTGATTGACTTTCCTTACATCACTTAAGCATATTAGGCACATCAACATTTTACTAAAATAAGCATTAAAATCACATTAGCAATATCAATATTCAAAACACTAAAAATATTTTCTTTTTGCAAATAGCATTATCAAATTTACGCTTAGACCAAAAACCCAGAATTTACACATTTCGACAACATGAAAAAACTACTACGTTATTTGCTTAAAAATAAATTATATTATGAAATATGTACATATATATAAAGCAGACATCACCAATTGTCCAAAATTAATAATTCAGGGGATAGCCATGCTTTTTTATAACTTCCTTTAACCGTTTTGGATAGGAATCGACCAAATTATTGATATAATCTTGTGGAATTCGATAATCCAACACATAATTAATTTTTTCTGTGAGTGTGCCTCAATTTTCCGTCCGATTCACCTCGCGTTTAAGGTAACTGAAAAAATTTTCAATTACATTGGCTGTATGGAGGCAATTGAACAAAGCTCAGCTTTTTGCTATTTAATAAATCCTTGGTCAAAAAAATAAAAGAATGCGTTAATTTTTAGATTATGATAAAAACCAAGTTACCTTTTTGGATGTATGCACTGGAGCATTATCTTGAACAACCACTAAATGGCCTGAAGCATTTTGTCGTAGTTCAGACTTGAAAAATTCCTTGAAAATAGCTACAAATTCTGAGCTGTTTAGATGGCTACTTGTTTGGCTCCATTTTGGTAGTTGCCCGTACTTGATTCCAAAATATCCATGAAGACATGATGGATGTGCAACTTTTTTAACAATGCAATTGTTATCTTGAGGAAAATCGGGACCACAGATGACCGTGGACTGCACTGCCCTTGGTTCATACTTTAAAGCACACTCGTCAGTAAAAAAAACTGATCTCTAAAAACATAATTGACGGTTTTCATACGTTTTTGCAAATTCCACACGTTTTCTTCTCTGTTCTGCAGTTAAAGGAACCTTTTTTACGTTTTCCTTAACTGCAGATTGACCGATTTCATCCGATTACGGATAAGTGAATATGAAAAATTTGGCAATTCTTCTTTTTGTATTTGTTGAATATGCTTCATCCTGTTTTTTTCAATTTGGTGATAATAAACGTGTCATCACGTTTACTCGTTGATGGTACAGGTCCTGTTCCTGGTGTTCTTGGAAGTGTATAATCCTTTAATACACGGTATACAGTTCTCGTACTTATATAAAATAAATCCGCTATTTGTTCAACAGTCAAACCCATATTATGACTTTCTTTGATTTGTTCGTAATTTATAGCACTTAAAAAATAGCTTCCACTTTTTAAACTCATCGCAATCACACAAGATAAATGTTTAAAATTGTGCCAAGGTCAAAAGTTCAAATTTAATGTTAGATAGGTTAATAAAACAAAAATGAAAGGTAAAGTAATTAAAAATATTCTTTGATCTTTTCACACCATAATTAATGTTAAATTTTCCATACATATAAAATATGAAAACTGATCATTTTTTTAATATATAGTGTATGAAGTGACGTGTGCTGGGTTATGTAAACACTTATAAACTTATGTAAACAAAATTTTTTTTTTGAAATTTGTGTTGCGTAATTCATTTATGTTTTTAACTTAACATGTATAAAATTTTTAAGTGTGACTATCACCATTTACCCACTTGAATGCAATTTATCCAAAAATTCGAAGACACTTTACTATTTATAATTATAAAAAAGTGAAAACACAATTAACTTTAAGTATCGATAGTCCATATTATTTTAGCATAATTACTTAGTTGAAAAAAATATAACTTTCAAGTTAAAATAGCAAAAATTGAAAAATAAGAGTTTACTGACAAGTACCATTTTAGACCCTGTATGTAGGCAAAACATGTATGCAAGTTATTTTGCAATATATTTATCATCTTTAGCAGAATCCACATTATACAGACTTTAAAATGTTAAATCCGAAGTTCGTAAAGTGAGTACACACATTTTTCAACTTTTCTTGTTCTATAATCATAAAAGAGCAGTGAAAACGTGTTTTAAAATATGCCCCAGGAAACATTTTGGAATTGGTAACGTGTTGTTGAGTATAACTTACTATCTACTATAAGTTCCATTTATTTAAATTCCAATAACCTTGTTGAGTAAAAGTCCAATCTTTGCACTTTAAGGCACAGATTTAAATGTTATTAATTTTTTTTTCTGAGTTTTTTAAAGGACAGGTTAATAAGTTGTAAAATATCGTATTACTTGTAGATAATATCAATTATATAATAAAAAATCATGTTTCAAAGTACTTTATTGGTACCTTGATGGCCTCAGCTTTATAGCGACAGGCAGAAAATATAAATAAAAGTGAATGTTACTTTAATTGTTGACATTCTAATGTTTGTAATTTTTTCTTTATATATTAGAGTAATTTGCCCAACGATATTCTTTTTTCTAACAAATTACACGTTTTTTAAGTTTTTATAAACGAGGATATTATAATTTATTACTAAAACGAATGTTGTTAAATATTATAATTACGATGTTTTTTTACAAATAATATTATATATATATATATATATATATATATATATATATTTGTGAAAAATTATCTAAAGTATCTAAAGTGTTAGATATGTCTAAAATAAGTAAAAGTGCTAAATATACTTAAAAATTATATTAGGTCAATATAGAATCCAATTTACCAAATTTAATGTTTATATTTAAGGGAAACAAACATTTTACTTATATTAAATACAGTTCTAAAAAATAGTACGTTTTTTATCATAATTGTTTATTATTTACTTTATTTGACATATATATATATATATATATATATAAATATATATATATATATATATGAAAAGAGAACACAATAAACAATAATTTATAAGCATTATCTGATTAAGTACTGACAAATAAATCCAAAAATGTTGTAAGAAATATTGGTTAATATTAATTTTAGTTTTTCTCCCTACTACTTGTACGAAGAGCATTTTAACAAAAGGTTAAGCATTATGAAAACACTTTTTGATTAAAATGGTTTTTAATTATTCTTTTGTATTAACAACACATGTAATATATTATATTATTTTTAATTCTCTTTCATGTAGTAAACTATCGTTATCTATCGCATTAATAATTTTTTTGCAATTCATTGAAATAACTATTTATTTTTTAATTTTATGTTAGCCACTTTGAATGTTTTACAAGAAACATCTTTCAGTAGTGGACATTTTACCAAAGCCAAACGTGGGCTCGCATTTTAGTGACGGTAGTAGGGTTCGAACCCACGCTCACCGAGGTCCGAATTCGAGCGCAACATACAATTACTTATATAAACGTTTTTTAACATTTTTAGCTTTTATTAAAAGTAAATTGTTATAATGCAAACACCATTTGTGTTTTAAAAAAAATTAATTATATTTAATTTGTCAAAAAACGATTATTTTTGTTAATTTTATTAAAATGATAAACAAGTGTTTACTTTTTAAAAGTATGTAGTTTAGATTAAATTAGTTTTTAATACCTATTTGTAGCTCAATGATTAAGGCTTCGACCTGACACCAAATTGGATGTGGGTTTAAATTCGTATAAAATTTGAAAGAGATTTGCCGCTAAAATAGTAAAACACCAGAAGATAAAACAGCTGTACAGCGCTTTTTGTTGACTAAACCAAATTGATTTATTACTTAAATAAATATGATAATTCTAATATTTCATCTTTAAAAATATTGTAATAAAAATATATACCTGTTAAATGTAGCTTAAATTCAAGAGTGGAAATTATAACATATTTTTAAGTAGTCTATTAAAAATTATTTTTTAATTCTAATTAATAAGTAATAAGTGAAATAATTATTCTACTTTTTTCTATTAAAACTAAAACAGTTGTTCTTGGAAAACGTATGTTGTTTTTGAATTAATATTTTTATTTTGGTGTTAAAATAATTGCTTGTTCACATTTTTTTTACATTTTTAACATATTTTTAAAAATTTAGCTTTATATATACATATATGCAGTTTACTTGTAAACACGTTTAAATTTATTTAAATATATTTATATAAATAGCATTTAATCCTAGCAGTAATTCGTACGTTTTGTAATTCAGTATTTTTTTTTTATTTAATAAAATTTTGGTTTACCAAAATATGTTTTTAATTTTTGAAACTTTTGACTGATTTACTTACACTAAAATCATTTTTGTTAAATGTCTTCGTTTTACTGTTTTTAACAATAGTTTTTTTAACAATAGTTTTTTCAAAAGTAGGATTAATGCATTTTTATTTTAGTTCAACTATATATACAAATCGGAGTAAAACATGGATTATTTTGCTGTATTGTGTATGTGTATATAAACATATTATATTTAATTAGTAACACTTGTATTTTTAATTTATTTTATTAATTATTTTTTTATTTGTTTATTTCTGCCTAAAAAATTATTTTTTAGTAAGAGGACATTTAGCTAAACTAAGCGAAAGCTTGTTCCTAGTGTATTTTAAAGTGTACAGCTGTACCAAGTGCACATTTCCCCTATTTTAATTTTTATATACAATGCTTAATTTTCTCTGTACAGTATCAATTATTATTTAGTTAAAGTATTAAAAATGTTAAAGAACTTTTGGGAAAATGCATTAAACAATATTTTAAATTTAAACAATTTATATTATTTTTCCATTTAACCATTAATTTAAAAATAATAATAAATTATTATTTAATACATATTGTATTTCATTATTTTTAAAAATACAATTATCTTTTTTAATAGTATTTTTACATGTTGCTTTTACAGTTTTTCTACGAGATTCGGGTAATTCATAAAATTTTGAAATAAATATAAATAGACTTATTTATTTTTATCGTCACTGATTTCTTGTTCATTTTTATTATTTATTATTTAAAAAGTGTTTTGCTCCTAATTGTATAAAGCAACAAGATTGGTTTATATACTTGTATATTAATATTTTGTTTTAAAATTACTACGTATTAAAAATTTTGCTAAGCCATGTCATTAAAGCATGATTTCATTTTGTTTTGTAGTTGTATAAAATTGTGCTCCATGTTGTTTATCTAGTAATATAATTTTAAGAGGTCAAATATTTATCAGTGCGCTTTAACCCTTAGCCGGAGACCGGTCACGGTAAAGTTTTATTATTCCTGTTAAACAAAATACGTTTAAATATTTTTAATACAAAATATACTTTTAAAAACATTACAATAATATACATATAAGTAAGCAATTATAACAATTTGTTTTATGCTTAAACTTGCTTTATAATTTTATAATTATTTATTATCTAAACCATTTTATGAACATAAAATGTTTTTTTTAATTAATTGTTTTATTACAGTTCATAATTATTTTATGTCATAAAGAGGAAACATTCTATAGTTTCTACAAATAAATAATTTCTTCTTTTTAACAAAATAATTATTTTTACAATTTATAAAATCTTATTTAATGGAAGCAGTTTCAAAACTTTAATTTTAATACCAAATACTGGTTTTATACATTGAATATATTTAGTATTTTCTTCTATATATTTTCAATGTATGATATATATTTATGGATATATATATATATATATATATATATATATATATATTTATTTGCATATTTTTTTATTTTAGTTCATTTCTTGCTAATTGCCTATTGAATTTGAAAGCTATTATGGCAATGCTATTTATTTAATCTTTAAAAAATAACTCACATCATTTAACCTTAATAATTTATCAAATATTAATAAACACAAATTTTAATATTGTTATTTTTTAAATATATATATTACAACTTTAGATGTTTTAAGCAAAACAACTTTTAGCAGTGGACATTTTAGCCCGCATTTAGTGCCGGTTGCGGAATTCGAACCTATGTTCACCAGATCAAGCGCTGTACCGCTAAACCATTCCGGCACATATATATACAGATATTACTAATAATTATTTAAAACTTTATATATAAGTGTTAGATATATCTAAGATAAGTAACAAAAGCTTAATAGCATTAAATATTTTTAAACAAAGTAATGTATTTTGATTTACAATTAATAATGCACCATAGTAGATTATAAGCTTTTAATAAAGAAATAAATCTTAAATTAAGCATTTTACTGTTGTAAAAAATACTATTTTAGTAAAGAAAAATTTTAATATAATTTACAAAAATGAATTTTCAGATACAAGGATAATATTAACAATTTTAAAAATAAAAAATGTTTTCAATATAAAAAAACTAAAGCAGATTAACGTTTCCGTGTATAATGTAATTTAATAATACAGATCACATTTTAGCTGTACTATTTATATAAATATTTGCATTTTAAACTGCTATTAGGTTGAACAATAACAAAAATTAAAACATTATAGTTTTTAATTTAATTTTGTTTTTAAAATACTTAATTTATAGTTAAAAATTTTATTTCATAAAATTAACTCAGTTTAGGTTTTTGTGCTAAATTACAGACAAATTTGATTTGCATAAAACGTTCTAAAAATTGCGAACAAAGTGAAAATAGAATTTTCAAAATTTATGATGTGTTATGTTCTAATTAAAAAAAACCATCATAAAAACAATTTTATGTAATGGATTTAAAACAAATGTAATAAATATTGTACTTGTATTTCATTTTATTATGCAATTATGTAATGCTTCTTTTTATTAAATTCGTTATCTGGTAGGTTGGGAGAGCGATTAATGATTACTTGTCTGTGCTTTTATCTGGAGATTAGTAAAATTGTAAAAATGTTTTCTAATGCCCAGTAATTCGTTATTTCAAAAATACCAAAGTCTGACTAATTTAAAATGAAAGGATTATCAATTAGTCAGTAATGATACAAACTCCCAGTGAGTTGGGAGATGTGAAAACCACAAAGTCGGGGGTACTACGTGTTTTTTTAACAAAACCTATACAAGAATGAATTACAAAACGCTTGCCAGTTCATTTAAACAAAAGCATAACAAAGTTATTCCAGCGTCTTCTCTGACGATGGCATTTGTCGTCGGAGACTTTAATGTGTCCACACCTCTTAGCGTAACATCCAAAACGTTGGCAATAATAACGGTTATTTTTGCCTCTCAAAGGTCTTGTCTGAGTTGATTAAAAGTAATGTTTTTAATCCCGGTTTCTTTCAACAAAAATAACGTCCTCTCTAGCCTCGATGACTCTAGCTTTAAAAACTATTTTCATTATCGCCTTTGGTCTATTGTCCAGAAAGTCGCGCCGGACAGCAGAATACGCCACACTCCGTTTTATTTACAGTAACACCGCGTGATCTCGGCGTATAAAACGTTTATTGGCTAACGCTTTGTCTGCTAATTGTACCGCATTAAAGATAAATTGGACAATACTCTCCTAATATTTTTGTTTTCACCCGTAAAATTTTTTCATGCATGTGCCAGTAGATTATAGGAACACAAACAGTTGACGTAACTTTTTTAGGACAACTGTTTTATCCGTTTCGTTGTCTAACACCTGGCTTTGAATGACCAGTTGTTTCGCCTTTTTTGAAACAGATACGCCAGTGTTTGGCAGTGTGTTTATTGGGGAATCCGCTGTAGGTATTGTTTGGCTATAACTTTCACAACAGGAAGTGGTACCCGAGAACGAAATTTTTGGATGCGGTTACTTCGGGTGCTGGTGTAATTTGTAGTGCAACTCCTATGAATTATAGACTAAAATATTTCCATAATCCGATCCCTAATCTCGGTTTATGAAAAAGATTATTACTCGTTTGGTTAAACTATTGTAACGATTACATATATATATATCCAAGCCAATAACCATAAATAATAATAATAATAATATATATATATATGTCCCGGGTTTCGGCACAATTTGCTTATTAATTTAGATAAACGTATATTTTAACTAACACCATTATACTTAGTGCAATATTTAAAAAAAGTTTCTACAACTTTAGTTTTATTAACGTTAAAATACATTCTGATTAAAAAATTAAAAAACTAGAACTCTATGGTATCAGATTGATATTTGCAAAAATTAAATGTTTCTATGCAAATGACGTTATCCCATTAAACTATAGTAAAGATATAGAAAGATGATTCCAATGACTGGATTAAATAGGAAATTTTTAATGCTCTTTACACATTTTGTCGCCACATTTTAAAGCAAAAGTGTTTTGTAATAATTATAAATGTAAATAGAAAATAAGTTTAACAAAAACTAAATAATGAAATTTTTTTATTAAAACATCAAATAGTAATAATATAAATAAATCTGATTATTATATAAGAATTTATAAAAACTTTTAAAATAATTATTTTAATTTATAAACTGCTTTATTAACACCTGATATTTTTAAATAAAAAAATACACATACATATTTACTAGCTTTATGTACGCATAGCAAAATTACTTTGAAAATAAAATTATAAGAAATAAAAATGAGTATAGCAATAATACAAATTCATATATATATATATATATATATATGTATTTTTATGTTTGTTACGTTAAATGTTTTACAAAAAACATCTTTTAGCAGTAAAAATTTAGCGAAACCGAACGTGGGTCCACATTTTAGTGCAGTGGTGGGATTCGAATCTATGCCCACCGAGGTCCAAATTCGAGCGCTGTACCGCATTCAATTTAAATTAGCATTTTAAAAAAGCATTTACGCCAATGCTAATTAGACATTTTATAAACCAATTTTTGAAAAATAAACTAATATTTTTATTTTTACATTTTTACAAATTATTTATGTATACCGTAAATCCTAAAATATAATTTTTAATAACTTTAATTAATTAATTTTATTTTAGTTTAATTTTGCTTAAAAGTTTTACGCAAAACATTTTTAGCAGATAAACATTTAGCAAAATCTAAACAAAGGTTATTATTTATATGCCGGCTATAGATCTCAAACTAATGCACATCTAGTTTGGCTCTTATCACTTTACAAATTTTGCAACGCAAGCAGTACTAATAACTTTTATTTAATACGTTATTAACATTTATTTGTAAAAATTAAATAAAGACAACATTCTAACACTTGGTTGCTTTTTCTAAATTTACTCGGTCTTAAATTTATGTAATAGAAGTTATCTGATTAAATTCTTAATATAGACAACTTAAAAATATATTAAATAAATTTATTTTTTGTAAAATATGTAATTATTTTTTAATAATTACAGTTTTATAATAAGTAACAATAAATAGTGTTTGTAATATATTTTATTTTGCTAAACCGATCCAAAAGTTACGTTGGCTTTAACGTGTTTTCTTTAATAGCAATGTAGCTTAGGCAGACATAACAAATAATGAAATTCTGTACATCAACTAAAGGTTCTATTTTTATAAAAAAATAGTAATGTTATATCAGTCACAAGTCAAGGTATAATACCTAAATTCCTTTGAAAGAACTTAATAAGCCTATATCATGTTTAAATTTCGTTGGCATGATTACACGTTTTTAAGAGATAAAATTTTAGCTTTTTATTATCAAAATATAATTTTAGTTAAATTAATTATACAATATAATGTTAATAATAATATTCATTAATTCTAATAAATTTATATCAATTTGTATAAGTTTTCTTTATAGATTAGACTTTTGTATAACATATTTTTCAATTATTGCAATTGTGTATTTAACGGAAAGCTTGTAACATGCTTATAAATGTATCAAATAATTTTGCATAAATGTTTTAAGGTTTTATATTTTGTAAAATTTTTAAAAACTAATTGTACAAACAATCAAACATATTGATTTATATTCATTTTAAAAATTAATGCTTGTAAAATGAAATATTTTCGAAAAATGTAATTCAAAATATGTTTCAAATATTTATATTTATACTTGCTTTATATATGTATATATATATATATAATTATTTTAAGTATATTCTTTACAAAAAACATTTATTAGTACAGCTTTTGTTTATATTTTTTATAAATGCCAAATATAAAATTTGTGTTTCCATTATTACTAAAAAAATAAAGAGATAGATTTTTGTTTTTAAAAATATAAAATATAAATTATTCTTTATAAAAATAACTACTTAATAAATTATAAAAAAATAAACAAACAACTTTTTAATAATTTTTGAAACATATAATGTAAATTTCATAAAAGATAACTTATTATTTAATAAAATTATTTAGACATTAATTAAGAATAAATAATTCTAGTATAATTAATTTTTAAAACAAAATTTTATAGTAAATAATTTTAAGCAAGTATAGCAACTTTACATTTTACATTTTACATGTATATATATATATATATATATATATATATAGTGATAGATATACATATTAGGAAGAATTAAATATATACATATTAGGAAGAATTAAATATATATAATTAAATAAATTTTATTTTTATAAATTTTATAACAACGTTTAAATTAAACAAAAATTAGATATAAATTAATATTTTGTTACAATTTGTTATACACAAACGGCGGGTTTTACGCTAACTTCAATTTTATAAGGAATTTTATAAGAAATAATTTTCTACATAGTCCTTAATATTTTTGTCCCGATATTTTATAGCATTTTGTAAATTTTGCATGCAGGTTAGTTTTTTTAATAAATAATTTTACATATTTTAGATTAAGAGTGATTTGTGTGTTGTGTTCAGATTGCATTTGTAGTTAAATGCATTTTAAAAACGTTTTATTTTTTTAAGTTATGAAGTTTAAATTATTTAGTGTTTATCAGAAAGTATTAAAAAGATCAGTGTTTAATAATACCCATGTAGTAACGATTTTTTTACTGCACTCTTTGAAATAATTTTTCAACAACGAATAGACGTTTTACACAAGCAAAGTAGTTAAAATATCTGCTATTTAATGTTCTGCATTTTAAATACTTAACGCTAAATTGATTAATAAATTATGCCTGTTGGTCAAGAAATACTACAAAATAATGAAAATGTTAGTTCGGACTCCACGTACGTCATTCTATTTGTATATATGTATATTAATTATTTGGTTTCATTTTTTTAACAAATTTAAGTATTTACATGTTGAAACTGAAGGTGTTTTACAGTGTTAACTTTTAATAATAGTTGTTTTATTAATAATAATATGAATGAAATATTAAGTTTTTTTGTTTACAAAACATTTTTATGTAATATATAAAATGAATTGTTTAATTATTTTATTATATCTTTTGTAACCAAGTTGAAGATTTTTTAAATATTATTAAATACTGACTAAATCCTTTTTTGAACATTAATTTATCTTATCCGTATTAAAATTGCAGCAGTTGAAAGTTTGTTTATTCATAAATGTTTTATTTAAAGCATTTAAGTTAATTATAATATGAAACACTAAAAACACATATTTCCGGATAATATAAGAGTACTGAACAAATAAAACTTGTAAAGTGTTTGTAATTCAAAAGTATTTGGCATGTGTGTTAAAGGCAACAATGAATAAATTAGTCTTTTACTCTTAACAATTTGACTTAATAAAGGAATGAAGATTTTAATTATTTTACTATCACTACAGTTTTAAAACATTGTGGAGAATATTGCTAATCTTTTTTATTTTACCCTTTTTGCAGTGGAATAAGCTAATGAAACATTCTCCAGATTTTGTAAATGTACTAAGATTGAATATTTTGTTTCGTATTTTAGGTAATTGTTTTGCTTATGTGTTTTGGGATTATGTACTTTGTTTAGATTATTTAGGTGTGAAAACGCATGATATCTGACTTTTGGGTAATTGATGGTAGGGATTAGGTAACCTTAAAATTGGTTTAAACGTTATTATAAAGTAATGCATTTTTAGGTTAACTACTAGTAAAGTTCTGTTGTAAAAATGAGAAGAATGATTAAATTTTAACTTCAGAACCATTACTGTTTCATCTTAATATTTTAAAAAGTTTTGCTGCTAATGGAAAAGTTAATAAGTTTAATTTTTATTCATTATAGTTGATGACGTGGTCACTTCTTCATTATTTTCCAAATTTACACGTCACACTGAACTACTAAATCCGGTAGTTTGATAAGTGCTACATTCGCTGGACAATAACGAAGTTTCTTGCCTTATAGACGGTATCCTATTGACAGCGTTACTATTTTCAATTATTAATGAAATTACCTAATGTGAGCGTTATTCCATTAGCCCAATTAATACATATATACCTTAAGGTACCTTTCATGTACCTTAGATGTATGCTTGCATCTATCTGCCGAAGCGGAAACCCAGTTATACCGCTGTGCACTCGGTCCTTCTTGTGTTAGTCTAGGTGCTTGGGAGCACTTAATCCAGGATGCATCACGTGGAAGTAACATTTGAGAATATCACCATTATTGGAAATTGAAACTATATAAGCATTACTCAAATTTTCAGAATAAATAGCGCTCATTATTTTTTTATTCTATCTATATTTGTACTGAATATTAAACGATTGTGTTTGATGGCTCTATAAGTAGAACGAATATAGAAGAATACGAAGTTCTTGTGACGGCCTCTCTGTTTGCAATATCGACAAGACCGTTTAGTTTTTTTCCAGGGTTTTTCCCTCAACTTAGCTGATACATATAATATACGATGACTCAAGATACCTTTAAAGTACCTGGATATATGCGTGCACTTATTTGCCAAAGTGGAAGCGCAGTTATACCGCTTTGCATTAGGTCCCTGTTATGCCGGTCGAGGTACTTAACTGGATGCGCTCAGTAAGTGTGACGGTCAAGAGAATCATTATTATTGTAAATTGGGACTTTATAGGCATTACGTACATAGTAAGGATTTTTAGTAGTTCAAGTAAACTTGATGTTATATGTAGCGTAAGAAGTAATGTTATTTTTGGTAGAATCAAATAGTATATAGTGTATCGTGATATGATAAGTCCATAGTCGTACAGTCCTGGGCTATGAGTGATGTTAGAGATTGCGTACTCTACGATCCAATAAAAATAATGGACTACGGTTTAGACTGATGTATCTTGTTTGAATTGACTGATTTATTCCCGCAAATGTAACTCTTAAAGCGAATCACGTTTGGATTTAATAATTTAAATTATAGTTAAAAGAATTTGTATTGTTATTATTGTTTTGACTGCTTTTTGGCACTAATATGCCAATCTAATTGACAAATAATATTTTTAGCTTCCTAGTAGAAACAAGTCAAAAGTTTTTAATAGGGAGTCCTTGGTCGTGTAGAAGATACCGACTAATGCCTACTGTTTATAACGCTGTCAAAGGATCTACTCCAAATATAACTCTTACAATCTACGACACATGTTATATGTATAATTAACAAAAAACATTTTAACCTTTTCACTAAAGAGCATGAAGGGTGTGGTTTAATTTTTCGGCATTGAAGATTGATCTTTTTTCAACTCAATTTCGTTATCGAAATGATACTTTCTCGTCGTTGTCGTTGTTTGGAATGATGTCGTCTTGTTCTTTTAGCATTGATTAATTTTTTAAATGATTAGTCTGTGAACTTATGTTGGAGTTATATTTATACTTGTCAATGTTTATTAACTTTTCAGATTAGCCCAAAGTTCTGTACTAAATCGTACAAAAAGCTACAGCGCCAGCCGTCTCGATGAAGCAAATGTTGATTGTGAATCGAATTTGGTTCAATATTCCAGTTGTGTTAAATCATCATTGGTTCGGCCCAGTTCGAGTAACGACAAAAGTAATTTGTCGACCGCTACCAAATCTACAGATACAAATTTCAGTTCATTTTCGGCACATTGTCAAATAAACGCCATATCCCAATCCACAACATCCACATGTTGTTTGGATGATTCGTACTGTCTAAGAGAATCCAGTCAAATGGCCTTTAATAAGCCAAACGTTTATCCAAGTTCACCGTTGTCCGATCACTCAAGGCGTCGACATTCACATGTTGAGGTGTTGGAAAAATATCCATGTCAATCGCGCAGTCCACCTCCTCCTTTGGACATTATAGCAGCAGCTGTTGATGATGTGAGTTTTGTGTTGACTATTGTATTTTCCTTTTGTCATGGAATTTAGTTAATTACTTTTTAAAGTGCGTTTGGTTGCAATTTGAAAGTTTATATATACCGAAACATGGGATTGTAGTAGTAGTAAAAGTTCTGCCTTATATGAGCAACAAGTGTGAGATTCATTAAAATATTGTAGTGCACTATTTTTGAAAGAATCTATTGGACATTTTCTAAAATTGTAATTGTTTAAGTA
The DNA here is from genome assembly GCA_025895645.1 of Cardicola forsteri. Classification (NCBI taxonomy): domain Eukaryota; kingdom Metazoa; phylum Platyhelminthes; class Trematoda; order Strigeidida; family Aporocotylidae; genus Cardicola; species Cardicola forsteri. The sequence continues at coordinate 164,759 of JAKXYG010000118.1, read as the reverse complement.
ATTAAGTAATTAAGTAATTTATTTGGACGAGGAGGCATAGCATAAAGGGACTGAATTCGCGTGCTGCAATGTCCGTCCAATTTTTCCGTTGATCACCCGGTCTCTTGTCTGGACGTAGACAATTGAACTGAATTGATAGAAATTTCTGTATGATCACCCACTGATCTAATTGGTTCTACGGAACGTTTTTGTTGATGGAATGACCGATTGGGTGATTATAATAGACTGGATGACTAGTTGACTATGCACTATTAGAATGTTGATAATTAACAATAAGAGAAAATCGCGTTTTTAATAAAATTTTTGTCAAAAAAATAAATATATTTATGGATCGTAAATTCTCAATACTTTTTATTGCGTTTCATTAAATTGAAAATTTCTGCTATTGATTTGCAAATAAAGTGCTTTTTTCTAGTTCTCAACGTTTTTTTTTGTACAACTCAGTTAAGATGGAAGATAGGTTGTTACTTTTATGCTTTATGAATAAATTGATGGGTTGGCGACGTGGTTATCTCTTCATTATTTCCGTATTTACAAATCATTTTAAACATATGTTAAGAAAACCTTGTATACGGATAAAAACATGGGAAAGTAATCAAGCCTTTTGACTAATAGACAACATATGGGTTGAGATCAATTGAATCAAATCATATGACTTTATGACAGGGTTGTCTATTTTAGTTTGTCGGCTACGTGTTGTATATGTATAACCCAAAATGGGTGTATGTTTGTATATATCCGTCATAGCAATAAACCAACTATGCCGTTATGCCATTAGTGTCTAGACTTTGTATTTTTGTTGTTAACACTGAATTTTTATCGATTGCAATAAAAAAATAAAAACTTTAAAATGCGAATACTTTTATACTTTTTTAATTCAACTAGTTTGATTTAAAGAACAGCTGAGTGCACGTTTTGAGGCAATAGACAATAGTCTTCCACTTAAATTAATTGCTAGACTCTGTGTTTAGTTGTGTGCTCCAAGTGGCAAATCTAATTAATGTATCAGTTAATCCTTCTAGAATCTTGGGTTTGTATATTGGTTTACACTGAACTGCCAAACCTAGATTCCAGTATAACTGCTGTGCACCGGGTATCTGATTTTGGATATATCTCAGACGAGGTATATGACATCCGTATTGTTACCATTATCGAAACCCAAAGCTACAGCACTCAAATGTTTTTTTATACCACTTGTTTGTCGACTATTCCACATATTTCATTTTTCTTTAATCGTACCTTTTTTGTACATGGCAGAATGCGCTAGTCAATACCTTCAGTCGAATATCGCAACCCGGATGCAACTTGCCGAATGACAATGTGGATTTGCAAACACCTCCGTTGGCTCAAGCCATTGTAGCAGCGCTGCGACAACAAACTCTTTTACGGTCGGCTACCAATACATCAACAGCATCTTCGTCTCGTTTCTCACCCAACTACTTGACCGCCGAAGATGACGATGATGATGATGATGACGATGGCAAGCGATATCACAGCGACGAATACGGCTATGATGAATGGAATTCACCAGACCAAACAGAAGCATCGTGCGCGACTCCACACATGGATTTAGACCGAGAAAGTGGCTACGGGGGTGCATCGTGCTCGTCGTCTTCCATCAGATTGAACTATTCGAAAAATTTGAAACAGCGCGACAAACGCAAAAGTCGTCGCAAAAATCAACGTAGCATCAGTCTTAATATGGACCAACCTGCAAACCACGGCTATCTTCATCATCATCATCATCACCACCACCATCGCGACTACTTGTTTGACATGCGCGATTCCTTCCATCATACAGACACTGCTGCCAGTCGCGATTGCGATTTGGCCGTTCCCGTCGACGACAAGCGCGCGTCGATGATCAAGCGGCACAAACGTCATCGCGTTCGCATTGTCGACGACTCGTCGATCAATTCGCCGGTGCATCCGACGTCATTTGGCCAAAGTATTCCTTGTCTTGTGCCGCTGTTGATGAATTTTTTCGATTCGTCGCAATCTCCGGCCGACCGGAACGTTTTGACTTATTCAATGAATTCGGCCGTCTACGATGCGAGTCGGACAGTGCCAAACGACGTTCTTTTGGCTACAACAACAACAACCAACGCATCCGATGCGTTTGGGCCTTGTCACATCATCAACAACAACAACAACACTGAACGACTGGAAGTGTGTCGTACTTATATCGATTCCAACGAAGCATCACCCGATTTAAGTCCGCTGGCCATGGAGTTGGCCCCAGGTTCGGCATTTCCTCCGCCCCCCGATGCCGTACCCACCCAGTCGATTTTGGTCATAAACAACGATTCGTTGTCGGTAAGTGCATCCAATGGTGGACCAAGTTGCATCTCATCAACGCCGTCCAGATCCTCCATTACTTTGGCATCGTGTGCTACAACAACTGGAGCAAATTCCACAACGTCACACGATTGCCAACCAACACGGCCTTCGCTTTGGAAGCACCATTCGTCCTGCGATTTTCCATTTTCCCAATCAAACTGCTGTCAATTGCCGCCCAACATCTATCATCATCCACATGACCGCACAATAAAACGCTGTCCACCCTGTGCCATGACAGCAACCAAGTGTGCATGTGCCTATCCAAATTCCACATTTCAACCGCCTTACGATCATGACCATCATTGGTGTGCATGTTCAAATTCTTATATGGTCCATTCGTGTACGTGCCACTTCTATCATCACCATCACCATCATCAGTCACACACGCATCCCTATCGTTCATATCCCAATGATGTTTACGATTCAGCCACGTCACCTGCTACGCTTCCCTACGATCACGATGCTTCTAGGAGCCAAACGTGCAAAACGAACAACAACGATGTTTGTGATGACGAAGTAGTCAATTTACCTCATCATTACAAATTTTGCCAACCTTCGGTGCGGCATGATACGACCGAAACCGATCGGATCGACAATAAGGATCAACGAAGAAGTTATTCATTGTCCGCGTTGCCTTTGTACGAAGTCAACTTGACTTGTCCCAACAGGTTAGTGTGTTGTTCTATTGACGTTGTATTTAATTGTTATTGTGAGTAGTTTTCAGTTTTGACAGCGGGATGATAGCGATTGATGATTCAAACCCTGATAACTGCCGTCTTTCTAAGTACATTAGACAAACAACTATTGGAGTACAGACCTATTTAAGGAACTATTAATTTTTTAAGGCTGGTGATCGTAACGATAAAGCTTTACTTTTTAATAATGTTAACAACACCTGACTGTCACCTTTACATGGCACATCTTAGACTAGATGCAACTAAGCATCTAGACTAACACATCAGGGACTGTGTGCACAGGTATATAACCGGCATCCATCTTGATGAATCGATGTAAGCATACACCCAGGCTACTTAAAGGGCATTTTTAACCGTACCTATAGTAGATGCAATTAGGCGACCTTTACAAAAATACCGTCTGTCAGTCAAGAAACTTCGCTATATTTGTACATTTTTTAGCAAGTGGACAGTTTAGCGAAACCAAACCGGTGGTGTGGATCAATTCCATAACCGCCTAGGTTCAACCCAAGCGCTGTACCCTTAGACCACCCCGGCTTTTAAAGTCATAGAAGTCATTGTCGTCTAAAATGCTGTACAAAATTAATGAAAGGCTAACTACATCACCAACCACAATGAAATGAATTAAACGTTTTGACTAATAGAAACCCCAATTTCCTCTCTTTTGCAGTTCGTCTACCAATCAGCGCGTCAACTTAATCGTCGACAACGTTCGATTCATCATCGACGTTGCATTGCTCCAAGCTCATCCAAACACCATGCTCGGATGTATGTTTTCGTCGGGCTTCGTTGAATCGCGTCGCTTGCAAGACGTCTGTTCGAAAACGACCTTGTCGTCAGCATCGTCGACAGCTTCGTCATCGACATCATCGTCCAACTCGATGTATCGCAAATTTTCGTCGGATTCGGCCAAAACACACTTGACTTCGCGCGACGTTCTAATTGCCCAAGACTCGAACATTACGGCCCAAGTGTTCCGTGCTATTTTAGATTACTACTTGTCGGGTTGCATGTCGTGTCCGCCTGGCGTTTCGGTTCAAGAATTGAAGGAAGCCAGCGACTATTTTCTCATTCCATTCAATCACCAAACTGTCAAATGTGGCAATTTGCGGGCCTTCTTGCACGAGTTGTCGAATGATGGCGCGCATACAATATTTGAGCGCTTTTTGGAAGCTCACATATTGTCACTCTTAGTCAAATGCACACAATTTGGCGAACGCGAATGTCACGTGGTCATTGTTACAAACGACGAAATTATCGATTGGGATCCGGATTATCCACCCCAAATGCCCGAAAATGAATTGAATTCACACATTGTTCACAGTACGCAAATGTTTCGATTTTTGAAATATATAGAAAATCGCGAAGTGGCCAAGCAGGTCCTTGTCGAAAGAGGCTTGAAAAAGATTCGCATAGGCATCGAAGGCTATCCGACTTCGAAGGATCGCATCAAATTTAGACCGCGATGGCGGCTGGAAGCTATTTACAATTATGTCCAATGTCCGTTTTTGCACATGTCATGGGAAGAGGAGGAAAACAAGTCGAGACATGTAGATTTCCAGTGCGTTAAGAGTAAATCGGTCAGCGATCTAACCACTGGTTTGGAACAGGCCGTAATTGATCCACTTCCGCCTCATCTGGCTGTCCTAGGGCACACATCCCAACATCCTGAATCTAGTACTCTTGAGACGGAGTTCCATGTGACCGCGGATTCTGGTGAACCGAATGTTGGCGATGATCCATTGGTTGTGACAACACTAGACGAACCAGATCTGGTGGTGACGGTCGCATCCGAAACATCCGATAGTCCAAGTATAACTCATGGAGATGATAACACGCTGTTTGTACGTTCTACGAACAATGGCACTTCTTTGAGATGAATGCCTATTGCTTGGAATGTGATATGGTAATCACATGTGTGATACATGTAACTTTCAACTGGGGTCATTCGTTGATAATTTTATTTTATTTTTTGAATAGGTACTGTATGAAGTTTGTTGGGGGATTTCTATTTAGCTATTATTCTAATGGATTATTTCTTTTCATTTTTATACAATTTGTACCCGCGTGTGTGTGTGAGTGACTATTTCAAATAGTCCTAATGTTTTTAGGAATTAGAATATTCTGCTAGCCTTGTTTTTTTGTTTCCGTTTTCCATTGTATTTACATGATCACCAAGAATGTGTATGTGACACTAGTTTCACTCATTGTGAGTCAGATCTATGCATATATATGTAACAATTAATTGAGTAACTGCGTTACAGTTACGTTATTGTGATTGTTGACGATCAATTGAATATTCTTCCTTGCTTTGATTACACAGGTGCGTGTGTGTGTGTGTGCGTATTAGTATTTTCATTATATTATAACTAAGCCTAAACGACATTTTGATCCAAGCTGTATGTATGCACATGTTTGTTTTTAGTATAATACATTCTCAGTGTGTTTTGGTTTTTTTGAACTGTTTGTTTTTATTTTAATTTTGTAAAATTTTCCGTTTTTAGGCGATATATATATATATATAGTAAAAAGATGTATTCGTCATTCGTGTTTGTGTGATAAAGCCCCATTTTTCCACCTTAACAATTTGTATTAAAATGTTTGTTTCCAAAGCTTTGGTCGTTTTTACTTCAAATAAACGGTGATGGTAAGGGTGGTTTTTTAAATGGCATTTTAAGTGGTTGATGCGTTTACTGCTTTACTAGATATATTGATAATATAATTATATGGGCGTAGATTCGAATCCAACAGCTGATAAACTCTTCAACCAAATATGTGATTCACAATTTTATCCTAACAACTTTATTGACAACCAACTTTTCACTTTACAATACATTTTTGAAAAGGTTTGGTTCTGGAGATATATATATATATATATATACTGGGATGGTGGATGATTTCAAGTGCTCGACTTGAAATTGGGTAGGTATGGATTTCGGTCTTACTAAACGCGAATCTTTGTCTAAGGCCTTGCCAAATGTCCACTAGTTAAAAATGCGTTTTTTTGTAAGCAGCAACATCACAGATGTATATACCTACACGGTATTAAATCGCATGCATACATAACATTATTACTTTTCTTTATATTCTTCCTTGTACCTTTAATGTCCGAAGTGGTTTAGTCGTATAGTATTTGACTCATGCCGGGTTTTGCTAAATGTTTACTGAAAAATATTTAAACGAAGAAAATGAATAAATAGACTTGGTGAATATTGTGACTTGAAAATATTCTCTATTAATTAACTACAAACGCAATTTGCAATTTTTGTGCCTGGCATGGTATGTTATATGTAGCTGACTGAAAACAAAGTGCACACACTTATTTCTAAAACAGAACAATTAATTTTGAATTACCTCACATTGACCTCGGTTTTTTGCACATTGTTCAATAATCAATGATTATGTTCAAAATGAGTCCAACCGTCTGGACTACATACACATGTACGTATTTCATAAAGCCTGGATTTTAAACAATTCACATTATGTGTGTGTTCGAGTAATTTGCCAATTTTTATTGCATGACAAGCATTTGAAAATAATCACATTGAAATTGCATTTTATAGATTTTTTGTTAAACATTTTCGTAATGTGTGTAACAATCTTGTGACATGCATGATGGGGTCAAGATTTGTGCATTAAAATGTATTTAGCAAATTATCGCAAGGATTGTTTCTGAGTCAATGAAAGCTTTCAAATCAATAAAATAATGAGAGATTGATGTTCATTGAAAAAGATTCTTTTTCTAATACAGCTTATATTGTGAAGTATTCGTCATTAAAATGTTTGTTGTGAGTAATAGTGTGTAGGCATATTCTTAAGCGTTTGTTGGGTATTCAGTATGCTTATTGGCTATATGTAATGCATGAATAAACAATATACTTTCTGTTCCCAGGGTATCATGGTAGTTACACTGTACAAGTAAGTGTTTAAATAACACATGTTAAATATCAGCACTTGATGGGAAATTATTTATTTACAACATAGTGTCAAGGTGCATATATAAATCAATGATATCACATATAGCTCTGTAAAAGTGACTTTGAAATACAATATAAACAAAACCTAGGTGCTTCTGTGCACATTAGCTAGGAAGCGCAACTTGGATGTAACAGTCAGGAATATCGCCATCATTGGGTATTGACATTTTATCATAATTATTTAAGTATTTGGGTCTATTAGAAATCCCTTTCCTATATGGTTTTGAATTATTATAGGGTAGAATTAATGTTAATATGAAATTGTCAAAATAATTATTTTCTTGTATGTGCTTACTCCGAATTTTCTATAAATTATATTCAAATTGTAACAGTGAAGGCAAAGTATTGTAAAGCATACGAATATGCAATTAAATTGGTTTTCCTCAAAAGCAGTAATCTGTTCATTATTGAATCTTTTTAATGTATATATTACCGCATTGTTTAATACAGGTCAGCTTTTAACATTTTTAAGAACAGATAAAGTAAAAGCTTTTTAAATAAATTAAAAAGTTGTATTTCGATTCGACATTGTTCACTGGATCAATGATTTTATTCATGTTTGTCTTAATAAAGTAGACTGTTATTTTATTCAAAATTAAATAATGTTATGATTTAGTAGCATCAAATTATTATTTTTATCCCAAATGAATATGCGTTTAAACAAGATTGATAGGCAGCGTTAATTTAAAAATCTAATTTTGATTAAAAGTGATTTTACTTGAACAAAGAAGTGATTTATGGATAAATGTTACAAACTGGAAGTTAATCCTTACAATGGATAAATGATTGATTTATATATAGAACAATCAAATTACCTACTGATTATTGGTCAATAAACTAATTAAGGTTATTTCACAAGTACAAAACTTGAATTATCGATTGCATTAATACAAAATTAACTTGAGATTATTGTTGAAATAGAAGCTTGATCTTCTAATATGCAGTGTCATCAATACCGAATATTTAATTTGCAGTCAGACGAAACATTGTCGCATACTCTTTGAAGAGAATAACTTTTGAAGAAAAATTATTATTGTGGTTATTGGCTGAAAGACTTTAGTAGAAATAACTTCAATTGAACAAACATCAGAATACATAAGTAGCAGTAAAAAAGTTTAACACTAAAAATGGATTAATTAATTGATATGTAGACAAACAAAAAATTAATAATATACCAATGCCCAATGCATTTTAAAGCAAATCGCACGAATTATTACAGTGAAATGACAACAAAAAATATGACATACTAATATCTAAATAAAGTACATTAATTGGGTGATTTGGGTATTAAATTTTATTCTGGAAATGTGAAATTGTAAGTAAATCGAATAGTGATTTAATAAAGATAATGTACATTTATCAAGAGTTAAAATATTGCATTTAGTCAAAATGCGTTGACTGTGCTGTGTTTAATTAATTACCAATAAAAAGTAGGAGCCTTCAAATTATTGCCATATTATATTAAAAATTCCGTACATAAAGGTAATCATTTGTTTGGGATTAAATGTTAATGTTTTAAAAAATAACGTTGCAATATGTAGATTATCTACAAATTAAAAAAAATTTGTTGAATTGAATCAGAATATTATAATACACCAAATGCTGAAAGCTTTAGCTAAAGTATCTAAGCCAATAATCATAATATTACTAAGTACATACGATCTTTATAATATGGATAAACCAAATATTATTGATAAATACTAATTTTAATCGCATAATTGTTTTTAAATTATATTCTTTCTTTTTTCATACATTACCAAACGCTTGAAATATCAATAAAATATTTCAGTTCACTTTGTTAATATCTAGCAACCATTAATTTTTTTGGCAATTTTTTATTAAATGGTTAGGTAGATATTGCATATGTCAATATAAAAGAAAACCAGGATTATTATTGTCATAATCTATTAAATTAAATTATTGAATATTATAATACACCAATTGCTGTATATAAGACCTTCATAATATACATAAAACTCCAAATATTATTGACAATTTCAATTGCATAATTATGATTAAAAACAGTGCACTTTTAAAAATTGTATTGTTTCTTGTTTTAAACATTACCAAACGCCTGGAATATCAATAAAAATATTTTAATTCACTTTGTTAACATCTAGCAATCATAAAGTTTTTGGACATTTTTTTATTAATTGTTTAGTTTGGCGTAGCATATGTCAATATAAAAGAAAACCAGTTTTATTATTATCACAAGCATAAGGTAATAAAATATAAATTATAAAATGTAATTAATACCCTTAATTTCTAAAAAATTAAAATTATATTACGACAATAATATTAATAAGAAAAATAAACAGGACATTAATAACAACAATAATAATCATGATAATGATAACTTTATTGATCGTTTAATAATAATTATTATATTTTATTTTATTTTTCTTGCTTCAAAATGTTTCCAAAATCATTTTTTTTATCAAGTGGACATTTAACGAAGTCCATGACGACGCCCAGATTTGTCTCCATGATTACCTAGTTATGAGTATTGCTCACTAGGCATCTGCTACAAAAACAACAAAAGAATACCAACCCTTTTCACTATATTTAATTGTCTATTCTAAAATTGTACTTCCTGGTCTTTCGGATGGTAAATGTAGAATTTGACCTAACAATTTTTTATTTCATTTAATGGTCATGATGTCATGTAATGAACAAAAGTCAATTCTTCTCATAAATTTCTTGTTCAAAATGTCATTGTGCTAAGAAATTGTCAGAATATTTAAAATAATAACAATAATAGTAATTATTATCATAGTAATAATGATAATAATGATAATAATAATAATAAACAGTAAAAATGATTATATGTATATTTGAATTGCGGCATTGTACATTATTGACCAGTTTTATGAGCAGAAATCTTTTAATGTTTTTAAAATTTTTATTTTTAATCAAGGTGAATTAATTATTTTCAATTACATAGAAAATGTAATTAATACAAAAGTTTAAGCTTATTTTAAATTTCTTTTATAAAAAATATAATTAATTAAAATAATATTAGAGTTAGTTATATAATTAGAAAAAGCCGAATTAATCAGATTTTCAAACAAATTAGTATGCTTGAAAATGTCAGTTAAAACAAAAACCAACTAGTTAAAAATAACCTTAATGTTTGGGAAAGTAAAACCCCCATTTTTTGTAAGAATGGTTAATAAAAATTAGTTCCAAATAGAACCAGTAAGTGGACAACAAACATATTGAATGCAAAAATCAATAAAAATAATCAATAAGCTTCTTGTTATAAATATTAATCAAATAAAAATAACACATGGGATATATTGCAAAAACTGTGTATACAGTTTAAAAATTAACTTTTTATATTGTTTAAAATATTTAGATAATTGGTTTAATTGTAATATTTTAGTAATATTTAATTTTAAATTATCTATGTAATGTTTTTTTAATTATATTTGTATACAATGTATATACATTTTTACAATTATTAGTGTAGATGCACTATATATATGTATATGGCATATGTTGGAGAATAGACTACTTTCCTAGTGGTAAAAACAAAAATATCATAATTTGCAGTTTTTGATTATGTATTATTGAAAATTATTTACTGTGTTGCTTATTTGCACAATTATGACTGACAATTGCAATCCTCCTGTCTTCTATTTTCGTTTTCCTAAACACCATTTGTAGCAAATTATTTAAACTTTTGAAATATGAAATAAAAGGTCGTTAGTACACACTGGGATTTGTCGACGTGAATCGTTTTTAATTTAAAAAATTAATTAATTAAAATTGATCATTTTTGTATAAAATTAGATGTCAATAAATACACTAGAATTAAATACTTTTTTAAATTAATATTTTTTCAATTAACTAACATTATTTTTACTAAATTATTATTGTTTTACAATATTACAAAATGGAATCAATTAAAATTAAGTTTAACAGAAATATACTGTTATTTTCAAAAACTATATTTTTAACCTTTTCCAGACTACCAGTAAATAATCGGAGTTAATTCTACTACCTATGCGGCAGCCTCTATATATGTGACATTTTGTAATTCCTCTTTACTCAATGTTTGCTAATATATATATATATATATATATATATATATATATAACTGAACTTTTCAGAATCATTAAAACCATTCTTAATAATGCTCTATTTAAATAGTGCTGCTGTTAATATTACAATAGTCAGTAATACTACAATAGTGTTAGAGTGGCAGAGTTGGTATAGCTCTAAAGTCAAGCCTGAGTGGGCACAAACTCGAGTCTTACTATCGGCACATAAAGCGGGTTTTAGTTTGGCTTCTCTTAATGTCTACTTGCCCATATATGTTTTCTGTAAAACATTTGGAAAGTAACAACCAAATAAAAATTAAATCTATTTCTAATTTTTTAAAGTTTTTTAATTACAATATACAGCATTTAATTTTGTTCCTTTCAAAAATAATTATTTATACTTTTATATTAAAGATTTCTATGAAATACTTACTTTTAAATTATTTTTTATAAATTGCAGCTAAGTAAACAATGATAAAATATTAATTATAAAATAATCAATTTTTTAGTTGCAACAATTAATTTTAATTATTGTAATAAAAAATATGTACTTTAAAAATAAAATAAAACATTTAGTGTCATTTATTTAAAATAAATTTTAAACAAACATTTATCTTCTAAACTGAGCAAAAGTAAAACATTATGGATTAATGTTTAATTAATTCAAGCGTAACATAAATGTAACTTTGTGCAATGTATTAGAAACACAGACTTAGGTTTACGCCCACATTTCAACATTACATAACTGTAAAAAATAATCTCTGGCGTGTAAATATAGCAAAAAACTAAACGATCTTATATTTTAAAAAATAAATTTTATTATTATATTAAGAAAATTTTATGCAATAAAGTAAACAACCAACATTGAATAACCAATTTAATATAAAATTATTATTTAATATATTTTAATAAATATTAATAATTTTATTAGATGATTGCTTATTTTAGTTACTTAATATAATTTCGCTAAAAAGTTTAATCCAATTAATGTATATATTTACTTTATTTTTAAAAACAAAGTACATACAGCTTTAAACATAATAATCAAATTTTTAATAACTGTAGATATTGCAATACAGGGTAGTGCATTGTGTAATAGTATTTGGTAATTCCCATTTATATATATAAGTCCATTTTTTCAACTGAAGCTTTGTAGCAAAGAGAAAGCTACACTTAAAATTAACTTATTCATTATTATTTTCTCCATATAGGGATTCTAATGCACTATTAACAAACACAGTACTATTTTTAATCAATAATTTTGCGTTTTCTGTTCTTCATTAAGAATTAAATACTTTAATATTTGTTAATTTCATATTATAAACTTAGTTTGTATGTAATAAACCATAGTGAAATAAGTGACCTTATAAGTGTAAACTACATAAATAACAATAATTTGATGTATGTTAAACTAAGGTTTACTAAAATGTTTTGTTTTCTAATATAAAACAAATATTTTAATTTTAGGTTAACCCAGAATATCATAACTGTACCTGTTATTCAATGAAAACAGTACGAATTATTTCAATTATTAACAACATTATTACTAATACTACTACTAGTAGTATTTTTATTAGTATTGATATAATAGTAATAATAATATTAATATAATTATAATTACTTTAACAACAATTATAATTATTATTGTTATTATTAGTAAATTTTACTTCCAAGTTGTAAATTTAAGTAAATTGTAGAGCAATATTTTTTATTGTAAAAATAAATAAATAGAATATATATGCGCTTGTTTAGTAAAATATTTTATATAAGTACTGTATACCTATGCAAGTTAATCAACAAATGTTTACAATGCCATTAAATTTTACTAAAATTATATATATAAATATATATATATTCCAAAACTGCAATTTAACTCTCCTTTTCAATACCAACTTGTAAAAGATCTTAAGGAAAAATAATAATAGATTTAGCTAATGAATGAATTTAAATACAATAAATCCAACATATGCTTTTAAAAACATTATTATTATACTTTGTTTAAAGATGCACGTTTTACTAGTACATGCAAACAAAGTCACTTTTTATAATAATAATAATAATAATAATAATAATAATAATAATAATAATAATAATAATAATAATAATAATAATAATAATAATAATAATAATAATAATAATAATAATAATAATAATAATAATAATAATAATAATAATAATAATAATAGTAACAATAATAGTAACAATAATAATAACAATAATTAACATTATTATCACAAAACCCTTTTGCTTTAAAAAAAAGCATTTTATAATTGTTATGAATCAAAATGTCGTGTATCAAACAAAAGAATTCATTCTATGTATTTGTTAATGTCTCAACGTTGCTTATGTAAATGCACATATATACTTAAAAACGTTTGCAAATAATATACAAAGTATTGATTAAAACGATGGATTTCTAAATGAAATATAAACATTTTTTTTCAACAAAGCATTTTGGGAAGAATAAGTCAATCAATGCAATTGTTTAACGTTCTTTGTTAACTGGTAAACGTAACATACAATCATTTTGTACAAATGACTTTTAACAATATTTTTGTTGTGCAAAACAACTGATACATTTAACCTTTTTGTAAATTATTATTATTAAGAAACGTTTGTGTTTGTTAACATGATATATCATTTATTGATAATTTTGTTTTTAAAATTTTTATTAAGTACAAGCATGCAGTATACATAATAATATTCAGGATTCAGGATAGTACACGAGGTTTGTAGGAATTTATTCTTTTGATCCTCGGTTCTCAATGTATCTGAAAGTTCAAAATCGGGGAGAATAAAAAAAGAGGAAGAAACTGGGACAAACAGGAATAAATAATATAAAAAATAAAAAGTAGTAACAATATAAGAGGAAAGTGAATAAATAAGTTAGACAAGATAAGTAGATAGGTGAAGAAATTTAATAAAAGAGGCAAACAAGTGCTGATCATAATTAATCTTAAATGACTTTAACGACTTAGAATTAACTACATAACTAGGAAGCTTATTCCATTCTGTAATGAATCTATGTGAAAAATAATTTTGTCTAAAACGAGTGAGAGCTGTAAGTTTGTGAATTTTAAGACAATATCTCCTAAGGTTTCTATTACTTACATTGAAAAAAATGAGTAATGCTAGCAACTAACTGATAGATTAAGATTAAGTCGCCTCGGAGTTGCCTATTTCCTAAAAGGAATAATTTTAGTATCCGCAAACGCTCTGGGTACGACTTGAGACAAAGCTCATATGTGAATCTGAAAGCGTTCTTTGGACTCTTTTTAATGTATATATATATATATATAATCCGCCTTTCAAGATGGGGCTGTTACCTAAATACAATATTCTAAATGTGGTCCTACATATAACATAAAAAGTAGACGAAGGCAGTCTATCAGAATTTTACCTAAATTACGTCTGAAAAACTTAATCAGGCTAAAACATTTTAGGATCGCTTTTTTGTGATGTATTATAAAAACTAGGGATGGTGTGAAAGTGACCCCTAGATCTTTAATCTCTTTTACCGTAGTAATAACTTTATCGCAAATCTTAAACATCTTTCCCGAGGATCTTCTAAATGTTATATACCTACACTTTTCAAAATTTATAAGCAGCTTATTCGTAAACGATCAAAGATAAATATTGTTAATATTTTATTGCAGAAGTTTAGGGTTTATGCCCCAGATTTTATTATCGTCTGTTTAAAACAAAATATTTGATTGAACTTTTGTAGATATATCATTAGCAAACATAATAAAAAGTAGGGGACCTAGGACTGATCATTGTGGCACCCCTGACGTGATTATGGACTGGGTAGACAAAGTATTGCCGAGCCTAACTCTGAAATTTTGATCCTTCAAAAAATCAATAATCCAGTTCAACCTATGTCAAAAGTCTTTAGCTTAGATATTAAGAAAGAACGTGGAACTTTATCAAAAGCTTTGGAGAAGTCAAAGTAGATAGCCTCAACGGAAAGGTGATACACTTAATCACTGGTTATTCCGTTTGTAAATTTTAATAAATTAGTTAAACAGGAACGGGACGGGATAAAACCATGTTGAGCAGGATTAATTAATTTTTTATCCAGAAGATAGCCTACTAGATGATTTTTAATAAGTCTCTCTAGTACTTTGCTAAGTGCAGGTAATATACTAATTGACCTGTAACTATCAGGATTGAATCTGCTGCCTGTTTTGTAAATTGGCCTGATGTAGGCTTGTTTCCAGATTTCTGGTACTTGACTACTAGAAATGGACATATTAAATAAGTGGTGAAAATCTGGTGCCAATATATTGGCACACTCCCTGAGGACTCTGGGGTATATACCATCAGATCCGCAAGAGATGGATTTTAAGTGCTTAAAGTGTTTACACACCACATCTTTAGTAATTTTAAAGTTACCAAAACTAGTAGAAGGATCGGTAGAACAGCTGGCAACCATGTCTCCAGTGCAAAATACAGACTTAAAATAATCTTTAAATGCGTTACATAAAAATTCGGTTGATAGAGGCAAACCATTACAATTTTTAATAGAAGGAAAAACACATTCCAAAGATCGCTTTCTTTTAATAAAATTAAATGGTACTTTTTATCATTTTTAGCTCTAAGTATTTTTAAAACTTTTTATGGCAGCTACGATTTCATTTCAAAGATCAATGTAATTGTAATAGAAACAAAACAATTTCGTAGCTTTCCATTTAATAAAAGCTAGATTTCTTTTCTGGATTAAGCGCTTAATGCGGCTAGAAAATATTTTTTTATACGAGGCTGAAGTCTTGAAAAGGATGAATAATCTAATACCACATTTTAAATTTTTTATTATATGGGAATAAAGGCTATTTACATTATTAAAACCTTGTACATTCTAATTAGCATTTTGGAAATACTCCCGTAAATCACTCAATTTTGTCTTTCTAAAATCTAAAAAGGGTAGTGTGTTCTTCATCTGCAATTTAGAAATTGGCGAGGGGAAATAAACTGAGAAAGACAGGACGGAATGATCACTCCTTCCCAAAGAAGAAAGGAACTTGATAGAGTCTACTAAAAATGAAACATTGGTAAAGATAAAGTTATGACAAGATGGATGGCTTTCAAATCTATATCTGGTAGAAAAACGGATATGTTGCTAAAAGGCATATTCAATAATGAGCTTGAGCAGACTGTACTCGAAGAACACGTGAGGCCTCTTAAGGGCGTTCCAGTTAATTGGGGAAGCATTAAAGTCTCCCATATTAACAATGTACTTATGGGATAGGGAAGCAAGGAAAAAAAGTTCTTTTATTAAAACTCTATCTGAGGCCTTCGAGTAAGAGGGGGGTCTATACAGAATGGAAAAGAGCTAATTTCTCCAAAGCCAGTAAAATCTCTAGATGCAGAAAATTATACCCACCTAGCGGATTATCGAAACGTGTATTGAAGATGGAGAACTGTATGGAATATTTAATGTAAAAAATACATTTTCTACAGTTACCTCTATTTGAATCCCTTCTAACAATATTGATTTCACTATCTAATATATTATCAAAAAGCCAGGTTTTTGTGATCTCAATGATATGAGGTTTATCAGAAGTGGTCATACTCTTAATCTCAAACAACTTGTTTCTAAGGCCTAGTACATTTGTGTACATCACTCTGAGAGCGATAGAGTCTTTAATAACGGAGAGTTTGGTTATAATCAATATCTTAATGGGACGTAAGTTAGACCCCGAGACAAAAAGGGAAAATCCTGATTAATTGTATTTAGCCTTAAGGGTGTTAATTTAACTATAGGGACTTTGGGTAGATTTAACACACTGTTGGGAATATTATCTAGGAAAATAGACCGCTTAAGCCGCTTTTTAGGCGGCAGGTTTTTAAAAAGTCTTGGGTAGAAAGGTAGAGTATTTTTAATAGTAGGCCAGTTCTTAAGAAGGTCTAGTACATGTTGAGGCGAGGAGAATTTAACAAGTAATGGAGGGGGGCAGTATGGGTAAGTTTGCAATGTATCCTATTTACTTTAAATGAGGGTATAGGATTAAAAATGTCCTTACACATATCAAATATAATTTGGTAAAAATTTATCACTATATTAGGCACACCCTTAATGATTATATTACAAAATCTTTGATAATCTTTAATAATAATATTTTTAGAAACATTAATAATCTCTTCTTGAGAAAATTTTAACGCACAATTAGCTACTGCATTGGAGGAGCAGAGCTTTGACATATGAGTTTTTAAATTTATTATTTCCTTATAAATATTCTTTATATCAATTGTAGATGCTTCAATTTTTTGTGTAAAATTATTAAATTGCTTACACTCTTTAGTATTAGTAGAATTTAGGTTATCTTTCAGAAATTTATAAATGTTGACAATTAAATTATTGTCTAGCAAAGAGGCTCCGGTTTCTTTATTAAATTCGCAGTTTTTATGCAGGCATTCCCTACAAATAAAGTTTTTTTCTGAATGGGCATAAAAGGCATAACTAGTTACAGAAAGACCCGTACAGCATTTATGGAACCATAATTCACATGAAGAGTACATCATCCCAATTTTCACAGTCTTGCTACACCCACGCGGTCCACAATAATTCGAGAATGACTCCATTTAAGTATAAACAACAACAAAAAAACATTTTTAATAATAAAAACAATAATTGTTTTCTAAATGCCAACAATAAAAAAACCAAAATAATTAAAAATATGCAATATGCAATCTGATTAAAGAGAGAGGAAATAAAATCAAAATTGTCGTGAGTCAAAAATCGTGCACTTTTTATTTGTCATTATTATAATTTTTAGTAGGATACTTGTGCATTTTTAAAATAAATACAAATTGATTATGTCCCTTTTTGCATCAGGTAACAATTTTAAGTCCCACATAACACTAGCCTTGCTAAAAAATCAGTTTTACAAATTTACTAACTTACACTAATAGCCTCACCATTGTTCTAGACTACAACCTCTTGGTAGGCACCACATATTTTAACTTTGCGATAATTTTTGACAAGAACTTGCATAAAATGATTTAGCTTACGTAAGGTTTTTAAATATTTTTGACACACTTATCTTTAATAGGAATTTAAGTGATTTGTCCCCTAGGTGAGTTTATTTAATTTATATGTTTTACATAAGGCATTACCTAAAATATTGTGCTCAGATGACTGCACCCGTCCTTACATCTGACATTAAAAATTTACAAAATGTTTAAAAAACTGTTTTCAAACTGCTTAGATGTTTTAAGAATATATCTTATTAACAAAAATTACATTCCTTTAAGTTAGTGCATCAATTTATCTCTTTAGAAATCCTCAGTCCCTTCTTTAACTTAGCTCAAAACTCACTTAGATGGCATAATCTCAAGCTGACCAAACCCAGGGTTTTCACTAGGGTAAGGTTACATCATTTTTCTCACAGAGTTATTAACCATTAAAATAGGCTTCTAGCTGAGATTGTAAATGCCTAATCAACTCAGTCCTTTAAGAGTTCCTATGACAAATATGCTCTAACTAACTTTCAACAACCCAATTGCTTTTTATCCATTTAGTGCTATAACACTTATTATTATTTTATTTTCAACTTATTCTCTAACTTAAAATCTTATATTATTCTGTTTTTTTTTAATGATAATGCTGATAACATTTAAACCAAGGATAAAAAAAAGTCGACTCCTACTCAACTCGTGAAACAACCTGTAACCTGTAACTTCAGGATTAATCACGAGTTATGTAGGAGCAAACTCCTTATGATACTCGGTTTAAAATATCAGATGTCAATAAAAATAAAATTTTAATAAACATATATATATATATAGATATATATATATAGAGAGAGAGAGAGAAAGAAAAAAAAAGAAGGAAATATACGTTTAAAAATAAATGATTAAATAAAGTCATAAAAATTATACTTATTGTATGCCAATTTAAAATAGTTTAAAGACGATGCTGAAACAACAAGGATTGGTAAATGATTCCAAGCAGATATGACTCTATATGAAAAATAATTTAGGCCTAAACGGGATTTTACTCTAGGTTTAATTAGCTTAAAAAGGTAACCTCTGCAAGAACCGTTGGCAAAAACAAAAAAATAATCCACATAGTTTGTTTTTAATAATTTATAAACTAGGATAATATTGCCTCGGATCCTCCTATTTTGCAGTGAAAAAAACTTAAGGGATTGTAAACGGTTTAAATAGTTTACATTCTCAAGCTCCCTAGAGATTTCAGTAAAACTATGCTGTTTTTTGTCTAAAATCTTAATGTTAGTCTTAATGTTAGTTGAAATGGGAACGTTACTTCAATACAATATTTAAAATGTGGTCTGATGTATAATTGATAGAGTGGACGCGCGTAATGTACAGGAATGGTTTCTAGGTTACGCTTAAAGAACTTAGTGAGTTGGAAGCAAGTAGAAAATGCTTTCCTATAATGTGACAAAAAATTAAGAGAAGGGTTAAAGGTAACTCTAAGATCTTTAACCAAATTAACACAAGTAATTGGTTGTGAGTTAGGGTCTATAATTGCGTTGTTTGAGAATTCACCAAGGAAGAGATGTTTACACTTGAAAAAATTCAAAGAGAGCGATTTAGCTAAAAACCAATTGTAAATTATTATTATTATTATTATTATTATTATTATTATTATTATTATTATTATTATTATTATTATTATTATTAAACTTTAATATCTTACTAGAGATACATTCAGCGTAAAATACATTTTTACCATCAATATAAAAAATAATAAGATTAAATAATTAAAAAAGTGTAGTACAAATAATGGAATCAAAATAAAATAGAATGTCATATGTTAATAAATATAAATATGGTCAATATAGTAAGCATGTGATTTTTAAAAAAATTAAAATTATTATACATTAAATGAGTCATTATAAGGCACACTTGTTACATTATACTTTAAGATGTCCAAATTAGTTTAACTAAATGCGTGGGTAAAATAATTCCTACTTTAGTAGGTTTCTTAGTAGTTCAATTCTGTTTGATTCTGGATTGGTTAATATTCTGGATAAGTATGGCAGACATAAATTTTTGTATTGATTAGTTTTGGTTTTCATGTGCAGGTAAGTTTTTTTTGTTTTTCCAGAAGCTTTAGAAATGTTTAAAGCTGCGTGTAGTAGGTGATTGTTATTACTTTTAATCCTTGGTGCTAATTGTATACAAAATTTAAAATGTTTATTAACTACATTATTCAATAAGATAGAATGTTTGATTTCTGTAGATTTTTATACCAATGATATGCATCTTTTTAAAACAACATAATCCTGTTTTAATAAACCAGGAAAAATTACAAGTGAGCAATATAATATTAAAGGATAAAAACATGATATAACGAACAATTTAGTAATATAATTGTCAACATTTAGTTTCCTTCATCTTCTTATGTAGTAGCATAAGAATTTGGTTTTTAAAAATATATGCTCTACATAATCACACCAGGTAAGTATGCTATTTATGTTTTTTCATAATTTTACTGGGGGCTAATAAAATTCTGATAAGCTTATATCCATCTGTTTTAAACCTATAACCGGATTTATAGATTGGCATGATAAAAACCAATTCCAGATTGCAGGCACCTTGCCTTGTTTTAAAGAAAGGTTAACATGTAAGCTATAATAGGAACTAATTATGAAGCGCATTCTTTAACTATTCGCAGATATAAATTATCCTCACCTCGGAACAATGACTTTAATTTGATAAGGAGATCTCAGACAATCTTAGGAGTAATAAGAGGACAAGCGGAAAGAGTAGAGGGACTTGAAGAGAAAATTCCTAAAAAATCTACATTGAAGACAAATCGAAAATAATTACCAAAAGTATTACAAACTTTGGGTAGAGAGAGATGTAACTTGGGCATCTTTTAGTTGGGGAAAAAAATATTAGACCCTCGTTTGTTCTTGATGTATTTAAAGAATAAACTCTTGTTAGTCTTAGTTTTATTTAAAGGATTAAAAACTTTTTTATGTTTGAGGTAACTGTGGTAAAAGCATGGAAGGCCGGATAAATTCCACTTTTAAAACTCACGGTTGCGAAGTTTAATAAGTTTAATAAAATACCGTGGAAGCTTAGGCATAGGGTGATTGGGAACACGGAAAGCAAAGAAACGCTTAATTTCTACCTTAATGATATTGGCGATATAACTATAAAAAGTATTAACATTATCAGAGAGGGAAGGTGATCTATAAAGGATAGAGAATCTGGCTTGGTCCCCAGAGAAGAGGGAGATAGAGATAGAAAATAAGTTATACCCAAAACTAGCAACACTGTTGGGAGAGAAATAGAAGTAGTTTAAGCCTTCTTTAATGTACAAAAAACAACTACCACATCTATTAGGCTTTGAATCCGACAGGACAATATTGTATCCCTGGAGTGGCAGTTCAGTATTATCCGACAGCCATGTTTTAGTAACATCTATTAAATGGGGCTTAATATTGAGGATCATATTACTTAACTTTGCCAGTTTATTAAAAAACTACAGGCATTAGTGTAAAGCACTTATAGGGGGGAAATGCAGGGTGGGGAAGTAGTGGACCTGTTCTTTTTAAACGATGAAGAAATCGGATATGGCTCCAAGCGCTAATGAAAAATCCTGCGGATTTGGGATATAAGGAGGGCTGTTATCCAGTCTGAGGGAAGTTAGTTTAACAATAGGAATGGCGGATAATTTAGAACAGACAGTGAGAGTTGAACTCGAAAATTTACCTATCCTATCTGTCGTAGCATAATCCTTAGATATACGGATCTCCGGGAATTGCGACCAAATGGCCGACCAATTACTAAAGATGTACGAAGCTGTATCTGGGGTTTTAAAAGAGACTATAATAGGGAGAAGGAAGTTGGCACTTACAAATTATACGGGTAGCTTTAAAAGTAATTGGATAAGGATGGCAAGCCTTAATTATATTAGAAACAATCTTCTTAAAGTTGGTAGCTGTATTGGGAATACCTCTAACTATCAGGTTGTTTTTCTTTTTTTTATCAGCAGCCGATAAAAAATTTTTTTGAAAGAGTCTAAGAACTGCATTGGTAACAGGCAAAAGAAAAGCTTTCTTAAGTGTGGAGACGAAGATCCTAACGAAAGCTTTGAGTTGGTTTATCTCGTCTGAATGTTTATTTGTAAAAACAAGAAGAGATGATTGGGACTCCACTAGATCATCTACATATTTAACTTAATTTAATGTTACTAGATTTAATTTTGTTAACTAGTTTAATAATAAGGTCTAATTTAGGATCTGTCCTATGGTCTGTCTTAGGGACACGAGATGGAGCAACACACGAAGAATTAGAAGACCAGATACAATTTATACTAAGTTACAGGTTACAGGTTAATACACGAGTTGAGTAGGAGTAAAATTACTTTTGATCCTCGGTTCTAATTATTGATAATATTAGTAAGATACGGGAAGAAATATAAAATAGATGGTGAGGTAAAGGGGGATTAGTCACAGAAAAAAGTATTTGAAATCAAGATAAAATGAAGGTAGATAGTGAAAGTTAACAATTATAGAAAGCGAGCAAAAATTATAAATATTAAAAAAATAAAATAAAACAAGTGCCTATTACAATGCAAAAAACACTGCAATAATTTTCAAAAAAGAAGAAAAGAGAAAAGGATGAATAACGCTCCAATGAACGTGTAGCGTGACGCGCGCCTTACCTCGCGAACTAGGATTCAGGATTTTTCACGAGTTGAGTAGGCCAAAACGCCTTTTAGTACTCGGTTCTCAAATTGTCTTAAATTTTTTAGGAAGAAAATAAAATGGATGGTGAGTTAAAGGGGGATTAGTCACAGAAAAAATATTTAAAATCAAGATAAAATCAAGGTAGATAGAGGAAGTTAACAATTATAGAAAACGAGCAAAAATTATAAATATGCAATAATAATAATAAAACAAGTTACGTATTACAATGCAAAAACACTGCAATAATCTTCAAAAAAAAGAAAAGAGAAAAGAATGAATAACGCTCCAATAGACGTGTAGCGTGACGCGCCTTATTCGCGAGTCACCTCGCGAACTGACCTGTCTCTTTTTCCTTTTATTAAATGTAATTATTTTATTATTATTATTATTTATTTTTTAATAAAATTTAATAAACAAAATCAATAATCAAAAAGAATTTTACTCCTACTCAACTTGTGTATCAACCTGTAAAGTTTAAATAACTTTTTTGACTTGACCTTGGATTGTGTCCGTAATATAATCAGGTGTGTGCGTAAATGATCTACTTTATTTATTAAAATTTAAAATTAATATTGTTTGCAATTTTATTTTGTATATATATATATATTATAAACGATATCAGGAGGAGTTTGGATTTTTGTTATAAGTTTGCGATTTACAGTTTACAAAATAGTTTGGTTATTGTTTTTAAAAACTGGTTTTTGTTTTAATTAACAAGTTTTTGTGATAATGGGTGTTTTTAATTTTGGTTGTCATGTTTATCTTACTAAAATTAGATAACAGTTAAAATTGAGTGTAAAAGGGACCTGTAATACCTATATTGCAAATGATATTTACAATTTAATTTTGCAATGGTTTGACAGAATTTCATATTTTTTAAATAGCAAAGTCGCTTGTTACGTATTACGGATATTGTTCTTGAGTTTTAAAATTCCGTCACTGTTAAAATTACTGTTTTGATACATTCTAGAAGTTCAGGCAAAGTTTTAGTGTTTTACATTTACAGCGTTCAGAATACTCAGTTTTTGGTATATTGAACAAACAAACAACAATAAAAGTTAGTGAGAAAGATACATATTTATTAGTTCCAAGTTCACATAGCATTACGAATAATTCCTTTCTATTCACGGTTTTCGGAGACGTGTAGGGGCTATGTCAGTCTATTGACTTTCTAAGATAAGGTCCATATGTACAAGGACTCAGTATTAGTAACAGATTTACTAGAAAGCAATTTGAAATTTACAGTCGTATCCACCAAGGCTACGTAGCTACTCTACGTTTGTTCAACTATGTAATTGATGCTATATTTTCTAAGAATACTGTACAGATGGATAGTATATGTTGGTACAACGTCAGTCACCGATGTAAAATATGTTGATGATGCTGTTCTTTTAACCGAGAATGAAATTTCGGTAGAGCGTACCTTGGATTATCTTGTGGAAGTCTTCGGTGAATGTTGTTCGAAGATCAATCCTTAAAAATATGCTATTATGTCGTCTCAAGCTCCTAATACGAAGTTAAATTAAATTACTTTTCAATGTAAAGGAATTTATGTTTCTGAGCTGTTGAATTACGGATGGTGATTCATTTAATGAAGTAAATCGTTCAATTTGTTTGGGTGTTTCTGCTTTTAGAAAACTTGCAAATCCACTGCAGATAAAAATCATTAGTCTAAACTTCAAGATGAACATTGTTTCTTTATTGATTCTCACAGTACTTCTGTATTCAGTTGAAACCTGGACTTTACTGGGTCAGAGATCATGAAGCTTAACAAATCTGAAACAAGATGTCTCAGATACATTTGACACACTCATTTCGCATCCTCCGGGACAAAACATAAGCATCTTCCAAAATCGAAATGATCTGCGATATAACGATCTTCCATCATTGGTGTTGCGATAACGAAGATTGCACTGGTTTGGATACGTCTTTTGTAAAAATTTTGATGCAATCTCACCTATCGTAACCTTGGCCTGTCTAAATACCGATTGGAAGAAAAGGAAAGGTGGATGGTTACGATTTGGGATAATCTTTACACTATTTTGGAAGGGAAATAATGACTAGGTTGTTGAACTGACATTTTTGCGCACTTCTAGAAACCGTGAACAGAGGAAGGGGATTATTCGGGATACTATGCGAATTTTATTGTTTTAGTAGTAATCGTTATTTTATTCGGTACAATATTATCTCACTAAGCATTAATGTTTTCTTTGAATGATATTTTACATTATATTATGCTTATTACAAATTTAAACTTATTAATTTTTTTTGCCTTGGTTGACAGCATTAGTAAATCCGCTGGACAGATTACTGTACATATTTAAAAAGTTTTTGACACAAAAATGTCAAAACTTATGAAATATGCAAATTTTTTAGTGATCCGTAAGTATCAAATATTTACTACATTTTCATAGCTTTATGCAATCGGAAAGTATGTAGGACTGTTCGTCCTTATTTAAAAGATTTATATTATCGGCGTCTTGCACAAGGACCCGAGGAATTTCGTCCTAGATCTGACTGGTTAAATTGGAACCGTGAGGCTGAATTGTTTGCGTTTACGCATCGTATCTCTGAAGAATTGTCTACAACAGATTTGGAAAAAATATTTACTGACAAGTATTTTTCATTTATTCTATATTTATCATTTAGGTCCTATATTGATTGTATAGCTAAGACTTCTAAAACCGATAAATATATTGTTGAGGGAAACGGTGCACTTGCGGCTTTTGGTACGTTGATGGGTTTTCTCCCATTATTTTGTTTGATTTTGCGGTTTGTTTTAGCTCATGTTTATAATTTATTATATTATTATATTTCTATTCTACTTTTTAAATATATTTTAAAATTATTATTTTGGAATGAATTGGTGTAATGGCAATATTAATAATTTAATCTAAAACTATTATGTACCATTTAGTTCCAATCACAGTTTGTAATTAATGAATGGTATCTTTAAAACTTTTGAATTTAATATTGGTCGGTCAGATATAATAAGTTGCCGTATTTTTATCCGTTAATGCGGTTCGTTTTTGAAATTGAAAAATAAGTTATGACAATTTATAGAAGAATGTTGTTCTACGCTAACAAAATTATTTACTAAAACAATTATTGCAGAAATTATTTTATCTTCCTTGAATATAATGTTTGAAATATCACTTTAATTATGGAGTTTTGAGTCAATAAGTGCATTGGTGAGATGTTCACTTCTTCATTGTTTCTGTATTATCAGAGAATTTCGAATAAGTGTTTTCAAATGTTTTACATATTTAAAAGGCTAGGTAGGAATGCAGGAAAGTAACAAACATTTATTCATTTGGTTGGTGATGTGATCACCTCTTCATTATTTTCCATCTTTATACGGCATATAAAATAATCGGCTTTGATGGCTTAATAAGTGTAACAAACGTAGAAGAATAACGAAGTTTATTGGCTGGTAGACGGCATCCTTGTGACGTCGCCAATGTTCGCAAAGATTGACAAGGCCGCCTGATTTTTTGTCAGGGTTATCTTCCTTAGCCCAAAGGCTATATATGATATACGTATACATTAAGATACCTTTTATGTATCCTGGGTGTATGCTTGCACCCATTTGCCGAAACGGTAGTCTTTTAGCACCTAGTCCCGGATGCACCACGTGGAGGACGAACAGACAGTAATATCACCATTATTGGAAATTGAAACTTTATAAGCATTATTCAAATCTTCAGGATCATTAGCATCTCATAACGAACCTGTTTTTCTAGTAGACGGTATCTTTATAATGACATTACTGTTTAGTGCGTTCTATTCGACTTTATGCTTGCAAAACTTGGGCTCATCCAAGTCGTTATACAAAAGCTTGTTCATTTTGATCAAAGCTGTGGTTTCGTTCACTGTCCTCTATTGAACACAACCGTTTAATAACTAATAAAATATTTAAACAATTTCCTGATATTTGTACAACAATTAAAATGGATTGGCAATCTTTTACGTAGATCACCTACTCATCCAGCCAGAATAGCTATGAAAGCCCATCCATTACCCGGATGGAAAAGAAGACCGGGCGGCCAACGGAAATTGTAGCACGCGAACTCAGTCCTTTTATTTATGCTAAGCAAATGAATTACTTAATTTGACATTCAGTTGCTTACCGTTTGCAGTTGATAGAGATCATTGATGGGTTTAATTCTGGATGTAATTAACATTTAAAGTCAGCATACCTCAAATGTCGTTCATTAAGTGCATATTGTAAAAGTTGATGTTTTTGTAAACTTTTGGGATGCTAATGATCCTGAGGATTTGAGTAATGCTTATAAAGTCTCAATTTCCAACGATGGTGATATTCCTGACTGTTAGTCCTCCACGTGGTGCATCCTGGACTAGGTGCCCCTAGGCATCTAGACTAATAAGAGCAGGGTCCGAGTGCACAGCGGTATAACTGGGCTTCCGCTACGGCGGGTGGGTGCGAACATACACCCAGGATACTTAAAAGGTATCTAAATGTATACGTATACCATATGTAGCCCTTGGGCTAAGGGAGATAACTCTGACAAAAAATCAGGCGGCCTCGTCAATCTTTGCGAACAGTGGCGACGTCACAAGGATGCCGTCTACCAGCCAAGAAACTTTGTTATTCTTCCACGTTTGTCTACGCATGTCAAGCCATTGAAATCGATCGTTCTACATGTATAAATATGGGAAATAATGAAGAGGTGACCACGTCACTAACCAAAATGAATGAATGAATTTGTAAACTTTTGGTAATTTGGACTTTTCTGGGCGATAATAACCGGGGGAGGGTGTTTATTCCAATGATGATGATAATCACTGTTTACATAGTTTAGCTGGATCATCTTTGTCACATTTGTCTCTCTTAGTCAAAGAAGTACACATAGTATGAGTAAACTAAAAAGAAATATTTTAATTATCCATTAAAACAGTACTCAAGTTATCGCTGTGCAGTTAGCCGCCAATTTGGGTTTAGATGCAGGATTCCTGTACATTGCGATAGACAGAATCAGGAATATTACCGTTATCCGATATTGAGATGTGGTAAACACTATCTCAAGTGTAGATGCTAAGTTGTACACTCAATGCCTCCACTTTCAGGATAAAACACATCGAGGTATCATTGCTATTACCAGTACTAGAGATTACATTATTATTAACACATTAAATATGTCTAATAATATTTGTATATTAATTTTCTAGGTAAGGATCTTAGTCAAAGGTACATTACTGCATTTTTACACCATATATTTCCCCAATTTCCTAACGATTGGATTCAAATAATTTGCAATCATTTGTTGTCCCCATCCGAACTGGCTTTTATTGGAGCTCATTTGGGCATTGGCGATCTTGTCCTATATTCCAATTTCAATCCTAATAAGGATGGAACACTCAAGTTCAAAATGACGTCGAGCCCGCCATCGTTGGACATCATTGCAAACACGCTTATGGCCCTGGTTGGTACTTTGGCTAAACTCAAGGTTTGTTATTCTTTGACGTTCATCAATTAAAAGTACATTTTTACAAGTATGCTATACGGTTTAACGAAGCAATACTATTACGCTCTCATTATTATTATACTTTTATTAATATAAGGTTTTTTGTTTGGCATATTTTATTGTTGCGTTTTTTTTTGCTTATTTTTAAAAATTTATGTGAGTAGTGATTACAAAACAGAATTATAATCTTAGTGCATTTTAAAGGCGTTGAATAATGTAGTGTTGAAGTTATTACTGCAGGTGTTGTTACTCAAGCCGCTGTGATTGCTTTAATTTTCGTAAGCAATTTGTCCAAGTTTGTACGCTCTTATGAAAAACAAAAATAATGATCATAATCGTCATTGGGGTTTTATATCAATAGAAATGATGAAAATATGACCAGGTCACTAACAACAGAAGTTTATTCGTTTTGGTTGGTGATGTGGTGACCTCTTCATTATTTTCCATATTTATACGGCATTGCAAACGACAGATTTCGATGGCTTGATAAGCGTAACAAACGTAGAATGATAACAAAGTTTATTGGCTGATAGATGGCATTCTTGTAACGTCGCCACTGTTTGTAAAGATTATCAGGGTTATCTTTTTTAGCCTAAGGGCTACATATGTTATACGTATACCTTAAGATACCTTCTAAGTATCCTGAGTGTATGTTCGCACCCACCCGCCGTAGCGGATGCCCAGTTATACCGCTGTACAGTCGGATTCTGGTGTTATTAGTTTAGATGCTTTTAGGCACCTAGCCAGGATGCACTACGTGGAGGACGAACAGTCAGAAATATCACCGTCATTGGAAATTGAGACTTTGTTAGGTATCTCAAATTTATATATATATATATATTCCTCCCATAAATAGGTGGACAGAGCTGAATCATTTGTAAATGATTTTATATTGGTTCGTTTAACTGATTACGACCTAATTGACTTAATTCAAATACCGAATCCTATCAAAATGCTCACGAAAATACTTGCTATGGACGGTCGTGGACCTCCTGAATTTAGGTAAATAGTTCAATTTATTTTTGTTTTATAAAGTAATGATATTGATTAATGTTTAAGTAGGAATTATTGTTTGTGATTAAGCAGTTTAAAATAATATTCATTTATTTTTACTACTTGAAATATTTTACGGGAAACATTTTTAACGTAGCCGAATGTGGGCCCGCATTTAGTACCGGTGATGGGATTCGAATTCATGTCTACCCATGTACGAGTCGAGCGCCGTACCGCTAGACCACCTCGGCGATGCGGATGTAAATGTTTTATTTGGCAGCTAGCTTTAAGAAGATTATTTGCATTTATCCAAATGTGATGTTAATAAATTTGTTGGTGACATGGTCACTTCTATATTATTTCCGTATTTAAACGTAAGCAATTTATAAAGTTTCTTGGCTATTAGATGTTATCCTTTCAACGATGCTACTGTTCACAAAAATAGTGGAGGCCGACTAATGGTTGTTTTCCTTAGGCCAACGGATACATAAATGGTAAACGTATACACACAAAAACAGCATTATCATCGTCATTAGAAATCCTTAAGATTATGTTGGAATGATGGCGATATTTACAACACCGTGGTACACATATGCATCTAGACGCATAACAGCAGGAAATGAATTCACAGCGGTATAACTGGGTGCAATCATACACCCAGGATACTTAAAAAGTATCATAAGGTATACGTATAACATATGTAGCCTTTGGGCTAAGGGAGATAACCCTGATAGAAAATCAGGTGACCTCGTTAATCTTCATGAATAGTGGCGCCGTTACAAGGATGCCGTCTACCAGCCAATAAACTTCACTATTTTTCTAAGTTTGTTTCGCTTACGTATATATGCTGTATAAATATGGAAAATAATGAAGAGGAGGTCACGTCACTAATAAAAATGAATGAATTGTCAATTTGGTAACACGGAAAATATAACTGATAGTTACTGACCGTCAAAAGTAATCGAAGAGCCCAAATACGTAAAATGCCTTACATTGGGAAGCAAAGTATTATTTAATACAATCCTCGCATCAGAAGCTTGTAATGATATAATGATAGATTATTTGTGGTTGATCTTTATATCATATTCACCGGATCTTTTACAAGAAAATCTGATGCATGCTGTAGCTGATCTTCATTTTCAGCTAGAAAAACAGCATCGTCATCGTATTCTAGGTCGGTGATTGGCTTTGTACCAACATACAGGCTTTCCATTTGTCCAGAAACCTTGGCAAATATATAATCGATTGCATACATAGTTGAACAAAAACGGAGCAGACACACAGCCTTGACGGAAACCACAGCAAATTTCGAATGGCTTTGTAGTAGATCTGTTGCAATTGCGGGTTACAGCAGTTGAGTTCTTTTACAGATCACGTAAGAGATTCACGAGTTTCATCGGGGTTCTATCATGTAACATAGCTATTCAGAGTCGTTTTCTGTTCAGCGAGTCGAAGGTTGAAGAGTAGTCTATGAACGCTATGCACGTAGGGCGTTGAAACTTTGCTCGAAGTTACAGGATGCGCCAGAGCTTGTGAATCTGACCAACCCATTCCAAAGCAGGACGAAAACCAGTTTGGTTGGGACATGTGGTTTTCTCTTTTTTCGGGCGAATTCTATCAACTATCACCGATGTGGCAATTTTTGCAGCTATGCAAAGTAAACTGATGTCCCTGTAGTTAGCAGGTATTTACCGATCTCCTTTCTTGTAAACTGGAAGAATAGTAGCACAATTCTAGTTTTCAGGGCACTGCTCAGTTGTCTAGAAATCCGTTATAATACCATAGAGGTCTTCAGTAAACAGTGAGGGACTGTATTTGAAGACATATGCAGGAATTCCGTCGAATCTAACGGCTTTCCTAGCATAGGTGCATAATGTCATCGACGGTTGAAGATTCTACAAAGATTGGTTAAATTGCCGAATGATTGATTGGATTGATAATTCTGTCTCATTAACTGCAACAATTTATTTTATAATACCAAGATGGCATACATTGCGAACAAATACACTCGGGATAGTTGAAATGTAATTTAACGTATATGTATACCATACATAAAAATTGGGACGCTAATGATCCTGAGGATTTGACTAAGGCTTATAAAGTTTTAATTTCCAATGATGGTGATATTACTGACTGTTCGTCCTCCACGTGGTGCATCGGGGACTAGGTACTGAAAGGTATCTAAACTAAAGCAGCAGGGACCGAGTGCACAATGGTATAACTAGGCTACCGTTTCGCGGGATGGGTGCAAGCATACACCCAGGATACATAAAAGGTATCTAAATGTATACGTATATCATATGTAGCCCTTGGGTTAAGGAAGATAACCCTGACAAAAAATAAGGCAGCCTCGTCAATTTTCGTGAACAGTGGCGTCGTCACAAGGACGCCGTCTGCTAGCCAATAAACTTCGTTATTCTTCTACGTTTGTTACGATTATCAAGTCATCGAAGTCGATTGTTTTATATGCCGTATAAATACGAAAAATAATGAAGAGGTGATCACGTCACCAACCAAAATGAAATGACATGAACATTTGGTCAAGAGAGAAAAGCCTGATAATAGATTAGATAGCCCAGTGGCCATGTTACAAGAATGCCGTCTATTAACCAAATACTTCACTACTTTTTTACGTTTATTATGCTAGTAAAACCGTTGGAGTCGATTGTTTCATATACCGTGCCAATAAAAAATTATGAGTTGGCTACATCACAAACTACAATAATAGTATATAGAAATTGATTAGGTCTTGTATTAAGAATCAGTAATTTGATTTTTCGATTGCTACATAATTGATTTTATAGTTAATTTGTAAAGTTTTGTGTTTAGTTTTTATTTGAACTGGTATATATATATATTCGATTCAGACAATTTAATTGTTTTTGTGACTCAAATTAATTTCTAAATTTTGTTTTAGGTTACAGAATCAATGTGGTATGAATACCATTCTCGCATGTTACCAAGTTGCTATTTACAGTAATCACGAATTGATTGGAGAGGGTATGTACGTATGTAATTTGCTTTCCTTTTTTATGAACGGTTGGTAAAGCAGTCGCTAAGGGGAAGACTAATCTTTTTTTAGCATGTCCACAGGTGGTGGATAGTGGAATAGCCTTTAGCAATATAGGGGAACCGTCACAATGATGCCGTCTATCTACCAGGATACTTTGTTATTATTCGACGTTCGTTACGCTTATCAAGTTTATCGCTAAATCTCTCTATTTACATGAATTACTGAATTGAGTAGTAGATAATATTTGTTGGAAAGCTTTAAATTGAGACGTTAATTTTTAAATTGACTATTGTGTAGGCGTTCTGATAAATCATTGTTTATCAGATATTCGACAGCTACAAGTGAACTTGATAATTTCTTTTCCAAATGAAAACAAACTTTTATCTAGCAATTATTGAATTATTATCTCGTTATATTTGTTTATGTAATCAGCTCCCGGTGAAACGATATCTATTGCCGAAGATGAGGCAGCTCGCCAGGCCATCCGATCGTATTATGGTTTAACCGAAAACCGACCACCACTGATCCTGAGTAGCAGAGTTGCGAGGAATACTGTCCAATTGACCGCAATTGAAAATCCAAATCCGCCTATTGACTCTTATTTACTTTGGAGAACAAACTTGGAGACAGCCTGTGCTTGATCCATTTTGTTTAATGTTTTCAAGTCAATTAAACTGTAAATTCAAATTTGTTGTGCCTACTTTGAAATTTAACTTTAAGGGACATCCTCATTGCTATTACACATCTATAGTAAATCAGTGGCTAAGTGAACGGTGATATAACTGGAGTTGGGCATTGGAGGATGGAGTAATTAAATTATTTCAGTCTTATGTAGGCTTTGGTGCAATCGTAATATGAAATGTGGAAATCGTATTTATTAGTAAAAAAATTTAGCTACATTCCTGTTACGAGAATCAGATTTCGTTTGCATATATATTACTCGTATATTTAACAATTAAATTTTGACATTGTGAAGTTGATTTACTTTAATAAATCGTGAAATAGTGCTTATCGATACAATAAAAGTTGATTTACATTATTAATGGAAATCAATTTTGCAGTGTTTTTAAGACATTACTAAAATATTTCCTTGTGTCTGAGATAAGCAACAAGTATCGTGGTGTGAATATTTGGTTAGGTCGCCAATCTATTCAATTGAATTTTGCAATCTATTTATGGACGTAGGTGGATTGAAGTTACTTATGTCATCACAGAGAACAGCTGAACTAGTTTGGCTGCTATTATCCAGAAGTATTTTTTTTAAATGAAACACAAAAATTACTTCAACTAGGCAAACTAAAATTCTTGCTAAGCGAAGTGAATAAGTTCTAAATCTCAACTGTAATTGCTTCTGACTGTGATTTATATAATGAAGCACATCATGGAACCTCTAGCTGTTGCTTCGTTTGCAAAGACAAAACAGCAATTCATAATAATAATATTAATTCCAAGTTCTCAATGTATCACGAACAATTCCTCTCCACTGTTCACGGTTTTCGGAGGAGTGCACCGAGTCAGTCCAACGACTTTGCCATTGTTTCCACTCTTCGCCATTTTGCGCGATACTTATGTAGACAACTAAACGAAACCCTTGCCGATTTAGTTATAGTTTGTCGAATTTAAAAGGAGTTCCGAATACATTTAGCACAACAGGCTTACCATCCTTCATATAAGGCATCAGAAGAAAGAAGACAGAACAAAATATATTTGATTTCATAATTTTTCGTTTTTGGAGGAACAGTTAGAACATTACCATGATTGAGACTTTATAAGCATTACTCAAATCCTCAAAATCATCAGCATCCCAGTGACTTGCTGGTACACGAGATGATAATCGGATTGTTCGACACGATTTTCACAATATATCGATTGAAACGTAATGGAAATAACGGCTAAAGTGGTCAACTAAACTATTTTTAAATATCTTTGTAAATGCACAGTATCTTCTCGATGATATACGTAACCGAATTAGCTGTAAATAAGACCATGATACATATGGATTGCCGTTATCAATGCTTATGATCCAACCAATAGCTATAGCGAAAAAGAAATAGACGAGTTTTACTATCAACTGCACCCCAACTCAAAATCTCGTCGCCAAACGTTGTTATTGGAGATTTTAATGGCAGAGCTTGCAGGGACGATGTTAACCGACTCTGGATTGATCCTTGAACAAAATCGCACGAACAATGCGAGAACGGAAGATAAAGTGAATTCGCTGCTAGGTGCAATATTGTTCTCGCGAACATATTTTTCCAACACCCCGCAAAACATCTGACATTTCGTTCAAGCTGTGGTAGATATTCTTCCTAAACTGATTGTGTTTTGGTTAGCAAACGTTTGTTCAGTAAAATGAAGAATAGCAAAGTGGTTGGACTGACATATTGGTGCACGCCTCCAGAAATAGTGAACAGTTGAGAGGAATTATTCGTAATGTTTTGAGAACTTGGAACTAATAAAGAAGCAGCTTTGTCACCAACTTTTATTATTATTACAGAATACCATATTCTAAATAAGCCAGATATATTACTGCTTACATATACTAGTCATCCATTTAGATATTAGATTAAAATACATTTTTTAAACTTAACACCTACCTCAGCCGTATTTTATTTCTTTGGGTAGTATATGCACGATAAATCAAATACTTCTCCTTTAGTAAACCAAATAATGAGAAATGTATTGCATACTGTTTTCAAATATTCCAAATAATATCAGTACAGAGCAGATATGATGCTTGTATTTATACCGTATCTAATGACAATGTGCACCGTTAGTTAATTCAGATGTTTGCCATAAAAACAAGCTGTCAAGCACTTCAGCAAAGGTATACAAACAAAAATTGTTAAAATTTATAAGTTCCATTCTGACAATAGTCTAGTAAACATGGAACTTTGTTCCATATATAAGAACGGTAGAAATAATGATATGATCAACTAATAATAAATAATGAAGTAATCACTATAAAATAGCGTATTAAAATCTATAATATAATACCGTTAAAAATGTATCTTATAATCAGCAATAAACATGCTATATAAAATTCAGTTTATAGTTCTTTAATAAAACTTGGTTACCGCACAATAAAACAATTAACATTAATATTATCTTACAAAACACCAAAAACGCAGAAAACACTAAAATAACAGCTTTTATTGAATTCAAAAAACATTATCAACAAGAACTTATATTTGTTTAATTGTAGAAAATAAAAATTATTCAGTATTGAAACATTAATTGAATTAACATGTACACATTATTCCATATCAATATCTTCATCTGATGATTCATCATTAATTGGTGATTCAATTTCTTGAACACAAATTTGTTCCTGACATGCACTCAAATCACAACCACTCTCTAAATTATTAAGCTTTTCTTTCAACTCGTCAATTCTTTTTTCTTTTAGCAATTGATAACCCTCAAACAATAAACTTCCAACCGCTTCACAAGAATTATCTTCGCATATAATATGCAATTCGTCATCAAGATAATCTTCTAAGAAATCACTAACTTCATCTGCATGCTTGAATTTTGACATTGATGAAGGCAATCTTTCGCACAAAATATTAATTTTCCGTTGTGTATTATAACCAGCTGACTCGTGCAAAACTCCTAATCGTAAGGATGTCCATGAGCTGAATATTTTTTCGGCGTACCCAGCATAGACATCCATGTGCCCTACATACAGCAGATTAAAAACATAGATTGACTTGATTAATTAATTTTAGTCATTAAAACAAAAAAACGTTGTGTAAAAAAACATATTGTACAAAAATTTTTAATATTATTTTATATTTTTTTAAAAATTAAAAAAATTACTAATAATTATAAATTAATTTTAATTAAATTATATCTCCTTTCTTTACAGTTTTTCCCTCTTTCTTGAGGGGTCGCTGTTTCTAATCAGCATTCTCTATTTGGTTCTGTCCGTAGCTTCAATTTTTGTTAATTTTTTTTATACCAGCTTTTACACAATCTAATTAATTTTTTTTGGTTAATCACAATTTCTTTTACATTCCATTTCCACTGCCAATTTTCTCCTTGTAACGTAGTTTTCTTATCTACGTAGAATATAACCATACCATCTCAAATTTTTTTCTTAATTTTTTTATAAGTTTTAATAATTTTTAGTTTTTTTAACAACTTTATTCCCTATTCTGTTTGATTGAACAGTTCCAACGACCATCGAAGCAATTTTATTTCTCTCTTAGGATTTCTTAATACTCTACGTTTCCGATCCGTACATCAAGGCTATCAAGGTCTTAAAATTTTTATTTTTTGTCTTTGGTGTTATTCTTCTGTTGCACAAAACTTTTCTAAGGTTTTTCTATTTATACCATCTTACTTGTATTCTTTATACTATCTCTGCATTATCTTCTAGCGATAAGCTAAGATACTTAAACCTTGTCACTTTCAACGATTATTTGTGTTCCAATTTGATTTTCCTACCATTTTCTTTTGTTGTACTCATATATACTACCTTTTACTTGTTAATTTTTAATTCTCGATCTTTTAGTGTTTTTCTCCATTGTTTTAACCGTCTCTCCAAATCCTCTTGTTTTCTATCTCACAAGATAATGTCATCTGCAAATAGCATACACTATGGAGATTCCATCTTAATATTTTTTAATAGCACATTAATAGCTAGATCAAACAAATACTGGTTTAATGTTAAACCCCAATATACACCATTTTTTAATGGTATATATATATATAATGTAACACAATTTATTTTAACAGGAATCGCGAAGTAAGGCGCTTGCCACGCTACACGTCCATTAAAGCAAAATTCATCTTTTTCTCTTTTTCTCTTTTTTGAATATTATTGCAGTGTGCACTGTAATATGCAATTTGTTTTATTATTATTATTGCTTGTTTTTTATAATTGTTAACTTTCAATATTTACCTTGAGTTTGTCTTAATTTCTAATTTTTTTGTGACTAATCCCCCTTTACCTCATCATTTATTTTATATATTTTTCTGAAATTTTAAGACAATACAAGAACCCTGGTGATCTAGCGGTACAGCGCTTGATGAGCATAAGTTCGAATTCAACTACCGGCGCTTAAACGTGGGCCTACGTTCGGTTTTGCTAAAATATTCACTGCTAAAAGATGTTTCTCGTAAAAATTTCAAAGTAGCAAACATAAAGTGGGATAAAATCCTAAATTCTTTAAACATTGTTGATGTAAACATTAGATTAATTATGATACTCAGTATTATTTCATAAACATTTGTCTTTCAACAAGTTTGTGTTATTTTAAACTTTTATTTTCTAATATTGATTATTTTTATGTTTATTACTTTGAATGTTTTACAAGGCAATTGTTAACCGTCATATAAAAAAAAATTATAAAATTTTATGATCATAATTTGGACCAATGAAAATGGTTTTAATGTGAATATGTCCATTTTCAGTAGACATGTCAATAAAATCACAAAAGCCAATAGAAAATAAGCTTTTTATTATCTACTGTTGGTAAAAAAGTAGTCAGTATATTGGGATAAAATTGTTAATTTGGGAAAAAATGCAGTTTTATTTATTTATTAAAGTTGTTAAATTATTAATTCTAAAAATTATTGCAGTAACACTAAAATGTTTCATTAAATGTTAATTTTCTATTTTGTAGAAACACTATTAGTATTGGACCGTACTATTATTAGTTAATTTAAAAGTATTGTGTATAATTTTTGGTTCTAATCTGTTTTTACACATTTTATTTACTTAATTTATAGAAATAGTTAACAATATTCTAATTATTAATGTGTCATATTAACAAAAGAAAGAAATTACATTATAACTATTGCATAGAATGAACAATAAGTACGTAAACTAAAATCGATAAGGGTTCACTACTGTAATGAATTTTTACTATTGACTAACGTTTCGCTGTAATAAAATTAATGCAGTTCATCGTAATTATACAGGTCTTTTGTAGATAATAATAGATACAGTATAGAAAGCTCCTTATAACCTGACATAATGTGTCGTAAAATCAATAATTTATTTGCATTTGTTAAAACAAACATACACAATTCTTAATTACATTTTTTTTACGTAAGGAACAGAGAATAACGTAAAATCGTATTTTTTATAATGTACTACATTATTACAAATAGCTAAATTCTACAATTTAATCTTTATAAGCAATAAAAAGGTTATTAAAATTTTTTATTTACCTATGCTAATTATTAACTGAGGGGTTGGTTTTATATATTATATTGTTTTTTAATTCAGTGCAATTTTGTATAGTATAACTTTACTATTTTTAACACTATATTCTCATTATTTATATTGTAAAAGAGGTTTCTATTTGGCTTTTGTTAATAATACTTGTAAATCCTTATTTAGTATTAATCGTAATTCATTATTAAATCTTAACCAGAACTTCATAATCGTTGTTATTTTGTACTTTAAACTCATAAATTAACCCTTGTTTTATGGTTAAATAAAACAACTCTGTTATCAAAACTTCTTTGACTCATTGTATATGCATTCAATAGCACTACGATAAAATGGGATGCAAATCGATAAATAAATGAAGAGAATAGCTTATACTTCACACATATTGCATCAAGTAATGTTTTGTTAACACAGTGAGTTGATGTCACAGGATTACGATCGATAAGTGTATTACTAATGTTGTACGGTTTAATACAAATAGCATGATATTTTGACTACAGTGATTTCATCCCATATGAAAATGAAGGTCGTTTGTCTAAACCTAAAATACATACTACCCTGGAATGACTACATTGGGATAGCACAATGAGAATTAAAAACTTAAAATGTGCTTTATAATCAATGAAGTAAAGTTTCTAGATGATAATAATATAATAATATAATTATTATAATGAACTACGACAAGGGATCATATTTCATGATTATGTTGGGTTTTTGTTACAATGTAATAAGTATCATTTAACTGAAGCTGCATTTTACTGAGAGTCATATTAGGATGTTTCCTAAAATAAAAGATAGTTATTTTATTTAATACCTATTTTACGGTAGAATGTAACAACAGTATCATTAAACCAGACTATAATGTTATTTTTACAATATCACATGATGTGAGAATCACATAAAATACCCGTTATGTGCTTAGCCGTCAATAATCTTACACAAGCCTTTTGATTTACCAATAAATGAACAGGAGATATTTTATTGTCGTATCAGTATTGCAGGTCTTAAATATGGAGGTTATTTTTGTGTATCATGTGCATAATGTATATGCGCTCATTAACTAATAGGACAAGGTGAATGAGGTTGTTTTTACAAATAGTAAACACTATCACATGATGCATGGCCATAAACATAACTGTATATGCTTGATTAAAAACTAAGACAGGGAGTCGGAAGAAGTTATTTATTGTGCTATGTCTAAAATAAATACCCAATTGAGATCGGTTAAGTAAACAGAATCAAATTTAGCAATGTCCAACTTAAAAATGATTATGTGCATCTTGATTCAATCACCTATATATTGTCAATGTATTATATTAAAAGTGACTCATGTTAAATGCGATCTTAGTAAATAGTTTCAAATCAATTTCCTGCATTTCATTGCTAGAAATAAATGACCTACGATTACTACAACAGTAATCAAAATGACATGACCGTATCAGGTGACACATATTCTTCTTATTAGGTTGGATTGCATTAAATGCACTAAACCGGACAAAGATAAATATTTAACTGTTAATAAAAGTAATGCAATTGGGTAGAACGAATGGAAAGGGTTGCTTATACTTTACATACATCAGGTCAAGTAATGCTTTCTTTACAAACGAGGTCGATCTTTATAGAAACTGAGATGGATAAGTATAATACTAGTTATTTTGAGGTAACAGTACAGTGAGTTCAGGATTCTAAAGTAATGGCTGCATAAAATATCCGATTTTGGTTACTTATTCGAGCCTGTTTACCCAAGTTTTATTACACGCATTAACTTAGGACATCAATTAGACAATCAAACAATTTCCCATTTTACTGTTAATCTAACAATCGCAAATGTTCCTCAATTTTTGTAATAAACAAAAAATAAACATAATATAATAAAATTTATTTAGATTACACTACAAAAAATACAAAATAATTTCTTGTCTGCATAATTATTCACCAAAACGTAAGCCCACTTATACAAAGTACAGTGCCACTAATTCTTCTTCTTTTAAACGGGTCAGCGTTTTTTCAGGGTTTACAATTTCTAAAAATTAGGTTAAATCTTATCGTACTGTGACCCAATTTCTACCAGAAATTATACGAATCCCTCGTTATGACTTCTTTTCAAATTCCTGTCAGGATCAATTGCAATTTCTTCACTTGAGCATGTGTTTTCGTGCTTCGAATTCGGTGCGGCTATAACATATTTATCGTTCCTCAGTTTAACCGTGCTGGACAATTTAAATTTTTAATTGTACAAGAAATTATATAAAAATGAAGCTACTTGGTTTTACGAAGTCCGGTACTTTGAGATTCTCGCTTTTGGTAAAAAGTGCATATGTAAAAAAACTTTCTTGTATGGAAATCCTTCAACTCCTCCATGGTTTAGTTCAGATACACAGTGATAAAACTCACTATTGGTATTTGTTTTAAAAGCGTGAATAGCATTTTTTTACCTCCTTCTAATTGAAATAACTACGTCCAGTCCAGTCCGGTGCACCAACTAACGCCATTGCAAAATGAGGTGAGAGCAAAAAATTTGCATTAAATAGTATTCAAAATATCCAATTACAGCTAACTAGAAAATAAACCAATCAAAGAACAGAACCCACATCCAATAAAATGTACTCAAATTATATGACGTACAACAATTGCCTTTTACAAGAAACATCGTTTAGTTGTGGAGATTTTATCAAAGCCGAACGTGGGCCCGCGTTTTAGTGCCGGTGGTGGATTTAAACCCATGTCCACCAAGGTCCAAATTTGAGCGCTGTACCGCTAGACCACCGCAGTGCAATTTTGTCATTTATAAACAATTTAATTTATGAATGTTTTTGTATATATTTATGTCGTTTATTTTTTAAAATGTTATATTTAATCCATATTTAACCCTTTACCTCCTATTTTCTCGAAAATCTGGATGCACAAGAAGTACCGAAAAGCGTTTAGTTTACTTAAATTATGTGTAATTCCGTATGCTAAATTATACCGCATTTTAGTTATCAAAGAAAAGTTGTAAATGAGAAAATTTATAATATTTAAAAATTTTGAAAATATACTAAAACAGATTAAATCAAAATAATTAACAATTTGCAACTACAGCTATTTCAAAAATTAACGCAAAAAATTACAAAAGTATTTAATTTAAATTAATTTGTATGTCCAATTGTTTTTTCGTAAAAATAAATATTGAGAATTAAAAATAATGTCAAGTACTTAATAGTTTATTTATATTTACTTAGAAATATGTATTAAAAAAAAAACTGAGTCGGCCAAAATAGCATATTTTAGAAACTACTTTTATAAAAACGTGGATGATAAATTGAAGTTTTATCATTTTTATAATAATTAGCGTATTATTATTATTTTGTGTGCTTAATTTCAATAAAAATAAACAATAACTAATTCTTAAAATTGATGTTAAACGAACATTTAAATCTTCTCTGATTGTGATGTTATAGTAATTATCAAAATAAACATTTAATTATTCTAATCTATATAAATAGTGAAAAATTTGTTTTAATTATGAAGGATATTTTTCATTATGAAATGCAACACACTTACACTGGGGTTACTACTGTTTATCAAGACAATGCTCTATGTCATACGTCCAAAACGGTAACGTCATATTTATCTATATTTGCTTTACATTTACATTTAGACAGTAGAGGGGCCAAAATCAAGAAAGCTCTCTTTTACTCAATTGCTTCCTAACAGCCCGAATATCAATGTTATTAAAAACATTTTTAGTATGCTAAAACGCAATATCAATAAGCATACCGAAATTGAGGATTTATGTAAACGCATTCGGTTTGTTGTTCAATACGAGATAAAACAAAAATATATCAACACTCTCATCGACAGCATTCCAAAACGCCTGAATTAGGTTGTTCAAAAAGAGGCGATCACATAGATTATTAAATTTTTTAAACTTTGTAATGTACTTAATCATTTGGTAACTAAACAAATTGCGTGTAATCTGTATTTTTATTAATAGTTAACGTTATAAATCATGTTAATCATTTTACTACATTTCCTATTTTGCACCCGTTGATATTTTATACAATTTTTTTTACTTACAATATATATATTTATATAATTATAGTTTTTTTTAATTATTATATAGCATTGTATATTTTATAATTAAAGTGACTTTTCTCTTGTGTGCTATGTAGTTGCTAGAGACATTTTAGTTTAATGATCACTTTTTTGCAGTAATTGTTGTGATAGTTGTAATGTGTAACAATTTTCTAAGAAAAAGCATGTTTATACAAAATAGATGAAAATTAGTAAAGTGTAAATTATTTTTAAATAAAATTTAATATACCTGTTTTTAAAATATATTACATTCAAATAAAATTGAATTATTTGAGACAGGCTTTCTAGTCTCAATCTCTTTTCATTAACAAATAGGAAACTCTAAGGCGACTTAATACTAGTTTACCAATTATTTAAGCCTGATTTTTTATATCCCTATTTTACTAAATCAAAAGACAATCGTAGAAAACACAGTTTTAAGTTACTTAAGCCCCATGCGAATAAGAAGATAAGGCAGCACTTATTCTCCCATAGGGTCATATCTGCCTGGAATAACCTTCCAGCAGACATTGTTGATGCTCCTAATCTTTATGTTTTTAAATTATTATATGATAAGTTTGCACTATCTAGCTTTGTTTAACATTTAACTAATGTTTCATTTTTATTGCATTATTTTAAAAAGTAAATTTACACATATACAAATAAAATTAATAAAATTACCATTTCAACTTTG
This sequence comes from Cardicola forsteri, assembly GCA_025895645.1. Taxonomy (NCBI): domain Eukaryota; kingdom Metazoa; phylum Platyhelminthes; class Trematoda; order Strigeidida; family Aporocotylidae; genus Cardicola; species Cardicola forsteri. The sequence continues at coordinate 121,600 of JAKXYG010000118.1, read as the reverse complement.
AAATCCAAAATAAATGCGATTTCGTTCCAAAAAAGCGCTGCGACAAAAATCTCAACATTAAATACTCTCTTCTCTGCCTGTTCCATGCAACAGCTTAAAAACATGACCTTGAATTGACTAATCAAATAATTTAGCAAACGGTATACCTAAATGCTACCCTTGTATCATTTTATTTGATATTGATATTTTTGAACCGAGGACCATAAGGAGATTTCTCCTAATCAACTCGTGTATTAACTTGTAACCTGTATGTAAACATAAACGTTCACAATAAAAATGCAAATTGTAAATAATTTTAATAAAAATATATTTTATTTTTAAAGTTTTGTTTAAACATAACCTAATTAAAATGTGCAAAAAATAATATAAATTGCATATTAAAAATATTATTTATTGTAATTTTATTTTTATAAATTATAAAATTTCTATAAAATTAATCTTTTGTTAGAATGTAACCTATAACCAGTATAATATAGGTTATGAAAAGAGCGTTAATTTAAACATTGTGTTTTATTTTAAATTAATGTTAGTTTTATAAGTTTATAATATAATTTATTGTTTAAACGTTTATTAATAAGTTATTATATACACAAAAAGTTTGTTTATATAATCTTTATGAATAGAATTTATATGATTGACATTTGTTACAATCAGTATACTATGTTGTTGTTTTTAATTTTTATTAACATTAATATTTACATAATATAAATGTTTTAATATTGTATGGTTGTTAATATTATTTAACTGTTTAAACAAATAAAAAATGTATAAAATTTATAATCTTAATATATAATATAAAAAGAAAATTATTATTATTACTAATACTATTACTATTATTATTATTATTATTACTATTATTATTGTTATTATTACTATAATAATAATAATTATTAGTAGTAGTAGTATTGGTATTAGTATTGGTATTTTTCAATAAAAATATGCACATTGTATTTACAGTTGATATTCGCATAATATATAATAACGAGTTAATTTTTATTGTAAATTTTAAAAATATATAGATTTAAATATTTAGTAATAAAACAAAAAATTTTTTTAATTTTAAATGTTTTAATTAATCTTAACACTAACTTTTTAAATGAGTATTTTTGTTATAAAATATTTATAAATGATTAATTTTTATAATATTAAGTATTGTGTTAAATTAAATGTAATACGAGGATTGTAGTTTACAATTTTAAAGTTTTTTTAAAAGTGATTGCTGAAATATTAAAATTTTATATAATAAAAATTGTGGTTTTACAAATAAAAGTATTTATTAATTGAATTTCATAAAAACGAATGAGATTAATATATTTTTAAAGATTTTTTTTTCTCAAAATCTTACGCTAAAAATGTAGATATTTAAGATTATATATATATATATATATATATATATATATATATATATATATATATATACGAGTGTGTCTGCGAATAGTTGGTGTAAAATTTAATATAGACAAAAGTATAAGTATTATAATGATTAGCAATACATACGTAAAGTAACAAAATAATTTAAATATTTAAAAATTAATTGTATTTTATGTTATAATAAACTTAATATTGCATTACTGTTAAAAAACTGATTACATTATACATTTAATAATAGAGTTATTTGCAAATGGAGGATACTAATAAATATAATCCATTAGAATTGATAAATGTCAATATTAGTAAAACTGAAGTTCCTAACGAAAGAAAAACAGAATTAAAGTCAAATATTTATGGCAACGCATTTATAAACAATAATGGAAATCAAGAATTTAAACGGTAATTGTATTCTAATTATTTTATTTTTTAAGAGTTCGATTTAATTTTAGATTTGGTCTGGATTATTTAAATTTTATAATACAAGCTTTAAAAAAAAATTATTCAATTTATTTGTTTTATTTAATATGTGCGCTTATTATACAAATAATATGTAAGTGTTTAGATATATTTTTGTTTTATGTAATATTCTAATTTTTAATAATTAATATTAATTTATTAATATATATATATATATATATATATATATATATATATACATGTTGACTTACCACATTGAATTGCTATTTTTGATAATGTAACAAGTGTTATTTATTATTACTGGTATACTAAGGTTAAAAAAATATTTTACAATTTGTTGTAAATTAAATATTATAAAGTAACTTTAGTGGAAAACGTGAAATAATTTTGATTAAAAAACAATAATGTTGTTTTAATTATATTATTTATTAGTTATAAAACGTTTTACGTTTGTTATGTTTATGAAAATATAGAAAGCGGTCATTTGATAGCCTGTATACATATAGGAATAATGAATGGGTGCTCATGCCATTAATCAATAATTTAAATTGTATACTAACAAGGATGTAATTATTTAGAAAATATGTTTAAATTATTTTGGAATTATTAATATAATTTGTTAAAAAAACGTTATCAATTGTTGACTAGTGAAAAGTTATAACTTATTATTACAAACTAAAATTAATTATTAGATAAAAGTGTAATGACAATACATGATAACACTGTACAGGTTTAATTTAAATGGCTTTATTTAGTTTTATATATTATGGGATTTTTAAGAATAATGTATTAGAATTGTATGACCGTGCCATAAAACTTGACTACTAGTGAACAAAGAAACACTAACAAAATACATTCGTAATAAATTGCTGTGATAATTTAAAAATTAGTGTTGTAACAGCCGTTATTTTTTTCAGCGACTGACATTTCAGTTATAATTATTATTATTATTATTATTATTATTATTATTATTATTATTATTATTATTATTATTATTATTAGTAGTAGTAGTAGTAGTAGTAGTACAGTTAATTTAAATATTTTAGTAAAAGTATATTCAGTACTATAAAATATAATTAACGTTTTATAGATTCTTTAAATTATAAGGTATTATATTAGTGTGAGAGATATTAGTGAGAAATCTTGCCAATTATGGAATAAATGAGTTGTAGTAGACGTTTGTTTTTAATTAAACGTAAATAAATTTTATTTTTGTTTTATCTGATGCGATCGAGTTGCTTAGGTCAGCATGCAATTGGTGATCATTTATCTCCCTTATTCTTTCGATTAATAGATAACTGTTTGTAAATGTTATTCAATAAGTTTGTTAATAATTTATAGGTGTATGATGCCAACTGTCATTGTGATACTTCTTTTTAAAATAACACAATCTTTTTTTAATAATTTAGAACATATAACTGGAAAACAATATAAAAACAGGTAAAAGTAGTTGATTAAAAAATAACTTAATTATTTTATTATTAAGATGAAAACATTTAAATTTTACAGTAACAAAGAGTTCTAGTCATTGTAAAAACCTAATCTAGTTGATTACACTATGTCAGGTGTTTTTGAGTTAAACCAAGAAATTTATTTGTGCTGGTCGCTTAGAGGGCTAGGTTGTTGCAAAATTAATTTTTCTACATTTTGTAGATTTAATTAAAAATCAAAATTGTTAGAACACTGTTTTATTTATTGTTACTACTCTTAAATTGCTCAATGTTATAAGTTGATTAAATTCTACTGCATAAGGCCATGTCATCATTATATTTAAACTTAAAGGAGACGAAACTTAAAGTGGGTCTACATACAGTAAAAACCAAAAAGGGTATAATACGGCTTATTGCAGTACACTATTGCTGTTATCTTTTAGAGTAAAAATTTTAGAATTTCATTTTGTGCATTGTTTTCGGTCTTGAAAATAGTTTGATAATCATTTACTCATATGACTGAGTAAATCTAGATCTATCAAACATTTTATGAGCTTTTTTTAAACATTATCAGATAAAAATTTGTAATCTAAAAATAAATAATTAACAAAACATTTCTCTTTGTTTAATGACTTTGTAATTTTATGGACTAAGCTGGCTTTACAGTTTAAAGTTGAACGTTAATTTTTGTAAGGCAAGTATATGGGATCATCGATTTGTTTAAAAATTGATCCATCTTTTGTCATTTATTGAATCCCGTTATTAACATTACGCTTTCACGTCTTTGTTTCAGTTTGCTAAAATGGAGTTGTTATTTTTTATTTAGCGATATCTATTGTTTAAAAACGCTGAGTTAATAATCTGGCATTCTAACCTTTTACCTTTTTAAAACGGACTTAGAATTGGTTTAAGTAGACATATCACAATATAATTTAATCACGCTTTAAATTTAGCAATAATAATTGTAATTTAATATTTGAACAACATTAAGATTAAACCAGATTTAAGCTAATTTATGTTTATCCATACAGTGCAATGTATTTTGGAATAGCTTTGGAATAGTTACAAACAATCTGAACCACAAACCAACTATCAATAATGTTAATTACACTTAAATTTAAAATATGCAACAACATTTTACATAATGTGGGATATTGCTATTAAATATTAGTAATAAAATTATTTTTGGCATATTCTGGATTAATATAAATACAAAAATATGTAAATTTAAAACGTACAGTAAATTACATAATTATAAAATTATAAAGCGGAATAATTAATTAAAGAACACATTCAATACAGAATAAATAGACAACTTAAGTAAATGTGGCTAATTCCACTTAACTGTGGCATCGATTGGTTGCTTCTAATACATGAAAAATTAATTTTACTAAAATATGTATAGAATTGATATCTAGTTGTCTGTACATGTAAAGCATTGTTAATAGTTTACATTTCTGTGTAAATATATATTTACTGTACCCTCCCAGCCATACTTGTAAATACTGCCTCAGGTGGTTAGAGTGCATAGAATCATAAATAGATAGTTATACAATTTTTTTTTTGAAATATGTGTTGCGTAATCATTTTATGTTGTTAACTTAATATGTATAAAATTTTTAAGTGTAACTATTACCATTTACCCACTTGAATGCAATTTATCCAAAAATTCCAAGACACTTAACCATTTATAATTATAAAAAAGTTAAAAAACAATTAACTTTAAGTATCGATAGTCCATATTATTTTAGCATAATTACTTTGTTGAAAAAAGTATAACTTACAAGTTAAAACAGCAAAAATTGAAAAATAAGAGTTTACTGACAAGTACCATTTTGGACCTTGTAGGTTTATCTCCGACAACAGACGGTAAATTTTTACTCTTGTATATAGCTTTGCTAAAACATGTATTTCCTATAATACATTGACGTTTCAAACAAATAAATAAAATAAAATACACTTTGTTCTGTATTTATTATTAAACGACTTATACTCATTTTTGTTCTGGAATATTTTAATAAACGTATTTTTAGTGACATACCTCGTTTTAATTTTATAATTAAAAAAATAGTATTACAAACAAAAGTAAAATTAATGTTGTTTTATTAACTTGCAACTATTATGAAAAATGCAAAAATTAAAAGAATTTAGTAGTTTGATTGAGAAAAGTATTAGAAAAATATGAAAAAACGAATAAACAATTAGTACTTGAATAACATATTACAGGTAAACAATATTAAAAAAAATCAATATTTAGTTTTTTTAAAATTAATTTTAATTTGGCGTTAACTTTAATACAATATGGTTGGTTGTAAAATTTCAGCAGTCAATTAAATTGTTTTATTACAGTTTAAATTAATTTTCTTGTATTAAAATGTTTTTTTTTATAACTAGATGAGTACGCGGCTTATCAAGTTGGTTTAATTGTATCTAGATTTTATGGGGCTTTAACGCAAAAGAATTATGAAGAATTCTTAAATACAGTTTACTTTTGCGTTCTCTACATATGCACCATATCGCTAGTAAGTATATATATATATATATATATATTTGTACACCCAATTTTGTTAAATGGATTTGTAAAAGACATAGTCGAATGCCACAATAGTTACATTGAACGTATTTGAATAAAAATACCGCCTTTAAATTGTACAAGCCAAAAAATGCTTTTCGTATAATGACCTAAATGATGAAAATAAGGAAAAAAATTACAAAAAATTACTTGGTTGTCTCATTTTCTAAATAACCGATAAAATAGATTTTTACTTTTTGAATTTCATTATTTTATGTCATTATGGTTAGCGAAGTAATACTTTTTTTGTAATTTTTATAGTTGTATAGCAGATCAAACGATTCTCGATCCTAAAATATGTGGGAAAATAAAGGAGATTTTGTCTCATAGACAGCATGATTAAAATAAATTTGAATACGTGAATACTGATAACTTTATCTTTTAGATTGTTTCCTATGTATTATTTAAATAATTATTTAACAATTGTAAAGTCCAGATTATAATTTTTATTAAATAGTAAAACATTTTATCAAAAGGATATTTATTCATTATACGATTTTTACTGCTTCAATGTTGAACGCGCATTACCTTATTCAGCGAGTGGACAGTGAACAAAACCAAAACAACTACCCACATGTTGAACCGGTGGTGGTGTGATTCGAATCTATACCCATTTATTTTGGACTTTAGTTCTCCAAACACCTCTACCACTTCGGCACACAACTGACATAATACAATCATTTTAAAGTCAATTTTTTTAAAAGAGAATTAATTTTGCAAACACAGTTTGAGCTTATGGTACAACGCATTAATTTTTAATATTGACAAATATTGTATGACAGTTAATCGAGATTTTCGCAGTAATTGTCCAATGCCTAAAATTTAATTCCTATTATACTTGTCTTTTGTTATTAATTTATGGATGAGTTGAATTTTGATAAGAACAATGTATAAATATTTTCAATTTTTTAATGTTTATTTTTGACGTATAACTAAAATCTTTATTTTGTTTTGTTTGGTGTACTAATGGGCCATTACTTTAAAACGCATTTTGGAATATTATTTGGCACTTTATTTGCGTCAAGTTATAATTTTTTATTTGCATTCAAATTATATACGCAATAGACATTATTATGTAATTAATACATTGATGCATCTGGATAATCCGTAAGTTTGAGTTTTTGTAAAATATTTGTTTTCTATTAAACAATGATTAATAATACAAACGTTTGTTGGTTGTGACATAAAAGCTGATTAACTGACCTGTTTCTAAGATAGGCAAACATACTTTTATTTACATATTTCTATATGTATGTAGATACAATATATTTTGCAATTAGTGACACATTTGTCAAGCATAATAAGCATTAGGTAACATGAGAATATAATTTTATTATTAATTTGTCATTATTGTTTAAGTTGATTACTTTTCTCACTTTACGGTTTTTTTACGCTAATAGTGTAAGTGTATTTGTATGTATCTATTAATGCTAGATCTAATTTTGGTAACATGTTTAAACTACTACTATTACTACTACTGCTACTCATAATAATAATAATAATAATAATAATTATTATTATTATTATTAACACCGGTAATAAGATTTCTAACCGTAATCTAATTTTTTTATCATCTTTAGGACAGAAGGCACTAAATAACAAAATGCTTTTGTTTAATCTGTAATTAACATAGACTGCATGATGATAATTATTATGAGAATTGGTTTAAAAAACTGTTTTTCTATTTTATAATTGTTTCAGTGATCAAAGATTTACTGAAGATGTTCGTTTGTCGTGCACATTGTTCACAAGTATTCTAATTGATTTAATTACACGTCCTATTCTAATTGTGTTCTACAGTTGGAAATGTGTTGTAACGCAAGTTAAAATTAATTTTATAATAATGTTTTATTATCCCAACTACTACTGAATTACTAATTTTTACTAATTTTTAGCACGTTTCTAAAGTAAACGTTTGAGTGTCGGTTATATTAACTTAAAAAACCATTGTTTTATTAAATTGTCTAAATCTCGATGTAATACGGTACTGAAAATATTTATGTTTTTGAATCCATAGCTCCAACGTTTGAGCTATTTACATATCTTTTTTTAATTTAACATAATTACAATGCTTTTTTTCGCATAATAACAATGAAGAAACTACTTTTACTTTCAATTGTAATAACAAAAACATTATTTAGAAAATAATCCATATTAACTACAGTTGACAAAATTGAAGCTAAAATTAACGCATCATATTATTTTCGAATATATAACGTTTGTTGTTTGTCTTAAACACACATATATATATATATATATAATTATCTACTGTAAACTTTCTAAACATATATTTTTTGATTACATTAAATTTAGTGCTGGTTGGATTGGACCTTTGTCTGCTTATGCAATGTTTATTTTGTTTGCCATTATATCAAAAAATTTAGCCTCGTGGAGTTCGGTTGCTGCATTTGAAATGCAGAAACAAGAAGGCAATTTTAGGTAAACACAATTTGATTTACTTTTGTAACATGACAGCTTTTGCAAATAATTTTTAACAATTTTAGAATTTACATTATTATTGTATACGTAAATTATTAAAATGTATTGTGTTGTTTTAGGCGAAAGTGTTATATGCTACTTTTGAAACCGTTTAGTAGTAATAGCAGATGGTTTTTAAAATTGTATATCTTGTAATAGTTTGTTTTATTACTATTGTAAATTACCAAATAACAATATTTGAAGATGTAAACTGTGAGATGAATTTATTTCGTATATTCTCGTTAGTCACAAACATAAAAATTTAGTATATATATTATTTTAACTAATTCGTATTTATTAAGAATCAAATAACAACGTTAACCTTTCTTAGATATTACTAAAGAATGCACAATTATAGAAGTCAACAAATTGAAATTTGAAATAATTGCATAAGATAGAAATACTAACCTTAAATTTTCAATTAATTAATATTTTAGTACAAGTATATAAAAGAAGGCTCATCTTTAAATTCTTTATTTAAAATAGGAGTCATTATCGATCTAAGATTATCTGTTTATGCAAGCACTTATCTCGAGAAAAGATTAATTTATAAATAAATTAAAATTTTAAACAGTTAAAATTTTAATTTCAAAATATTTAAAATTTGGATATTGCATAAAGCCAGAAAATTTTATTATAACAAATTTTAAAAATCTCGCCACAAAATATTTTTTTATCATGTCTTAACTTTTTTTATTATATCAAAAACACAAAAGAATGTATTCCAAAAACAATGAAAACATTTTGCAAAATATTAGCTATTGTATATTAACGTAATTAACGTAATAATTTATTAGAAGTTACGTGGGGTGGCCTGATGAAGAAGAGGTTTGCAATTGTTCTTGTTTTCTATCCAGTACATTTCTAATTTTTTTTATTTGTTCTTGTCCAGATTTATTCATTCCAAATTGAGAAATTCGGTTGAGAGTGTCGCATTTTGGAATATGGGCCAATTTCAATATCGACTGTTTTCCAGATCGTTTGTCCAATTATTTCACGCCGTGCGGGTGTTTATCAATCGTGACTCCATTGTCTATTGTACGTTTGATTTGGCATTGGTGACGCTGTATTAGACATAGAGTGCTAATTTTACGTGGAGCATTGAAAGAGTTGGGTAGTTGGAATGAAGATTTGCATGTTAGAAAATAGATAAAACCGAACAATTTTATTTAATGAAGGAATTTTATTAAACTGTAGGTAAAAAGGGTTAGGTTATTGATATAACGAAGGGGGTGGTCTAGCGGTACAGCGCTCGAATTCGGACCTTGGTGGACATGGGTTCGAATCCCATCGCCGGCACTAAAATGCGGGCCCACGTTTGGCTTCGCTAAAATGTCCACTGCTGAAAGATGTTTCTCGTGCAAACATTCAAAGTAGCAAACATAAAACATAAAACATTTAAAACATTTATAGTGTGCATCCTTTATTTTAGGTTAATTGGCAAAGAAAATCAGTAATTACTATATTTTGGAAAACTTTCGTCTTTATAATTTTTAAATACTGGTGACTCTAAAACGTATCGTTAGTTTGGCTGGTCATAACAACGGACACAAAACGTATTTAAACGGAATCTGTTTGAAAAGAGTTTTGTGCTCTTTTGGAAACACCGTTTAACTCAATGGACCGAATTATTTTGCACGCTTTCGTAACTTGTGGACAATGAAAGGGAATTGTTTGTTATGCTGTGCAGACTAATTCATTGGCAGCCTTGAACAACGATTGATGTTGTTGTTCCATAAAATATAGGAAACATTTCTCATTAATACATTGCTCTGGTAAATACCATAATGACTCCTTTGCTAGACACTAAATGCGGGTCTTCTTGTTTAGGACTGCACAAAATTTGTACAAAATTTCTGACAAATGCTGTTTTTGAAGTGTTGCATCGTTCAATTTATTGTAAAATATTTACATAAGATGCATTTATAGATTTATGAGATGTGTAATTTATGAATTTAATTGTAATTCTGATTTTGTTGGAATATAAAGCGATTCTGTTATTTCTGTAATTTCTGTAATTTCAAATAGAGAAAAAGTGATATATTGTTACAGTATTATGTGCATGATTAAAAATTGATAATACTAATATTAAAGCAGACATATATTTTGTATTACGTAAATATTTTATACTTATAGCACTTGATACTCTGAAATGTGTTGTTAAAATAAGTAGTCAACATTTTTTTATTTCAGTAAGTTTAAAAGCTTAATGTGTCTTGCCAGATTTTTTGTTATATATTTTTTAATTTTAAGATTAACCAAAGATTAAATGAAATATAACTGCATGATTATTGATGGTAATACTATTTTGCGGTTTACTTAAAGATTAGTGAAATTTTATTAGATCAATAGTTTTTGTACAATAAACATTATGAGTTGTGCGTGCCTTTTAAATCTAATGTAAACTTAAACTCAAGGCCCTCCAGACTTTGAATTGAAGTTTTATCTACTAATATATATATATATATATATATATATATACCTAAGTACATGTTATTTTCAACAATTCAGTCAATCAACTATTTGTCCACTTCTAGGTTGTATAAATCTAAGCAGCGGCTGCACTCAGATTCAATTCGCAAATTATCTCGTTAATTAATTTTCAAACCTGTTTCTGGTTGTTGTTTTAGGATTCAATTTATTACAAAAACACTACATCTGATACTGCAAAATGGAAGTTTGAAAGTAGAATAATGTAAAATCATTTGTTTTATATATCATTTTTGTGTTTCAGAATGTTGTGCAAACTGTTAAATAAATGTGCATAGAGTTTTTGCATATTTATAAATAGTTTAATATATAAGATTTTGGCATGTAATTTGAAGTTTCTGTAAGACTTAAAAAGTGTACACTTGTATATATATATACCCGTAAATAATTCTATTACATTTAAAAATATTTGATTGTAAGATGATATTTTTGTGTGACACACCAGAAGACATTAACTGTTTTTAATGAATTTTATTAATTAGCAATTACTTTGTACAATCTGCTTTCTATATATTTATATTCTAGTTGTTACAAGTGTAAACGATTATGTGGGCGGAGTGTTAAATTACGTTGCTTTAGGCGTGTATTTATTTTATGGACCAATACGTGAAATGAACTCGACCAGTATTACGATATTGATAAGTCAAGTATGTTTTGTTAAGTATGAAAATGTACGTTTTTTTAATTCTATGATTACAGAAAAACTTCTGTTTTATTTCAAGTAACCAGTCTTAATAAGGATATACAACTGTATTTGTTGACAGTATTTTTAGTAAAGATGAGAATTTATCATGAAAACTTAGCTGTATTTCAGTGATAATTGAATTTTTGAACTAGCAACCGATATCTGTAGTAGCAAACAATTAATAAGAATTATTATTTTATTTAACCTAAAGAAGGTGTTTAGTATGACAAACTATTGAATAATAAATTTTACAAAATTTATAACGTATTTTTTAAATTATTTGCTTCGATTTAAAACGCATCTTCCTGTATGTTGACATTTAGTAAAGACGGAAGAGGAATTGCGTTTTGAATCGTAACAAATAAAATTTGAAAATACTACAAATGCTCATTTACCTTTCCCATATGTAAACAAACTAACAAAAAAATTAGTAAAAACAATAAACATTAATGACAGTTTACAATTTTCAATGTATTGTGTTTTATGTATGTTTATTTTTTAAATTTATGTTAGACCAGTTTTTTCTTACTCTATCTCATCAATAATCTGACAAGTCTAATTGCTTTGGGGACAGATATAGCTGAATTTGTTGGAGTTACACATCGGTATGTCAGAGTTTATATTGATTTTGTGTATTGTTTATTGAAAGGTTTTGGTATATATATATATATATATATATATATATATATATATATATATATATATATATATATATATATATATATAAGGCACAAACCTATACTGAGCGCACCATTCAAGTTCAAACCCATGACTTATCGATATAGAAATTAAAATAGTTGATAGCAAACGTTATTATCTTTTTTCTTATTCAAACATACATGATTTTAAAGTTGGTACAGACAGTGTTAATTAATACAACCAGCTCGATTTAAATATGTTATACCTCTGTAAATACATATTCCAGAAACGTTACCTTAAAAAAACATTTATTGCCTGAATGTTGACAAAAAACATGTTTACTAAAGTCAAATAAGGGTCTACACTTAGTGCTGGAGGCAGAAATCGAACATTTACACAGGTTTGAATCTAGAACGTTACCAACTTGGTGACATTGACAGTTTAAAAATAATTAGTAATGTCTATTTCAATTACAAAACATTATTTAAAAAATTATTTTAGATTGATTACATTGAATAAAAGTTTGAACAAACTTAATAATTATGAATCTCCATCCAACTTTGTCGAAGCTGAACAAGGTAAATGGCACTTTGTACCGTACACGTAAGTATAAATGATGCATGTCAACAAGAATTTAAATAGTTATTGGTTTTTTCAAATATAATTTAAACTGTTGTAACAAAGGAATGTTTTTCATTCAGTATAAACTTTTTGTTTCAATCAACATTCATGATTTAGGATTTAAACATTTAGGTTGGATACCAAAATATAATGATTTTTTTTCACAATATACATACATATATATACAGTAAATACGCTGTTACCAAAAATTGTTAACTTTATTGTAGTCGGTTTCAAGTCCAGTTTGATAAAGGAGAAGGGTTAGAGGGCAGCAGCCTGATTTAAAAAAAGAATACCATTGCGGCAAAGAAGTAAAAGCATAATATTAATAACAAGGTTTAGTGAAAAGTCCAAATAATTTTCTCATATGTAGAATTTTTAACGCCAAATGTTTAAGGTACAATCACGTAAAGCAACTTTGTTGCTCCATACTTCTTACAGCGAAATGACTATGTAATTGTGCAATTAAGTTTTTAAATTAGTGATGATAATGAGGTTCTTTTATCTTTTTCTTCTTTACTGAGAGGGTGAATCTCCACATGTCAGTAATTATTTGTTATATTTTTCGTGTTATTAAATTGAGCGGTTAACCATACGATTGTATGTTGAGTATGTTATAAAATATACAATCAAATCACTTGTTATTAAAACAAGACTTTCCATGTGAGTACCTGGACTAAGTTTAATTTACTTAGAACCTGTACAAGTGGCAATACTCAAAAAGCCAAACCCAATAACTCCCATTAGTCTGTAGGTGTGTTGCTAACATTAAGAATTTTTTTATAATTCTAATGTAATAGTAATTGGAATACGTCACAAACAAGTCCCCGTTATTAATTGCCTTCCGTCAAAAGTTATGCTTAAATTGCTGCTCGATAAGTCAATTTATTTTTAAAAAGAGTTTTTGGTTTATTAGTGCAAATACAGATTAATTGCTTTGTTAATAAACCTACGATTAGGCTTACAAACTTTATTTATTTCAACTGTTGCATGTTTGTCAACGTATTTAAATGATGATCAGAACTCAGATATCTGGATACGGCAGCGTAGATGAAAATGTAGCTTTCAAATTGGAACATATTTCGGTTTACATTGCAAATGATCCAAATCAATTGTTGATTGAAAGTATGATTAACTAACGATAAAATTAATAATTATTTATTATCATTATTATTATTATTATTATTATTATTATTATTATTATTATTACAAAACCCTTTGCATTAAAAATTGTTTCATATAATCGTACTTTAATTTTTTTTTAATTAAGAATTATGCATATTGAATATGGAGTTTTCTTTTGGCGTTTACTCAACCCTATCATCTAAATCATACTTTCACTTCATTGCTGTGGTTCATTAAAGTGTTGTCCTCCTGTTACTTTAGCAATATTTACTTTTGAAAAAAGCTAGATTACGGACATTGTGCTTTAATCCTTTTTTACCTTCAACCCAACTTGAGATCGGTCACAGCAGGGTTTGTCAACATATGGTTTTGCAATTTAATAATGGCGCTTCTAATGATTATTAGGGAGTCATTTATTAGCTTCTAGAAATGAAGCATTTATTAATACAATATAGGAGCATATTTTGGCGCATGTTTTTTGGTAAGATCCCTTGATGTACTCTTATTTATTGTTACTTCGGTCTGCTCAAATAATCGTTGAAGTTGGAGTTTTAAAGCGCGCTGAATAATAAAATAGTACTATTTTTGTTTGAATAGCAGAACTGTCTATAGGGCTAAACTTAAAACTGGATGGGAATAGGTTTGAGTCCTACAACTGGCACTGAATCTTTTGGTAAAAAATATAACTGGGAAATATTAAAGCGATAAAAGCGAAGTATAAAAACAAATAAAGTTATTTTTACAAGTTACAAGAAGTTTGTTTTCACAGTGTCATTTCTATCAATTGCGTTTGGAAATGCCTATTCAAAAATGTTTTTACTATCCTTATTGAAGTGGCCGAAGGACATTAAACTTCGAATTCAATTTACAATAATTTGAAATTTGTATTTTAAAGACCTGAACTTGGAAATCAAATTGGATCAACCGTTGTTAATCACCGGTCCGAATGGAAGCGGTAAAACGAGTTTGCTACGGGTCCTATCCGGTTTGTGGCCTGCCTTGGCTTCCGACCAATCAAAACCCAGTCAAAGTTTGTTTTATCGATCTGGTCAATTAAACATGATTTATGTTCCTCAAGAATATGTTGTGCCTCCCAACGATATTCCCTTGGATTATTTTTACAAGTTTATTGAAAATCAATTACAAAATATCAGTCTTCAACTTGGTCCAAATGAATATCAATTTTTAAGGTTTCGCGCTACAAGAGCATTTCATATGGCCTACATTTTGCACAGCATGTCCATATCGGCAAGTCATTTGACTAAGATTGGATTTTTAAATTTACTCGATTGGTCCTATTTATTTGAAGGTCACTGGTCAAAAGGTTTATTGGTTGATAATGGTGAGTGCTTGACAATTCGTTTTGTTATAGTTTTATTGTTGAAGTACTTCTAATAGCGTAATAAATTAATGTTCCTCAGCAAACAATGTTTTTATTGTTTATCTGAACATGTTACAGTTTTTATAAAACTGAATTAGATTATGGTTATGCTATAAAGTCCAGGCTGAGAATAATAAGAAGAAATAGTGGAATATATGAAACAGTTTTGAAGAACTATATATATATATATATATATATATATATATAGCATGTACATATAATAAAAATGAGGAATTTATAAACAATGATTTACATTTATTTGTAACAAATGTGACAAATACCGATAAGTGTTTTAAATATCAACTAATAATAATAATAGTTTGGTAATTAGTTAAAAAATTTTTCACTTATTTATTGGTTTATTTTATCGTCTTTTACACCTTTTCCCTTTTTTTATAAAGAGTCACTTTTTCTAGTTAGTTTTTTACATTTGGTTCTGTATCGAACCAATTTTAAGCATTGTGGCCATTAACTACTTTTGGTGTTGGATGTTTTACTGCAGGATGCCTTTTCTGCTGCACATCCCTTATCCAGACTCGGGACTAACTTGATCGGTTTACTTCCCTAGGCGGAGTTTATTGGTTTATCTTTTTCTTATTTATTCTTTCTGTCAAATAAATACAGCTATTATTTATT
The DNA here is from genome assembly GCA_025895645.1 of Cardicola forsteri. Classification (NCBI taxonomy): domain Eukaryota; kingdom Metazoa; phylum Platyhelminthes; class Trematoda; order Strigeidida; family Aporocotylidae; genus Cardicola; species Cardicola forsteri. The sequence goes on along the minus strand of JAKXYG010000118.1, from coordinate 105,755 downwards.
GCCTTTTAGAACCATATTTAAACCAAAGTACTGTGCATGGTGAAACGTTGCGTGGTCTTAAAGTGGCGTTAGATGTGCTAGTCGAATTTCATTTAATCAATTTGAAAGAACAGCAATTTTTAAATTATTTTTTGACAAATCATTATCGTTTGTATTGTCAACAGTTGAGTTTGGATAAATCTAATTCCTCATGTTACTGGTTAACCCGACAATGTTCCAAATTTAGGGAATGCTGCATAAGAATGATTCAATTTAGTTTCAAACCCGTACTGGATTTGGCGAATCAGCAAATGGAACAATGGTGAGCTGTCAATATATAATTATTTACCGTAATTGTTTATTTATCTAGTACAATATATTTGAATTGGGACAATATAAAAATGGATTCCAAGCAAAGTTTAGAATTAACTGTAGGACTTATGGATTAAATTGTTAATTTATTTCACATTTTATTTGATTTTAAATATATTTTTATTTTTATTTGTAAATAAGATTAACCGTCGTTATGATAACGTTTTCAAATTATATTTGCTTCTTGTAACAAATACATTTTCAAAGTTTTGAAACAGTTTCAGTGTGCTGTTTGAGTTAATAATTGACTTTTAAATTATTTGTTTACATTATAAAATAACTTAACAGTAAATGCCCTGAACCAGTCACGCTTTAGTTGTACTCAAACCGTAAATTTTATCTAAGTTTGAAACTTTGTTTGACATTACATTTTATCAGAGAACTGAAACATTGTTTAAGTAAATGGAATTGGTTGCAAAATTACTTTGTACTATTCTAACTAAAATATATTTGTATAAAGAGTTAATTTATTGCTATCGGCTTTTTCTGTAGGTCTTTAATGGTCTAATAATTTTCTTTAGTTTTTAAGTATACTACATTTATTTCTTTAAACATTGTGCAATTATTAGAAAAAAATGACCAATGTTTTACTGCATTTTAAAATAAGCTTTTAGTTAACCATATAATTAAGTTATTTAATTAAATGTTTGACAGGTTTTTAATGTCACAAAGATTTTAAAAAAATTAAATTATATAAATATTTAATTAATAATATTATATCCAGGCACAATACATATTCTCCTGGAGAATTACAGCGTCTTTCACTGGCAGCTGTTTGTTTGCAAAGACCGAATATGGTTTTTTTGGATGAAAGTACAAGTTACTTATCTGAACTTGACGAGTTGCAGGTTTACAAAAGTTTACAATTGCGAAACATTTTTTACGTTTCAATTGGTCATCGTTCGTCTTTAAAACAATATCACACTATTGAATTAAAATTGGAAAAGCCCCAATCACTAGAAACGCACCCATTTCCATTACAATCTACAGATGCACCAGATTTATCATATTTGTTTGAAACTTTGTCTACACAGATGGAAGTTAATCAAAGTACAAATTATACAAGAAATAATTTTAAATGGCAATTAATTCAAATAAATAGTAATGTATAGTATTTTATTTGTAGATTTATATTAATAGAAAAACATAATTTATATAGATTTTTTAATCAACTCTATCTATTTCAAAAATACAAAAAATGTGCATAATTATATTTTTTCTGTTGGTTACAATGCATACAATTGATTTTATAATATTATTTACTTTTGCTATGTGATATTTTTCAGTTACAATAGATATGATTTATTTTATTAAAATATTTTGTTGGATAATAATTACTATTTTTAAAACAAGCATAATAGAAAATAAACTTGTTTAACAAATTTTTAATGATTTATTATTTATTAGATGGTTTACTAATATATATATATATATATATATATATAGTCTTTCATTCTGTTTTGTTATCTAAATGTTATGAATTTTGATCGGTGGTGGGATGTAAACCCATGTTCACTAGATCCAAATTGAGCGCTGTAACACTAGGCCACTCTAGCACAAAATAACATCATAATAACATTGCAATTAATCATACCTGTAAAATGGTATGCAACTTAATTACTATTTAAGAAATAAAATTCCCATTTTTTTAATTAAATTTTAATTTATAAAACAAATTGAACAAAAAGTTGTAACAAAAATATTTTCTAAAGTAAAGAACATAATTTTAATTTAAACGTATTGTAAAATAATTACTTAATTTATTTATTTAATTTATATTAAAACCTTAAACAACTAGAGTGACAGAAATTGATACTTTTTTAGCAACTCTATAATTTAGAAATTGTTTGTACCGCACAATAGATGGAATATGTAAAAATAGAAAACATGTAGAAAATAAAATAAAAACCGGAATATATAGTAAAAAAAGGAATTAGGTTAAAAACTACAACAAAATTAATATCGTACTGTAAAAATACTGTAACAATCCTTAAAATACAAAAAAAGAAATGTAATGTTATGCGCGTTCCTCCTCAATGATTGATATTAAGTCCACTGTTATTTATTCTGTTTACTAACAATCTACCGACAGTAGTTCAATCCAACAACGTACTCTATGCCTCCAATGTAGAGACCTGGATACCAAACTTGAACTACTGCAACAAGATATTCAACTAGATATTAATGTAAATAAATTTATTTACTTTTTGAAAAATTGAAGCATCAGATTTACCACGTTTTATTGCTTTGGTTCCCCCAAATGTTTCTAGTCTACTCATGCATTTTTCCAATATGCAATAGGAGACTCCAAAATAATCCAATTTTAGTTTTACCAATTAGTTAAGTCCTACTGTCCAAACCCGTATTTTACCAAAATCAGAAAATGCCCGTAGGGAGCATCCTTTTAAGCTGCAGAAACCTGGGTTTTTCGACTAAGGCAACACTATTTATTCCATGGGGTTGTTTTAGTTTAAAACAGCCTTCCCTTTTTATAGTCAGTGCACCAAGCCTTCAGATAATTAAATCCTTTATGATAAGCTAATTGCATTTTGCGCTCGCCCATATGTTTACGTGTTGTAAGGGTTTTACGTGTTATTTGTCTCTTTTTGGTATTATGTGTGTATTTTTATTGTTTTAATTGTGCAATTTGCTTGCCCAATTGTTTGATCTAGTACGATTTGTATGTATCGTACTTGATTTACCATTTTATTAATCCCTTTAATCCAGTTATCACTTAGCTTTCCTCTGTGATATTTTATTTTTATTACATTATTCTAGATTTGTTTTAGTCTGAGGATGGAAGTCTCTCAGTCAATAATTTGTGGCCATTGGGGAGTGCAGTATGTCTGTAAAGACTGGTATATTTTGTTTCAGGTGCAACACCTAGTTCCATAAAAACTGCACTGTGCTCCCAGCAAAACTTTACAATAATCTAGCTAACAGCAATGTTGATTTTAAATGTATCTGGTCTTCCGACCTCACGCGTGTCGCTTTATTACGCGTCCCTAAAATAGACCCCAACGCGGATTCTAAATTAAACCTAATTCTTGACCTTGTTAACAAAATCAAAACTAGTAACACTAAGTTAAAAATTTGAAAGAGTCCCAATCCTCCTCTTTTGTCCTTTCTAATAAGCATTCCGATAAGATAAACCAGTTCAAAGCTCTTTTAAAAACCCTCGCCACAACAGTTAAATTGACTTTCTCTCTACCTGTAACTAACGCCGTCCTTAGACTCTCATAAGAAAAAATCTTATTAGCAATTAAACAATACGCTGCCGACAAAAAAAGTAGAAATAATTTAATAGTAAGAGGTATTCTTAATACAGCCATCAATTTCATGAAGATTGTTTCCGAGATAATTAAGGTTTTCCACTCTCAGCTTATTAATTTTAAAGCTACCCGTATAACGTGTAAGCGCCATTTTTCCTTTCCTCTAATTATAGTCACCTTCAAATCCTCGGACACAGTTCTAAACATCTTTAGTAATTAGTCAGCTGTACGGACACAATTCCTGGAGATTCGTCTACAAAAGGATTATGCTGCAACCGATAGAATAGGTAAACTGCAGAGGTCGGTCCCTACTGTCTGTCCTAAATTATCCATTATTTTTATAGTCAAGTTAACACCCCCTAAACTAGAAAATAGCCATCCTGGAGCCATATCCATTTCTTCCATTACATAAAAAAACAGAACCATTAATTCCTCTTTTTGCTTTTTTTTCCTAAAAGTATTTTACACTAACACCTCCAGTTTTTTAAATAAACTGGCAAAGTTAAGTAACATTGCTCTTGTAGTTAAACCCCAAATAATTAATATTACTGAGACTTGGTTATCGGATAACATTTCTGATAATAAACTCAAGGCTATAATTTCGTTCGGTTGGACTCTAAACGGAATAGATGTGGTGGCCGTCTCTTTGTATTATAGATGGCTTAAATTACTCCCTCTTCCCTCCCCTTGATGCTACTAAACATGGGTGCAACTTGCTTTCTGTTTCTATCTTCTTTTCCTTTGGAGAAAACACCAGATTCTCTATTCTTAATAGACCTCCTTCTCTTTTTGAGGTTTTAAACTCTGCATTATTACAGGAACTCTACTCTATCTTGGTTTCTCCCCACAAATATATTATACTTATGGGAGATTTTAATGCCCTTTTTATTAACTGGGACACTTTATCCAGCTTTGGCAAATCTTTTAATTCTAGTTTTCTCCAATTCTGCGTTAAACTGCATTCTTCCAACATGTGGTTTCCACCACAAGACATAGGGTTGGTTGCTCCTCTAACTGCCTTGATTTAGTCCTTCCCAATGTTCCTCATATTAATTTTATTTTTTCTTTGGTTAAAAGCGACCATTCTCTCTTGGCTTACGAAGTATATCTGCTAAATACAGCTCCCATTGCCATACTAAGGTCTGCGTTTTTCCCTAATTTCAGTAATGCCAATTTTGCTGGTTTAAGAAACTACTTTAAGAGTATCGGGTGGGTTTATTTTCTAGCAGATAATGTAAATGTTTTTTATGGTTATCTCTCCAATATTATTAAAGGAAGTGTAGAACGTTTTGTCTCTTTCCGTGTTCCACATCACCCTAAGCCAAAAATTCTACTGTATATTATTTGACTCATTAAACTTTGTAACCGTGAGTTTCATAAGTGGAATTTATTTGGCCTTTCCTGTTTTTATCATAGTTACCTCGTATTACAAAATAGATGTGTATTTAACTTTAATTGCTTTAACCATCAAAGATTTTATAGTTTTTTATATAAAGCTACAAAAGACAAGAATTTGTTTTTTAAATGCATTAAGAATTAACGTGCGTTTATTGTTACTTTTTTCTAGTTTAAGAATAACCACGGTTTATTCCTTTCCTTATCTAAGGTTTGCAATATTTTTGGTAAATATTTCCAATCTGTCATGAACACAAATTTTACTGGAGCTAACTTTTCTAATCCCTCCCCTTATCACTTATGAGATAGTGCGTGATTTTTTATCTAGTTTAAAGTCATCAGCCGAATTGTAGACAATCTATACCCGAGAGTCCTAAGACAATGTGCCCCTGAATTAGCCCCAATCCTAGCATATATGTTTATCCTATACTTTAACTAAGGTAAAGTTCCTGCAATCTGAAAATTAGCCTTTATTAAGCCGATCTATAGGCCCATCAGGATCTTATTAGCCCCCAGTAAAATTATGGAAAAAATAGGTAAATCCCATTTAGTCCGTTTCATTGTTAATAATAATTTCATAAGCCCACCTCAGTATGGGTTTATATAATAATTTACATACCCACTTTGTTGCAGCTTCATGATTAAGACCTTTAAAATCGGCATAGAATAAGTATTATCTTAATAACTTTATTTAATTATTCACTTAACCTCCCTTTTATGCATATATATACATATATATATATATATAAGATTTTATTATTTTTTGACATTTGATACATTAAACCGAGTACCAAACAGAGTTTTCTCTTGTTAACTTGTGAACAAATCTAAAACTTGAAGTACGCTTTTTCTACATATATATAAATCATCTCAGTCCACAGTATTCTTCATTTACACCTTAAACATCTTATTAATTTTATAGTTTTATTTTTTTTACTTTTTTGCCCATTTTTCCTAATATATCTAATATTTTTCAATCTAGAAGCAAACGGAGATTTCTCTATAATAATCGTGTATCAAGAAAATCTGCAAACGCATGTTAGATTGCATAAACAAAATGATTAAAAATATTATTCATAATTTTAACATAACAATTTTAATTACAAAATTTATAACATATAATAATAATAATAATAATAATAATAATAATAATAGTGTACAAATGTATAATACCTAAAAACGGATACTCGCAAAGTTAGGCGCGCGTCACGCTACATATCCATTAGAGTGTTATTCATCTTTTCTCTTTTCTTTTTTTTGAATATTATTGTAGTGTTTATGTATTGTAATAAGTAACTTATTTTATTATTATTTTTGTATGTTTATAATTTTTGCTCGTTTTTTATGATGGTTAACTGCCACTATCTACCTCAATTTTGTTTTAATTTCAAAATAATTTCTGTGACTATTCCTCCTTTTCCTTACCATCCATTTCACATTTCACATTTCCCCCTGAATTTTACTGATATCATTAATAAATAAACCGAGGATCAAAAGCAGCTTTGCTCCTGATCAAATTGCGTTTCAACCTGTAACCTGTAACAATTACAACAATTAACTACAATTTATTCAAGTTTCAGGTTTGTACACGAGTTAAATAGGAGGAAACCCCTTTTTATACTCTGTTCCAGGGTATCAGGTATTATATAAAAATAATTAATAATTAACAAAATAATAATAAATAAATAAATAAAGTATTAAATAAAATTAAGAAAGAAATATATACCGTACGCCGATTTGAACGTCTGGCGGGACGGGGCTAACACAACATGTAGGGCAAACTGTTCCATGCAGAGATAACTCTGTAGGAAAAATGAAGATCTAGTCGAGAATGAACTCGGGGTTTGGTGAGTTTGAGCGGGTGTCCTTTACGAAGATCGTTGGAGAGGGTGAATAAATGCTAAAACTGGTTAAAATTGATAAGTTTGAAAACTAAAATCTTTTAGTGGAAAGAGACGGAGAGCTTTCAGACGCTTGGGTAAGGAACGCTCTTGAGGGCACGTGGCAATATAGTGAAGCTTCTTTGCACCTTATCGAGTTTAACTATGTCTGCTCTTATGATAAGGGATGTTACTTGAATACAGTATTTAAGGTGCGGCCTAATGTAAAGTTGATAGAGGAGTCGGGTACAGCTGGTAGGGATGTTTCCTAAATTACACCTAAAACATTTTTTAGTTACGTTAATATTTTTATGTTGTTACCTAAGTTTAAAAATAATTAAATTTATTTTAAATAAAATATTATTTTTTAAATAAAAAATACAAAATAAAATAAATATTTTTAATTGAGTTGCACATTTTAGTGGCTATTTAAAATTGTTATTGGTGTAATGTAGAAGTTGTGAAGCGAGTAAAAGGTATTTGATTAATGAAAATAATACTTTTATAAGTAAAATATGTATAAACACAAAAAAATATTAAATACTGAAATTTCCAAATCTTGTTGCGATTGTTTTACAAAATGTTTTCTATTAAAAATTTTTAATGATTTTTAAATATATATTTTGCATATTAAAAACTTAATATTGTCTTTTTTATTGTTGATATGTAAGCATTCACTTTAACTTTACCGAAAATTTTTGATTTTATCGTTTTATTAATATTTCAGTTTTTGCATTTTATCTTTATAATATATCTCCCTTATTTTTGCTCCACCATTTGATAGATTGGTATATTTGAACCGAAGATCGAAAGGTTTATTGTATTCAACCTGTATGTTGAACATATAATCTGCATCTTAATTTGATAATTGCCTATTTTATAAGTTATTAAATATTTTGTTTTTCAAAACATGATTAAATTGTGTTTAGATTTTTGTCTTACAATTTTGAAATTATTTTTTGTATAATATCTGCAGATTATGAATATTTTTTAGTAATTGATTATTCACATGATTTGTACAATGTAATCTACATGCTAATTGATATCGGTTTAAGTTACTAATAATGAATTAATTGTTTTATAAAGAGAGTGTAATGAATATATGAAAGTTGTAAAAAACAACATATAAATATTTTTTCTTGTAATTGGTTTTTAATTATTAACTGGTTGCATTGTTTTTGGTAAGATTGTGTTTGTGCATGGTAGCATCACAAATTAAGATATTAGGCTTACAGCCTAGTGAAGTTTGACTCATGAAAATATCTAATTGCCTAAATTATTTTCGCAAAATATTAAAGCAATAAACCCGGTAAAAACATGTGAACATTTATTTTTTATTATTAATTCCCATTTTTTAATTAAATACTAATCACTAGTTTTGTTGGTGAATAGTGACATTTCTCTTAAAGTTCAATTAAAAGTGTATTGCTTACTTTCATCCACTTTACTATGAAAATTTTAATAACTATTATTTATTAGTTAAATATAATTTTGTTCCTTTTAGATTGAATAAAATAATTTTTATTAAAAATGTTTCTGATTTATCGATCCTCTATTTGTCTGTTCTCTGTTAATAAATATCAATCTATACGAAAAATTGTGTTTAGTACTTATTGCACTTATAAAGCTGATTTGAAAACTACAAATATTTTGAGTGTCAGTGATTCAGAGCAAAGTTATTTTAAAAAACTTGCACGTAATGAAACAGATGATGTGCGGAAGTCTCGGCTAATTTATCAGAGTCGGAAGCGTGGAAATCTTGAAAATGGAATACTGTTGAGGTAATATATATATATATATATATATATATATATATATATATATATATATATATATATATATATATATATATATAGTTGAAATCTATACATGAGTTGATGTTTAAATAACTCAATCTAGTTTCTGTACAGTAGTTTAACTGTTATTTATAAATTACCTAGCTGAATTTGGACTGAGTGAGCAGCGATACTTATCTACTTTATAATTAATAGATTAATGCAAGTACAGATCCAACTTATCGAAAGGGTATTTTAATGCAAATGAATACCATACTTTATTATTGGACTAAGATAATTTACTTTATATATAATAAGGCGGCTTTCGTCGTTTTCTGTGAACATTGATGCATTTAAATCATGTCATTTATAATAAAACCAATCATTTTTTACTGTTTGGTATTTAAACATTATTTGCATATAAATTAGTGGAAGGGAATTGTTCAATATATTTGAGTGAGTTGACAATTACGAGGATATGACTAACTAATATGAGTTTGATTAATGCAATGGTAACAATAAAAGTATCTTTTATTTAAATATTTGCTTAATATTATACAATTGTGTTTATTCCCAGTTCATTTGTAGACCAGTATATTGATAAATTAAATTCGAAACAATTGGCCGATTACGACGCGTTAATTAACTTAGCTGATAATGATTGGGATTTGTATTATTGGATTACTGGTAAGAAAAAAGGTATTGCATTTTTTTATTCACATTTTCTGTAGTTTGTTGCACAGTGATATTTGAAATATCATTTTGATTAACTTCATTATTTTTATACTGATAGAGTACATCAGATAATTAGGTATTTCATTTAAAATTCTCAAATAGTGTGATGTGAGCGTTATACCAAATTTGTATTTCTTTTATTTGGTTAATGGAAAAAATACCTAGAATATGGACATATGTAATCGTTATTCCCTTACATAACAAAGGTGACACGACAGATCCCTCTTATTATAGAGAAATTAGTTTATTTTGTACGACATCAAATTTTTTTGGCAAATATTATTTTATGCAAAATCCGTGGCGAATGTTAGCGCTGTAGACGCTCAAATTAATCTCGATTCCGTCCATGCTTAGGATGCATTGATTAAATTTTTACGGTTCATAGAACATTAAAACTGCTATTGCAATATTAACTTCATAGAAATATGGCTTATATTTAAACACTAAATATTTTACAAAATGTATTTACTATAGATGGGAATCCGTTTGCACTAGTTAAAGAATTTATGTATGTATGCTCTCTGAACGATAACAGGAGATCCAGTTCTTCAGAGATTCGGCGTCGTATTCACCGCAGGCTTTTATGGAACATTTTATTAAAACTAAGATTAGAATATGTGAGAGCTTAGTACGTTCGTTTCGATTATACACTTGCGAAACTTGAATTCTCACTCAAGCAGTTACATAAATGTTTGTTCAATTATTTAGTAATGTATTTCTAGCACATGTAAAGCTGATTGGCTATATTCTAGGTGGTTTGTCTACACATTCAGAGTGGCTACAGAAGCCTAACCATTCTTCAGATTGCAAAGGAGGTCGGATAGTCAACGAGTAAATCGGGACTGATATTTTAGCACGCAAGGTCGTTTTATTTACAGAAAATCTTCCCGTTTAAATGAGTTGCTGAATTGGGAGTCAGCGAGGAGCTTCGATTCGGGATCTAATTAACATTTGAAGTACGCATATTTCAAGTATAATCTATTGAGTGAAAGTTGATACTTTAGGGAGTTTTAGCAATTTAATTTATTTTGGGCACTAATAACCGTCAGGGGTGTCTATCCCTGATGATGATACTGATTGCTTTTTATGGTCTTGTGTGCCGAAGAAATTATATGCAACAAATTTAGGAGGATAACGAAGTTTCTTCGTTGATAGATAGCGTCTTTGTGGCAGTATCTCTGCTTACAAAAATTACGAAGGTCGTCTGATACCTCGTCCGAGTTATTTTCTTTAGCCTAACAGCTACTTATGGCATATATATATATTCCCTTAGATACTCTTTAAGTATCCTCGGTGCATCTATCAGCCAAGGCACAAGCCCAGTTATGCCTCCATGCACTCGGTCCCTGTTCTGTAAGTTTGGATGCTTAGGTGCATTTAGTCTAGGATTGATTATTATAAAACAACGTTTATTTTTTGTACAGATGCCAAGGAAGCTCCTGATATATTCAAGACGGATGTTCTAGATTTATTGAAGGAACATTCGAAAAATAAAGAAATGAAACTTTGCAATAATCAACCTCCTTTAAAACTAAAGCAAACGGATAAATAGTTACTTGGTGCCTATATATGTATATATCTGTATAATGTTTGTTTTATTTTGATTTGTATCGTGCATTGACAGTTTGTATTGGCATTGTTTTGTTAAATTATTTAATTTTACTTACTTGTTTCTTTAAGTAGTATATAACTTTTGATGTAATAATATATTTGTTTTTCAACATTTTTATCTTGGTTATTGTTTTAAGGCAAGTGTTTACATAATTAGTATGATTTATTTGTTTAATTTTTAGTGACTTGCGTTTTCTAATTTAGAAATGTACTAATTTCAATGTTAGTTATACGCTGGTTCGGAGGATGGGAAAATTGGAGGATAGGTTCCATCCAAAGGAGCTTTTTATATTATATTACACTTAATTATTATCACTATTGGTAACAGGATAATATTATTAGTTTTTTAAAATTTGTAGAATTGAGGGTTGTTTATTATACAAAGGTAGTATTGCATGCACAACAAACAGTAGTGATTTATGTAGAATACAGTATCCTTGTGATAACATCAAGGTCACTTGATTTTCTGTTAAAATAATCTCTATTTTTCAAATGAGTGTATATAATATTAACGTATCGTGAAAAACTCTGTTTTAGTCATTTGAATCTATAATTGAAATCGCTCAATAAAGCGGAAGCTTTTATATATCAGTGTAAACTCTATTCATAATTTTTAGGATGGAACACGTAGAGCTATAAGTCAGAAGTATGATCATTATCGGTAGTAGAGACTACAAAATTGCATAAGTTCTTTCGGGGATCATTATTATTTTTATATAAAATAAATCCTTGAGTTTATTCAAATATTTATATTTTGATGGAACTTTTTACAATTTGAGTGGTGCTTATATAGTCTCAGTTTTCGATTACGTTGATAATCCTGTTTATGTACCTACATGTGATGCATTCTGTACATGGATTAATGTGGATGAGGGACCGATTATGCAGTATTATAACGGCTTTTACCTTGGCGGATGGGTGCAAGCGTACACCAAGATACTTAATTTGTACACATATGCGTATGCAACCGTTAAGGCAAGGTAGATAATCATGACAAATCGTCAAGTGATCTTGTTAATCTATGCAAACAGTGGTACCATCACGAGGATTTTTTTCATTCATTTTTTTTTGGTTGGTGACGTGATCATCTCATCATTATTTCCCATATTTATACGACATGTAGAACGATCGATTTCGATGGCTTGACAAGCGTAGACAAACGTGGAAGAATAACAAAGTTTCTTGGCTGGTAGACGGCATCCTTGTGACGTCGCCACTGTTCGCAAAGATTGACGAGGCCGCCTGATTTTTTGTCAGGGTTATCTCCCTTAGCCCAAGGGCTACATATGGTATATGTATACCTTTAGATACCTTTTAGGTATCCTGGGTGTATGTTCGCACCCACCCGCCGTAGCGGAAGCCCAGTTATACCGCTGTGCACTCGGACCCTGCTGTTATTAGTCTAGATGCCTAGGGGCACCTAGTTCAGGATGCACCACGTGGAGGACTAACAGTCAGGAATATCACCATCATTGGAAATTGAGACTTTATAAGTATTACTCAAATCCTCAGGATTATTAGCATCCCATCACGAGGATGCTGTCTATCAGTCAAGAAACTTTGTTATACTGTTGAATATGTACTTATGAAAACGTTGGAGGCGATTGTTTGATATTCCAAACAAATATGAAAGTTATTAAGAGCTGACCACATCAACCACAAAAATAATAATTAGTTCAATGTTTGGGGAATTTCGTTTTGGTCAAAAACATTCGAAGTCTAGTTTTATATACTAAATAATTAAAATCAGTTGTGAAAAGAGGTATATTTATAAACATTTTTGTTAACGACAATGATAGTGAGCAACCAACCGCATTAGTAGTTGGTTTTGCTAGGTGCTATAGTATTAAAAAAGTTTGGAAAATGAATGTCTCTAAAATAAATGTTTCTTGGGGATGCAAGGGTTAAGGTACTAATTCACTACAATGCACATATGCATCCACGGTGATGTTTCAAAACGGCATGGTGCTACCAAACTAAAAAATGAGGACGGTTGGGGTTTATGTTGAAAGCGAGCAGACTGTTGTTAATTATGCCTGCATCCTTCGACAGCCCTGATAGGAGAATTGATTTTTGCAAGTTTAACAGGTTCATCACTGCGTGCTTCCCTAAATCATAATTTCAAGGCTTTGATTGCCCAACTCAGCAGTTAGCACTTTTGTTATCTCAAGTTTATCAACACCACAATAGTGCCATTAATTGATCGTTTATACAAGTTTCACTAGTTAAGCATCAGTTAACCAATACTCAACATTTATTCAGTTTCTTATAAAGCTGTTACAACGGCTTTTTGTTTATTGTCGCGATACCAATAATTGACCATAACGGTGTTTATCTCGTGTATTTTGACACCCCCGATTGACTAATCATAACGAAAATCAGTTCACGGAGTAGTTCTTATTAAGTTTTTTAGAGCCTTATATATGTTAGGTTGATTGGTTAGAATAAGCCAACTACTGTTTTTCTACCTTAATGTTGAAATATATATTGGCGATTTATTATTTATCTTATAAGGACGATAATGACATTTTTGAATCTAAGGATATATTTACATATAAACACCTAGTGTGCAATTACATACTGGATAAATTATCAAGTTAATCCATAGGGCGGTTTTGATGGGCTTTTACAAATAACCAGTAGTATTCAGCATTTATCGTCGGTGTCCTACTGTGCCTTATCGATTTGTAGACTAAACAACAGTGGCATTATCACAATGATCAATGACGGGATTAATTTTGGAATTAAAATTTCTTTTCCTTATTCATTCAAAGTGAATTTTTAATGTTTTTGATAAAAGCCAAAATTATTCAAAAATTAAACCCAATTTACAAACATTATTATCAATCTATTGAACTTAAAAATAGAGATTTTTCGGTTGTCATTCGTGTTGAAAAATACGGTTGATTATAAACATGTCTAATGTAAGTGCTCATTTCAAGTTCCTAATTACTAATTGATTAAGATAATGGAGCTGCAATTGGTTAAAAGCAGCAACCAACTGCATTTGAGCAGTTTTAGAAAGGTCGAAAAACTATTTGAACCAATTAAGCACACATAATCATGTGAGTGACTGAGCTTTGCCAACACTAAAACATGGAAGTATTTTTATAGTCCAATGTTGATTGTAAACTTTTTCTCGGTGGTATGCGTAGTAATAAAAATGGAAAGATTGTAAATTCTTTTTGTTTACATGCATCTATCTAAATAGCATTATAAACAAATTATTACAAGTACAACTCAAATCGTGCATCGGTAATTGGTGCGATTGTTTAATTTGCCAAAACAATTATTATGATAAGATGATATACGTAATGTGTTTGTAAAATAAAAATTTTGAAGTCTTACAATACCAACGTGCGTCAATACTGATTATTGGCGTTAATGACAGTATTTCTTGGATTATTTGTTACAAACTCTCTTTTTCTCTATTAATTCAAATATGCTACTAACTATGTTGCATGTATACATAAGCATAATGGAGGAAATCGATTATAGAAATAAAAAGATGCGTTTTTGGAATGCAATTTTGTTCAGCTGTGCACATTGAAGTTGTTTGTGTAAAACGATTCAATAATTTTTCATGTTGAGCATATTTGCAAATTGTTGTTTTCATTTTTTCACAAAAAAGTTAAAATATTTACTTTTTTTGGATTGAAAGTTTATTTCGGAATAATTGAAAATGGTTTAGGGTTTGATTGTGTGTGTTGTTAATAAGAAGTGATGGGGGGGTTTGAGTGGGTATATTCTCTTTGTTTTTATGGAACATGTTTGACGGTAGAAGTGTCGAGCATATAATGTTTATGCACGTATAGATAAACGTACAGTGCTGGTCTCTTGATTGTCATTTACATCAAAACAGCTTCACGCTATCCAATTACACCTAGAAAGGTGATTTTTTAATAAGTACGCCTCTGCATCAACTTAGTTTTCTCCAACTTTCTCTTATCACCTGACGTTTTTAATTTAACAACCGTTTATTTTCTAATAATTGAGTGTTGATCAATTTGAAAACCAACGCTAATTGTTTTTCAACTATATTAAAACCACAAAGCCATTTGATTTTGGTTGCTTTGTTTGATATTGGGTCCTTCAAGTAAATTCGGATAATATGATATTTCATCATTCATATTTTGACATTTTTTTGATAATGACAATAACACTTGAAAGAAATATTTGCTAGATTTTATGCATCCTTCAAAACAATTGAATATACCCCCTTATTTATATTGATTGTTAAATATGCTATTAAATACTTTTTTGTATCTATTTCAAAACTGCGATGACAAAAAGTTATTCAATTTAATCGACAAATATAGATATTTACATAAGAATTTAAAGGTTTATTTAAATGCATTATTGTGATTCACCAACGTTAAAGTATCCCAAGAATTTGTTTCAGTTATTGTAGTATTAAAACACTGTTTTAGATTGGAACAAAAAATTCTAATACATAGTTCATTTTTGAAATAAAAAAATATTAGTTTAAATATATATAGTAAAAGGAATTTGTGTGTGCACATCCAATCATAACAACTAATTACCTAACTGTGAATTCCATTAAACATAGTCTTGTGTGGTTTGAGCTCTGAATTGCAAGAGACAACAAGATTGTTTCATACGATTATACTTTAAATTTTTGGCATTGAAGATTCATCACACAGAAGACTGAGCTTTTTTCTATCCTTGAATTGATCAAATAACGCCCTCCCAAAGTTGTTTATTTTAGCATTAGTTAACATTGCATCATAACCCTACTCTTATATCAACGGGACTTGGAACTATTTACAGTAGAGTTTGATAAAATGTAACAGTCTGTATTATTTATCTTGTGTCTACTAAGGTGGGGGAACTACAGATATTTAGGGAAAGATATGTCAATGCTTTGTTTGGGTTTACTTTCTGGCAAAATGTGTTAGTTATTTTTTTAGTTTAAAGCCACCATCGTTTTAATTATCTAAAAATGTACTAAAGTTAGTAATGTGCTAATGGCAAATATTGGACTGAGGTTGCACTCAATATTCAATTTAGAAAATATTATTTTAATTTTTGGTAGCTTACAGTAAAGTTGTGGATTATTTTGAAACATCACCTTCTACTATTACATTTCGGATCTACAAGAAGCGATCGAGAAATGATAAAAATGTTAAACAATTGACTTTTACAGTTCATGAAAAAAAAATTTAGAGCGCATCTTATTATCTAGTTATTTTAAATACAAAACTACACTAAATTTATTAATTAATAGAAAAATTATAATTTAGTCATAAACGCATCATACATAGACAGACTCAAAAACACTTTTGTACACCATTTAAGCATTGCTCAAAAAGTCAGACTAATACATTTCTGACGCTCACACGTATGTTCACACTATATGTCACACTGTGGTCCGTTTTTAACCAAAATGTTTATGCTGTACTTGTAACTGTATATTGGTCAATTATGTTTAAATAGCGTATCAGACATTCAACTTATTTATTTTATTGACACTACTTTAATTAGTGTTATTCCATGTTTTATAATTGTACCTATTTTTGTGTACCAAAAGTTACATCTAGAATATCTAAACCAATAACCGTAGTACTTACATAACCACGATAATAATAATAATAATAATAATAATAATAATAATGATAATGACTTGCTATCAAAGGAATTTTAATTTCAATGTTTACGTTTAGACTATAAACGATACATTTCATTTAACAATAGCGAATATTTAAATTGCAAACTAAACGTTGGGTAGCGTATGTTGTTAATTTTAAAAGTACAGTGGAGTTTCTAAATCAAATATTAAATCAAAAAAAAAATACTGATCAAACAAAATCTATAAATTATAATTGTTCAACAAACAGTTGTCTAAAAAAAGAAAATATTCTAAAACGATGACACTAAAATTATCACACAAAAGTGCTTTGAAAGTATTTCAATAAAATAGTGTACATGTATGTGCATTGTTACAAGTAAATATTCATGTTGCATATGCGGTTCAAAATACAAAAAGAAATTACATAAAAAGAATCCGACTAATTGTGTTTGGCATAAAACAGTGTACTTTCCGACTAATATTAACTAGTTGATGGATTGAAATAAAGTTCTTCTTCTTCTTCCTTTATACAAATAAACAATTAAATATTGAATAAATATGTTTTTGTACTACAAAACACGTTAAAGAAAATTGATCCATATTATATGAAATGTACAATTTTTTTAAATGAAGGAAATAATTAGTATAGAATATAATCATATATATTATTTAGGCAATATTTGGATGTACCGGGGTGGTCTAGCGGTACAGCGCTCGACTTGGACTTGGATAGGCATGGCTTCGAATCCAACCACCGGCGTTACTAAAATATCCACCGTCAAAAGTTGTTTCTCGTAAAACATTCAACGCAGTAAAATAAATTAAAATGGTGGTGTGTGCACGCTTTTCGATTTCCAACAATGTTTATACTTTATGGCTTTTCAACCTTACGTGATGTGTTGTAAAATTAAACTAAAGGAGAATAAATAATTGATGTACAGTGTTTTGATAAGTGAATGTTTTCATATATGTAAGCACTTAGGATATCGAAAAATATCTTGAAGTACGTGCATATTATATGTATCCAATTATATAAAAATGTTATACATCATTTTACATAATTGTTAATAGTGACAGTTTGACAAAAATACCGTCTTTCAGAACAATAAACTATTTTATCTACATTTATTTATCATATAAAAAATAGACTAACGTTTAGAACGTTTTGTATAAATTGAAATAATGAAAAGGATAGTCATCTCATTAATCCACTTATGTGAATAAATAATGTAGCAATGCTCCCATATCACAACGTGATGCAGAACCAAAAAATGCTTCTCATGAAGCATTCAAGCAATTAGAATAATAAACTATTTACTACGATAAAGTATGTACAAATATCTTATTCTAACAAGGTGTTAATTTTTTAGCACAAGGGATTCTGCACATTCGAGATTGAGCATTCTTTAGACATTTAATCAACCCTGTCTCCAGAGCCGTGTCATCACTTCTTTGCCGTTGTTTGCCGGAATGATGTGCTCTTGTTGTTTCAGTAGCAATATCAACTTTTTTACATGGGCTAGGCTACTAATCTTGTGCTCAAACACTCATCGTTTCACAACCTGATTTGCGATTGGTTACGGTGGAGTTCAGTGTTTTATATTGAAACAATTATTTAGTTTCTACACTTTTCAATTTCTTAAAGCATAGCAATATTCTATTTTGTTTATTTATTTGTTTATACAATTATATAAGCAAGTGTTAAGAATCAAGAATTGGAAAGTATTAAATGTATACAAGAGTTAAATATCTAATTATTATAAATTAGTAGTATAAATCTCAACAGTAAAGAGTATTCATTAATTAGTTTACATTGAAAAGAAGCCAATTATATTTTATTAATTTTAACTATAATTTAATTTTTACTCCTAATGAAAAATGAGCCCAATTGTTAAACCTACAAATAAAATATGAAACCCGTATGTTATTTTTACTATCGTATTACCAGACAACAAATTAACACAGTTTATTTATTTATCATTTATTTGGTTCCAATAATCGAATGCTTGATGAAAAACTCATTTTCAACACAGCCCCAGTCGAGTATTCACATTCGACGCCGATGGTAGGACTTAAAACCATGCCTATCCAGTTTCTAGTTTATCGCTCTAGCCACCCTGGCAGTTTGGCATTTTTTTCTTATCAAGAGTAGAATTGTTAGACTCCGCCCACGCTAGAGTTAAGTGTTAATGTTACCTATTGTATCCAAACATAATTGGGTGTATATTATAATAGTAAATAATTTTTACTTCTTTAATTGTTGACGGTATATTGCTCCAAGGTGCATTGCCAATCATTTCCTCATTTGCATAAGGATCGTTTGGATTTTCGTCATATTTTAAATTCATCCAATGTGTTTCACTATCCAACAAACGTTGATTTATATCTTTGTTATTGTTGTCATCATCGTCATCATCATCGAAATACTGTTCGGCCATTTTGTATTGATCGATTGAATGATCGGTTTCATTATTGTTGTAGCCATTAACCTCATCTGTTGTCATTTTACGACTCGAGTTGCTGCTGTCATTTGATTGGTTCGTTTCGATGTTGTTCTTATTGACCGATTTGTTTGAAACACCTTGGGTCTCGGATTGATTTGCTAAATTTGAAATGTCTTTTTCATCTAGAAAAAAATAGATACAACTTAAAGTGTAACATTTAGCAGATGGTGTTTACTTATTAATTTAAAACAGAAAATAATAAATTATTTATAATTCTTACTCATTTTAGTTGTCTCATGTAATGACTCTTGTGGTACATTGGCATTTAAGTCATAGTCAGCATTGCCGCCGTAACAATTTAACGGTTGATTTATTTTGTGATTCTTCACATGATAATCATCATTATTGATCGTAAGATTGCTATCCGACTTTTTACTTTCATCACTTGCTACCGAATTGTCTATCGGTCTTGTCAAAGTAGCTTGATCTTTTTTATTGAATGCCGTATCCAAAGTTATTGTATCGTTTTGTTTATCCAAATGTGACATATTACTAAAGTTTTCCGACGACCTCTAGTTGGAATGAAAACAAATATTTCATGTCATTTGATAAGAATAAAAACCATATATATATATATATATAATTTTTATGTTTGCTACTTTGAATGTTTTACGAGAAACATCTTTCAGCAGTGAACATTTTAGCCAAGCAGAAAGTAGCCCCTCATTTTAGTGCCGGTGGTGAGATTCTAACCTATGTCCATCGAGGTTCAAATTGAGCACTGTACTGATTAGTTATTTTGCGGAAAGCATTGTTTGTCATGCAGGCAAATGATAACCAGTATTTAATGCCAATGGTAGAATTTAAATCAATATCCGCTTAGTTGCAAATTTGGCGCTCTAGCTATTCATGTTATTCCAAAACTATTGTTTAGATTTTGATAAATTGCAATAATGGGAAATAACTGTTGGATACAGTTGTCAATCTACATATGTTTAAAATTTTGATTTATCAGTTTTTCGTTAATGTTATAATATATCTACAGATGTCTTTTGTATGCTACCTCATTAATAGAGTAACTATTAAATTATTATTTGTCATTCTGCACTATGTACGTCTTTTATCAAAAATTATTTTTTCCATGATATACCTATTTTTGTTATGCGTTTTTAAACGGTTTGAGAAAAAGCGTTTTTCACGAATGACTATTTAATCAATCCAAACGACAACCCAATAGCATCCAATAATAGCGCCGTTGCAAGAATACTACATTTCGGTTCAGTTTTTATTTTTTGCGGGAATCATATTTTGGCAAAGTGAACATTAGCAAACCCGCATGACAGCTGAACTAAAATCTATTCGGTAAGACCTAACTATACACCCATTAAATTTTAACAATTTTACATGGATGAAGCTGATTGGTTGATATAAAGGAAACATATTATTGGCTGTTGGTTTTTATTGATTGTTCTATTATGTGATGAGGTACTTAATGCTAACATTTTACCCGGTACGTCACTTTTCCACTGAATTCGCTGTGGCTAAGGCAATAGGCTCAAAACTGGATGGGCATGTGTTTGGATTTCACTATTGGCATTGCTAATTTTCCATTTAGTAAAAAATCTTTTTTTAACATACCTGTAAACGTTTCGATCGTTCAGATACTCGATAATCTTTAACAGTAATATTTGACAGTCTTCTGTTAAGATCACGTGTAAATTGATTGCTCCTCAACGTGCTAAACAATATTTTTTTATAAAAATGTATTATTTTGTGTAATGGAACATTAAATTATTAATTTGTTATTATTTATTTTATTTGTTATTTTTAATCAGTTTTATAAAGCAAACATTTAAGAATATATGTTCATATAAGTGAATTGTCTCAATTATATACTTTGTAAATAACAAGACTGCATTAGATTGTATAAACAAAATTTATTTTTAACTAGATTAGAAGCATGTTATTTCTTATGCAATTGTTTTATATTTTGATTTCCGTTTGTTATTAGAAAACGTTTAATATGATTTTGAATTGTATATTAATGTTAACAATTAGAGATTTTACTACAAGACTACACATATATTACAAATTAATATTAAGTAAATTTGGCAAAAACTGTGCCATTGGCCAATTTAATTCTGATTTAAAAAGGAGCTTTCCAAATGCCAATCGTATATAATACTATAGGAAGAACAATGAGGGTATTATTACCGTTAACAGTGGCAAAAAAGTGTAAGTACTGTTTAAATAACATAGTCAAATGAAATCCAAGACATGTTTCATAAACTTTATTTCAATAGATTTTTCCACAATATGATAAACCTGTACATAATTCTACTCAAGGTGTGTGTTTATCAAACGTGTTGGTTAGGTCCTGTTTTTTTGAATGCTTTTGCTTTCATTATTTTGTTAGACTAAAACTAAAAGTGGGTTACATTTACATCAAGAATACATTTTTGTGCACTCTTTTCTTTTTATTGAGTACATGTAGATTGTTCTTTCAAAGTAAGTGGAGTTTTAATAATTTAATACTTTTTCAGTATACGGTCAATCAAAGTTGAAAGATGTTAGTAACTGGATCTTGGTTCTAATGATTATAAAAATAATAATCCTGACAGTATATGGAAACCATATTTATATTTCCAACCGTGCAAGCATAGAGTAACTATATTTAGAAACTATGTCGAATTATATCAATATTATGTACAGATAATTTGTTCAAAGAGACCACTATAATAAGAAATCAAATAGTTTTAATCAGTATCTACAATATATTGTTACAATTATTTCAATAATTTTGTCAAAATCTTTATTTTTATTTGGAATTTTCAGATTCACTTAAATAATAAATCCACCTGGTTTCTAGTCAACCAGGAGCTATTTCATCCTTATTTGGAATCATCAGCAGCGCATACCTTTCAAGTTTTGCACAAACACACGTCAACTTGAACCTACGCCTTATCTGGTGTCAGGCCAGCGCCTTTAACCACTGACTTATGGTTAAACAGCTGTACAGCGCTCCTGGTTAACTAAAGACCAAGTAGATTTATTATTCAGGTAAATCTGACAATTTTAAATAGAAATAAAATCTCTTAAAAGCCCACTAATAAAAAATATTTATTATTTGCCAATATTTGTTAGAATACAAAAAGTTCTACCAAATCGCAAACTATGTTAACTTTAACAATAAATCAATCAAATGAATCAATTAGTAACTATTACCCGTGTTGACTCGCACATCCTTCGTTGTACTGTTTTGTCTTCCATTCCGGACTATTATATTCGCTTGAGCGAATAGAATGCAAATTGTTACATGACTGGTGCATAACAGGGTCTGTTATCATTCGAACAACAAACCGGTTGTTTTCCAATAATTCGAGTGTTACCGCTTGTGATCGAGATTCCATTTTGGACGTGTGTGTATGTAGTTCGCTTACAAATTCGTACAAACTTTCCAGATTCTACAAACAACGATGGGTGATGATGTGAAATATTATTATTTTGTAATAGAATTGGTACAATTTTATTCAAATAAGACAATTATTTTTAAGCCTTGTTGTTATTTATTTGTTTTATATGAAAAAGGTGTTTTAGCAAGTGAACATTTAGTAAATATTCTGAGCTAGAGTTGACACTTAGCGCCAGTAGTTATATAATAAACACTGTTGCAGTTGGATGTGTGTTGATTTATAGTCTTAAGTTTTTATATATTAAATGGTTGAAGACTATTGCCAATATTTTGTGGAAAATTAAATTGAACAACACAAACGTTCATTCAAAAAATTATTAAGCTAGAATCCCATATTTTCCTTTTGAATGTATTAATTGTTAAGACAAACTTATGTGTTGGAGATGCTTTAGGAGCAGCAGAAAATTATATTCTTTTTAAGTTCTTGTATAAGAAAGTCATTTAAAATGAAAAACATTTGCAAGACTTTAGGTGGGGATATGAAATAATGATTTTTTTTTAATATACAAGAAGTTATTATAAACAGTTTTGTCTCGTATTAAATAACGCAGATTTAACAATGCACAATTCAATTGCTACTGATGAGATTGTTAGTAATTGCTAATTTACCAAATTATATATATATATATATATATATATATATAAATTAGAATAAATAAAATTTTACTTCAAAGTAAATAATCAAGGTATTTTTTAATTATTTAAATTTTATAAATGTAGAATAAAAATTATAACAAAAGGTAATTGATAATCATCATCTAGTGTATCTTCATTTCTATTCAGTTTAAACTACTTTAAGTTAACATAGATTTGTAAACAATTTTTTAATTGTTGTGAGAAATACATTTTTATTAAAGAAACTACGACTCTACCGTAACCAGTCCAAAGTCCAGCTGGAAAAGTAGAAAAACTTGAGTGCCTGATCAACAATTTATTCAAATATATTACTATAGAAACAACAAAAAGACACCATTTTGTTAAATGAAAGCAGAGAAGTAATAGCATAGTTCCAATGATGAGATTAGGAAAAATCCAAATGGAATTTCAATCTTTTATATACACGATCTCTAAAGCCAAAAATGGAATATGCAATCATATGAAACAATCTTGTTGACTTATGTTTTTCTAAAAGAAAAGGTTTTTCAATAATAAAAAACAAGAGAAAAGTATCAAACTGCACCAGGATAGAGAAGTGGCTAGAATTTAAGACTCAAAACTAAGTTTAACAAACGGTATTCAATGGCTTTTTCGAATGTTTGATTATGCAAATGACATTTAATTATTAACAATATTTACCAAACAAATAACATTCACACTTACTGGATAAATTTGCTCGCAAAATTTTTTGTATGATGACAATAAAATAAACATAGCGTCACATGATGTCATAATTCCTCTGTATAAAATGTAGAAAAAAGTATAAACATGATTCACTATCGTGTTTATCGATTTTGTTGTTAAAAGTAACTAAATAAAATTTGGAAAAAATAATTTGCATTGTACACGTGTTTGTATCATATTTAAATTGTTTTGTGAGTAATTGATTTGACTTACAAGTTAAAGTAATTTCAAGCACAGTTATTTAAAAAAACATTTTAATATATTAAAATTTTAAATTAAACAAACAATTTTAATTATTTTAATAAACGTACTGATTATCAATTGTTTTTAACGAATGAAACAATTTTTCTGAAAGATATTCGAAACTAGCAGTTGTACAACGAAACCTGTCTTCATTCTAATTTAAAAAATAAATAATTTATTACAATATTTTACTGGTAATAATAGTACAAATGATTAAAAAAAAAATATTGGTCTTTATTGTTTAAATGTTTTATAATTTTTATCAAGTGAACGTTTAATAAAGCTAAAAGTGTGAAGGATAACATGGATAAAAATTAACTGTTACAATGGAGTTTACAAAGACACAATACAATAAAGTCAATAAATCAACTGCTAATTTATTAATTGGTATTACTTTTTTAATAAATAAAGTTTTAATCGAATTCAATTTTTTATAAGGAAAATAAAGATATAATACGTTTTAGGTTTATTTGGTTTTATTACTCGAATGTTTTACTAAAAGCATTTTTCAGCAAGTGGTTATTTAACGAACCCAAATGAAAATCTGTGTTTGGTGCTATTAATGAAACTCAAACCTGCACTTACACAGTTTTAAGTCCAAGGTTTTGCAATTGAATTATTTAACTACTAAGTGCTACACCCATTTTAACCAAAATTATTAAATTTCACGTTAGTAATTCATAATTTGATTGATTGATTTTAAAATACAAATGCATATTTCAGAAGATTTGTATCCTAATTTGGTTTCACCCCGAGTAATACAAATAACCTTTAATACATATTCAAGATCTAATACCAAAAAAAAAAAATTGTTTAAATAAACACTAAATCTTGCATACATATTAACATTTTAACTAAATTTTTTCTACATTGTTAGAAACATTTACAATTTAAAAGTATTATTTAAAGCAAAAATTATTTTGTTTAACTATCATTATATGTCATGTTTTTATTGTTTTCAGTTTGTTCCTATTAACTGAATGTTTGACGAGAAAACTTTTTGGTAAGTAAACAGTTTGCAGAGTTAATCGAACAGTCGAATGTAGTAGTCATGCCATTAAACGCCTCTTCCATTCTAGTCTTTTTGTATTCCAACACCAAATAATGTAATTAGTCATTTTTGTACGTTTTTAGCTGTAATATATTTTAATAAAAATTAATAGTGCATGTGCAATGTTGTGTTAAACTTTAAAAAGAACATACAGCAATAACATTAGTCTTAAGTAAATAAACAAAATGAAACATCTGATTTTCATAATTATACTCAATGATTGTTTTCAGAAAAATTATTTATTTATTCTTTTATTTAGTGTGTTTATTAAATTATTAAACGAAATTTGAGCATTTTATACATAATACGTATGGAAAATCAATATAATAAATATTTTTGCAATTTAATATTATATATATATATATGCATAAAGCCATAATAAATACGCACTAAATATACAGTCTTTGATTAGGTATAAATGCTTACAAATAGAATTGAAAGACTTGTATGTACTAACACTTGGTGTGTGTTGAGTATTTGAAAAAAATTTATAATTTGAATCAAAATTAGTTTATCGCAATTTATTATTCAAAATTGAAGCTAATGTTATGCTATCCACAATTTACAACACAATAATTTATTTTAATACATAGGCAGCATTAGTTAAAAACAGTGAAGATAAAAATGAACCAATCTATTAAGTCCTATTAAGAGGATTTGCGATGGGAAGGGCATCAAGCAGAAAAAATAAACTCGAACTACTTAATAGTTATAATAATTTAAATTGATTTAATAGAGTACTGACCAGAAACGGCGACTCCTTTAAAAATGAAAGAAAAGCTGTAAAAGAAAAAGTAGAGGTATTTAAGGTACTGAACTCAAAACTGAACGGGCACATTTTTAATCTCCACCATTAACAAAATGCATGTTGTTGTCTACGGCTCAGTTAACTGTTTATTTATTAAAAAAGAATTGAGAAAATTCTTTAACAATAAATAAACACAATAATTAGTTTCTACTATTTACTGTTGAGAATGGAGGATAGTTATAGGCCAAATTTAGGAGCATTACTTTCATAGAAAGTGCTTGTGTCAGAGTGGTCTAGCGGTACAGCGCTCGATTTAGACCTGGATGGGCATGGATTCGAATCCCACCATCGGCACAAATGCGGGCCCACGTTTGGCTTCGCTAATAAATCCACTGCTAAAAAATGTTTTTTGTAAAACATTTAAAGTAATAAACAATATAATAAATAAATAATAGATATTTTTAATAAGGAACAACGAGATGTTGTTATTTCAGCCAACGACGGTACAGGATCAAAAGCACAATTATTGTAACAGGATTGAGCAACATTCAAAAGAGAAGTCAATTGTTGACATGTAAACTATTTGATCTAACCAATTTTATTGGTATGGGAAATTGTAATATGCGCAAAATCTTTTAAAGTAAATTAATAGTTAGAACAAGCACTTGGTAAATGAAAATATACCATTTAGAAATTATGGGCATTAACTAAATGTTAAAATTCCAGGACATTTAACGTATGGATATATATAAATTGTGCATTTTGAAAACGAAATAATTTCCTATATTTATGGAGTTGGCATTGTATTAAGTAAAAATGCCGCTAACGTTCCTATATGATTGGAATCGAATATGTGTTTACGTTATTGTATCCAGATTCACTACCAGATTTTCAAAAGTAACGTTTATACGATCTCAAGATACCGAAAGAAACAAGCTTATGTTTCATTTATAATTAATTAAAATTTTGTTGATAAACGAACCAAAACACAAAATAGAATTAGTTTTCAGAGATTTTGAATTTAAATTAATAATTATATTTATTTGCGATGTGAAATATTTAAGCAGTTACGTTTATTAAACTAACTTTACGGTTTATTAATAAATGGGCTTTAAACATTTTGATAATTAAAAATGTAATAAACAATAAAAATTATTACGGAAATTACAGATTGTACTGAGTAGATGGGTTGGTCGTACCAGATAACAATATTTTTTAACAGTCTTATAAGATCTAATTAAACTGTAAAAAGACAATTTGGAAAATTTGTTAACTGGATAAAATTGAAAAAAATTGTAGAAAATAAGATAAAATAGATGAGAATATTGTTTTAAATGACTGTAGTACGTGTAGCACGTGCATTTACATGAGCAATAAAAATTCAAAATTTTAATATTAAACTGTAGGGTTACAGTCGAAAGTTAGAGAGAACATAAACATTTTAATTAACAAAAACATCTGTCGTTTATTTTGGCGGATAACGAACAATTATTTATCTGAATATAGCATTTTAAATTAGTACTTAACCAGTCTTTATTAAATACTAGTGATAAAAAGTGATTCATGCCATTTAAACTTTAAAAAATCAAGCAAAATAACTTGGTGCACTTGAAGAATTGCAATAAAAGTCGCCAAATAACTCTATTGTTTGTTCAAAGTAAGGTGTTTTGTAAAATAGTTTAAAAACTATTTAAGTAGTTTGATAGAAAAACAATTAAAAAAAGTTACATTAAGTAAATTTCCTACTTCATAACATTATTGAATAATGACATTAAGTTAATTTTATTAATTCTACATTGTCTATTAAAAACTTGTATTAATAGACATCAGATTTTTTAAAGTAACAATTGTTCAAGTTTATACCCCTACTGAGGCTACGGAGGAGAACCCAAAAGATGTATTCTACAAGCACTTACAAAATTTGTTGGATAATGTTTATCAAAAAGACAATAAAATATTAGTTGTGGATTTAAATTGAAAATTAAACAAAGACAAAATAGCATACTGCTTAAATGTTGGACCACATCGTCATGCTAATAACATAAATGATAATAATTACAGGTTGTTGACGCTATCTAGTCACTATGGTCCGAGAGTTGGCAACAAATATTTTACTCGAAGGAAAAACAGAAAATAAGATTCACTACATTTATGTTTGCACAAAATGGCATTTTCCCATGTACGTGCATATTGCAATATAAATAATGGTTGTGATCACAATCTTATTCTGAGAATATTTCGTTTAAAATCAAAGTGAATAAATACCACAAAATAGTTACTTCTATTTTTGAGTAAGAAAATCAAGCAGCCTAATATCCAAAACCAGTTCTACAATTTGTTAATATCTGCAGCAAGTAGAAACACATCCGATAAACAATGAAAATTGTTTCAAACTATGCAGCAAATTTACTGATTAGACTGGGCGGCTCTGCCAATAAACAATAGATTTCAAGAGTTTCGTTAAATTTAACTAATTTCATGTAGGAAACAAAATTAAAAAGAGATCAATCTAACAATCTGGAAAACACTTAATGACAAGTATAAAACATGAAATAAACAGTTTTAAAAAAGTTGGCACAAAGTTGAAAAGTAAATGTAAATAATCAGATGCATCATTGACAAAAATATAATTTCAACTATGCATAAAATTATGAAACAACTGTCAGCACTTAGAAAAAATACTAATATTCCAATCAAAGGAAACGATAATCGTCTGTTTTTAAGAGATAATGAAAAATTATCTAAATAGGTACATATTTTAAAGGTGTACTTAACCAGCCCACGCCAAATACCATTATATATATCCCAAATACCATTATATATATATATATATATATATATATTGATAACAATGACGTCATAAATGCGGTGCCAAGACTCAAAATATGTATTGATAACATTTCTATAACTAAAGTTATCCGTGCAATTCGAATGAGGTAAGCGCATTGATACTCATACATAGAGGTGACGTAGTAGCATGCAAGCTTGCTCAGTTATTTAATACTATGTGGCCTATTAAACAATTTTTAAATAGATTGCGACTTTGCGGAACATATTGGTATATTCAATAAAACAAAACATGTAATGCAACATATGATAAGCCTCAATGGCATTAGTGTTAAAGTTGGTTTTTGGATTAACTGCTCAAAGACGAATATCTTATACACAAAACCATATATTTATTTTTCTATCAAAATTAGTAGACCAAATGTTGAATTTATTAATTCCTTTACATATCTGGATAGTTTCATTGGTAAAAACAGCTAAAAGTAATATTAAAACCAAGCATGGAAAAGAATGTATGTCTTTTATGAACTCAAATCCATATGGTCAAAATCATTTATTCGCCTAAAAATAAAACATTGTACACATCAAGTAATATATAAATAAAACACGGAAGCAATAATATAGTGACTAGTTTTTATCGCCAGTATTTTAGATTATATTTTAAATATTACGTAGCTGAATTACATTTCAAACAATGAACTTATATAAATAACTAAATTTTGTTTACTACACGATATGATTACAATTAAACAAAGATAAGTACTTGATTAAATAGTATGTTTACCAGTGAAAATACTAAAAATAACAGTTTTAAAATGGACAATTGAATATGGCAAAAGAAAGGCTGGTAGACCACTTGGTTAATAACGATTCAGGATAACCTAATTGAAATCAATGTCACATGTGATCAAACAAAAACTTTCTCAAAATGTTGAAATACAAAATCAATTTGTTGTCTTACACCAGTAATTAATTATGAGCTTTTATATTATTGCTCCAAGCTTTTAAAATTAAAAATGTTTTGTACTAATAATAAAATAATAGTAATAAAATATCAAAAGTAATAGAATTAACTATAAAGTGTTTGAAATTGATATAGTTTACGTTAAGAATGTATTTTGTCATATTCTCTATACTGGTAATTAATTCTATATGACACAATGAATAAGCAATTTGGATTGAAAAATTAAGCAAAATTTTAATAAATTAATCAATTTATGTTCTTTAGAAGATATTGGTCTATATAGTGAGGGACCAGAATTTCTACAACATATAACATCATATCTCTGTGACAGAATATCTCAAATTGTAATTCAGAATAACTGTCAAAGAATAAAAAGTTTGTAATTAATGTGAATTGTGCATTAAAAGTTAGTAAACAAAATATTAAATATATCCATTATCCTACATATGCCTATACTGTTATTTGTAAAAACAAAAAATTAAATTGGACCTAAAAAACGTTTTTAATTTTTATAGACTAAAACAAGTACGATTAAGTTCTTCCTTTTTTAAAAATATAATTTTGTTTGTAGATATTAAATATCATTTTTACAGCTGTACATGAAAGTAAAAACAAGAAGTAAATAAATCATATTTTGAAAATAGTAACTATTTTTTAATACTAATATCTTAGAAACAAATAAAAATATAAGAAGACGTAAACTGTGAGATGAATTCATTTCATATATTTTCGTCAGTCACAAACATATAACATTTTAGTATATATATACAAAAAAGGGAGGTACAGATATAATTTAAATTAGTACAACTTAAACATTTACATACAATCATTACGACCAAGCTAAGTTCAACGCAGTGACGAACTTAAAAACGTGACAAATCTCAGAAACAGTCTAAAACTTATATGGTTTTATTAAAAATAAAACCATGCAATTATAAAAAATATTACCATATAATAAGGTTTTATTGTTTAAATATTTTAAAATCGATTTTAGCAAATAAATGTTTAATAAAGTTAAATCGTTTGCGCATAATTTTTTGTTTCTATACTAAAATTAAAACATTTATCCAATTTAATTTTTTAACACAACGTATAATGCAAAAAAAGTTATTTCAAAAAAGTAATAATAAGTAATAAACAAGTAAATAAAATAATATATAAAATTATGTGCTTAGTTTATTTGCACAAAAATTAGTTAAACACCCACGTCTTTACATTATATTTTAAACATTGTTTTAATTTGATTAATTTACATAGGTAAATAAAAAAAATAAAAGATATTGTTTACCAAATGTTTAAAAAGCAATATTTTCAATAAACAATAACACGTGATAAAAATAGATAAATTTAAAAGTTATGTTTAACATAAACAAATAGTAAAATAAACAACAAAAATAGTTTTATATTAGTAAAAAATTAGATTTTTAAAATATTAAAAGCATTATTACTAATTGAAATAGTTATTGTGTCTATATTGTGTTTATAATATGTTTATAATACAAAATTTATTTTACATGTTATTATTTTAATAAGCAATAAAAAATTTTAAAATAATGTGTAAATATTACTGTAATAAAACAAACTTAAAAATAATTGCAATTTTTAAACTTAAATTTAATATAATGTTATTGTTTAAAAACAATAATTATAAAAAATTCAAGAAACTTAAAACGTTATTGATGTTGAAGAGGTAGAGATTTTGTTGATTTATAACGTTTTGTATCAAAATATTATGTTATTTTTGTCACTTATACCATATAGTCAAAATAAGGTTAAATTATTAATGCGTTTAATAACAATAAAATTTAACTTTAGTTTATATAAAATCGCATCAAAGTTTGTCATGTTAATATTTAATTAAAATGCGTTTGTGATTACTCCTGCAAATTTTAAAACTAAAATGTATTTTATTTATTAAATATTTAATTGTATTTTGTTAGGTTTTATAATTTATAGTGCATAAATAATGTTGATTCAGTTGTTTCTTTTAACAAATAATTTTAATAATGTGACTATTAAATCACAAAGAATTGTTTTTTAATAAAAAAATAAATATAAAATATTTTTAAAACGTAATTATTAAATTTTATTACTAACTTTATCCTGTTTCAAAGTGGATGAAGTTCTGATTGATTTTTGATTTAAATGTTTTTTCATTCTGTTTAATTCTTTTGTTACCAATTTCCATTCGTTCATTTGCGGCTTCACATTTATTGTATTAACAGAAAAATGTAAAACAACAATTGTTAATATATAAACAACTTTTTGTAGTACATAATTGTAATATAAATTTGTAAACAATAAACAAAAATATACCAAAATATTATAATTCTATTATAAATCAAAATAATAAAACCAAAAACAAGATTTATACATAATATTATAAAAAATTTAATAAAAATGTTTTTGTTTAAATTGTTAAATATATTTATGTATAATAATACAAAAATTCTTTTCATTTTTAATGTTATTATAAATATAATAAGCTTGAACTTATAAGTTTTAAATTATAACGTGCAAACTTAAACCAATAAATTTAAAAATACTTTAATGTGATTGTATTTAGCTTGTTGTTTAAGAATTGGCTCCGGTAGCAATTTGTTTAATGTAGACGATAACTCGTAAAAATTGCCTTCCAATTTCTACAAATTAAATATTATTAAAAATTATTATTGCTATATTTACTTGAACGGTAGCCACAATATTGTCAATATGATCAGGATCAAAACTTAAATATTTACACATTAATTTTAATGTATGACTGAAAGCATCAGATAAACCTAAAAATTCAAAAATGTATATTAAAATATATAATTTATTATGTTTAACAAAAAAATATTTCAAAAAATACATATTTTCATAATTCATATTTTTAACGCTAAATTTTATTTTCTGTACAAAATTTTCTATTTCCTTAACTATAAAAACAAACAAATTAAAGTACATTTAATTAGCAAACATTTTTATAAATAAACAGTTTAAAATTAAAAGCAATAAACACTGGACAATCATGTAATTACTAATAAATAACAAGTGAATATAATTTAATTCTAATTGATAAATACAAATTTATAAAATAAAATTTAATTGCTAATTTATTTAAATATAATAATAATAATGTAATATTAAGAAAAACAAAAATATAATTAATTTAAACATACTTAAAAAACAGATGAGCATAAAATATAATTGTATATAAATTTATGCTATTTAAAATAAATTAGTTTTATTAGTATGTTAATAAATAATTAAATAAAAACATTGCAATTTTTATTTAATTTATAATTGTTATAATTTAACAACTTTAATTTTATTTTACCTTTGTGGCAAACTGTTAAATGTTTTATACTATCTGTTATTTGTCGTAGAAGTAGCTAAAATAATTAAAATTTTAGTAAATATACTTGTTTGTAGTTTGTTGCATTAACTAAAGATCCTGTGTCGGAATTTGTAATTTTTACATCTGTATTTTTCTTTTTCTTTTTTAGTGATAGCATTTTTCAAATAATGTAAGTTTAAAATAACGCTTACAAGTGTAATTAATATTCCAAATAAAATATTGTGTTAAAACAATTAATTAAGTTTTAATACTTATATTAATTTAAAAATTTATTTATTGTTTATTAATTTAAATTTTTTTTAAATATTATTTAAAAAAATATTTACATTTTTAAAATTAAAGTAGTAGCGTAGTCTTTATAGCATTGGCCTGAACCAGATAGAGCGTGGATTCAATTTTGTGTAAGACTTGAAATGCATGATAATTGGTAATAATTGCAAACGAAAATAAAAGAGTTGTATAGCGCTTATCGTTAACTGAAACCAAGTGGCTATTTATTCAAGTGAATCTGACGGTTCTAATATTTCGCTCTTTACGACCTACTAACAAAATATGATGCATTATTATTTAAAGTATTTTTAAAAATATAATACAAAACTTATTTGTTTATTGTTGAGTAAAAATTTATTATCATTTTGAGTAGGCCAAAATGCCTTTTAGTACTCGGTTTTTAAACTGTCCCAAATTTTTGTGCGGAAATAGAAATTGGATGGTGAGGTATAGGAGGATTAGTCACAGGTTACAAGTTAATACACGAGTTGAGTAGGAGTTAAATTCCTTTTGATCCTCGGTTCTAATTATCGATGATATCAGTAAGATTTGGGGGAAAATATGAAATGAATGGTGAGGTAAAGGAGGATTAGTCACAGAAAAAATATTTGAAATCAAGATAAAATCAAGGTAGATAGTGGAAGTTGATATTTATAGAAAACAAGCAAAAATTATAAATATAAAATAATAATAATAAAACAAGTGCCTATTACAATGCAAAAAACACTGCAATAATCTTCAAAAAAGAAGAAAAGAGAAAAGGATGAATAACGCTCCAATGGACGTGTAGCGTGACGCGCACCTTACCTTGCAAAATAAATATTTTAAAATTAAAATAAAATCAAGGCACATGGTAGAACAATTAACAATTATGGAAAACAAGCAAAAATAGTAAATATACAAAAGTAATAATAAAACAAGTCACGTATTACATTACAAAAACACTGCAATGATTTTTTAAAAGAAATAGACGTGTAGCGTAACATGTGCCTTACCTCGTGAGTCAATATCTTGTTGTAAGAAAACATCGAAAAATAATTGTAAAGATAGCGAAGTTTTAGCTACGTTTTAGCTACGTTTTAGTTATTCTTTCTAATATACAAAATTCTGTAAATTATTTTTTTAAAACGCATTTATTTTGGTTATTTATAAAATTCCATAAACGTATAAGTTTTTTAACAACTATATCTTTTTTTTATGACCTAACAAATAACTATTGGCCTGATTCCTGATTATCGTTGCTTCTGCTTGTTCACATTTTTGTTTGCCTCTTTTAACTTAATACAAAAAAACAAACAAACAGGAAAACGTTTATGTAACGAAACTATACAAAAATCAGAAATGTTACAAATTAAAGCAATAAAAGTATAATGCAGATATTGAAAAAATTAAATATTTTTATTTATGAGCTATTATTTTTGTTTGTTGGTAAATAAAATAAAAATAAATTTAACAATTTTGTATTTATTAACGATACTTCAATTCTTTTATGTATGATGCAAATTTAGTCCATAAATTTGAAATTATTTTAAACCCACACTATTTTAATACCAATTTAAACAAAATAAAGTAACACATACGCAGAAAATCAGTTATTGTTTTTACACCCATTTAACTAACACCCATTTAAAACTAATAAAAACATAACAATATTAAAACATTAGTCAATAATTTTAATTAAACAAAAACAAAACTTGGCTTTATTTAAATGTTGAATCATCTGGCTACGTTAACAGCACAAAAATTTGGATACTCAATCTTTATCTTTAGTAGTTAACTAGTATTAAAATTAATTTTCTACTATTTTACAAATTTATTAATCATAAATATGCAAAGTATTTTATGCAACTGAATACAAATAAATTTCATAATAAACTAAAAAATAAAAAAACAGTGAAAAGCACTATAAACTAACATTTTTAATAAAATGTTTTAAATTATGAAATAGATTATTATGTTAAAAAATAGAAAATATTAACATATTATAATATTATATATACTAATATATAAACATATACAACATTTATAATTATTTTAAATATTTTGTCTAATTGTATTTAATATCTTTAATAATATTTTATTCCATAATTTCTCTGGCCATTAGCACAAATGTTGGCAATTAAAAATACAAATCTGTTAACTATACTAAAATTTAAAAAAGTAGTACTTATTTAATTTAAATATTTGTATAAAATCTTAATTTAAATTCTTATTATAAAACGGTTTGCAAATATTAAATTGTATAGTATCAGCTAAAAGCATTGGAGATTAATATTGGTTTATTTAGTGAAATTTCAATATGACATGTATGTTTAAACAAAATTTTAAATGCATTGCATGCATAAATTAAAGTAATTATACAATCTTTAAAAATAGTGTTAAAATTAAAGCTTTTTTATTTTTAGTTGTTTTTTTGTAAAAATAAATATTAAGAAATTAAAATAGTGTAACATACATTTTAGTTATTTTACACTTAGAAATGTTTATTTAAAATTGTCGAGTTGGTCAAAAAAGTTATATTTTAAAAACAAGTCACAAATAAATGTGGATGAAAGGTTTAAATTATATATTTTTTTGTTATATTTGTTTTTTATTAATATGTGTGTTTCAGTTTATTAAAAATAATCAATTGTAAATAGTTAAAATTTATACGTTCAACAATAAGCTAATTGAAATGTCATAATACTAATTTAAACTAAAATTTACCAATTTAAAAATGTGTTTAAAAAACAATTTATTAAATTTTAAAAAAATTATTTTTTATTAATTTGAAATAAATTTATTTAATAATTATATTTAATTTTAAGCATCTGCCTAAGTACCTTAACTTTTTCAGTTATATAAAATGAATACCAACTTTTGGAAAGATTACCATCTTAATATAATAAACACCATGTTATAAAACTATATATATATATATATATATATATATATATAATATATATATATATATATATATATAATTAGCGGAATTATATAAAATAAGTCTTACAACAATTTATTATCTTTAAAACGGACAGGAACCACAAAACTATGGTAATATTGGAAAAAGAAGAATGATAACTTAGATTAACAATAAAAAATTGATATGAAATTTAAAAAAATACGTTAAACATATTCCTAATGTTGTAGAAAACAATTTACAAGAATTTAGTTATTAGACGGTGAGAAGCCGTGCAAAAGAAATTGTTTTAATATGTGAATCAGAAAAATTAAATTATTTATTAATAAGAAACAAAAAAATATTGACTTATGTTTTGTAACAAGTGGATGATTGGCGCACTGTATATTTTGCAGATAAAACAGTAATTTGAGACAAACTATTTGGCTACAAAAACAAAATGTTGTGTAGATTGAATTTTAAAAAAATACTACGGGTTGTTAGAAAGAAAACCCATCTTCGACAAATTATGTGTTGGTTTGGTGTTAAATATAATCAACCTATAAAATTAAAATTCTATATGATAACTTATATAGTAAAAATGTTATTTCAGTTATTGAGGTTGTTTTTATTATAAAATTCAGCTTATTCACACGCGGACACAAATGTTTTTTAAGAAAATGCTCCATGTCATGTGTCCAAAATGATAACGTTATATTAATCTAGGTTCACTTTACTTATTTTATATTTACATTTAAACATTAAATACAGGTTACAGGTTGAATACGCGAGTTGAGTAAGAGTAAAACTCCTTTTAATCCTCGGTTCTGTTTATTAAGTTTATCAAAAGATTAATAACAATAAAATAAATAAAATTAACATGATTGAATGTTAGGATACCAGAAGTTAGTCAGAGGTAAATGGATAGATCAAATGAACTTGGAAAGCTGATAATTATTATATGCCTTTTTGAAGGCGGAAAGTGAGGTCACAGAAATGACGCTGCCAAGCAGATTGTTCCATGGAGTGATTACTCTGTGAAACGTGATGACTTCTCAGTCTGGAAAAAGATCTAGGTTTAAATAATTTAAGGTTATGTCCCCTGAGTGAATTTTGGGCTAAAGTAAAAAAGGGCACATGAGAACCGGAATTGAAAAGTTGATAAGTCAGGATAGCATCACTCCGGAGACGCCTATCACTTAGAGGAAATAATTTTAGGGATTTGAGCTTTTAATAATAGGAAAGGTTCTTAAACCTACGAGGCTTTTTAGTGATAGCCCTTTGTACCTTGTCTAGTCTAAGTACATCAGATTTTAGAATGGGAGATGTAACTTGAGTACAGTATTTAAGATGAGGTCTGAGGTACAGCGTAAAGTAGGCGTAGACATTTAAATGAGATCTTTCCAAGATTTTTTGTAAAAAACTTGATAAGTCTGAAACATTTCGAAGTGGCCAAAGAGTGGTGTTTAGTAAATTAAGCGAAGAATCAAATATAACTCCTAGATCCTTAATAGATTTGGTCGATTTTATCGGCTGTGAGTTAGGAGGAAGATAAAAAACAGAGCCAGACAGTCGTCCAAAAAAATGTGCTAACATTTATCCTTATTAAGTGGAAACTGATTTTTTAATGACCAATTGAAGATATTGAAAATGTCCGCTTAAAGTAATTCTGGGTTGGTCCCCCAGATCTTAACGTCGTCTGCATAAAGCAGAATACTAGAGTGAACGGCTAAAGGTAAATTATTTATAAAGAGAATAAATAGTAGGGGGCCTAAAACAGACCCTTGAGAAACCCCAGAAGAGATAGGACAAGAGGAGGAAGTATCTGACCCTACCCGAACCTTAAAAGTATGATTGGAGAGAAAATCTTCAATCCAAGCAAGAATAGACCCTACTATCTCTACAGACTTGAGCTTTGCGATAAGAAGACTATGTAGAACTTTATCAAAAGCCTTAAAAAAGTTAAAATAAATAGCATTAACAGACTGATGCCTCTGAAGCAGGTCTGTAATGCTATTTGAGTAAGTATTAAGATTTGTGAGACAAGACCTCTTGGGTATAAAGCCATGTTCAGCAGGACTAACGATATTAAGTTTAAAGAGATGGTCTAGTAAATGGGATCTAATAAACCTTTCCATTATTTTACTAGGTGTAGAGAGAATGCTTATAGGCCTATAACTGTTTGGTAAAGATTTCAATCAGACTTGTGGATAGGCCTAATAAAAGCGACTTTCCATATGGAGGGTACTTGCCCAGACTGAACCGAAAGATTAAAAATATAAGTTAGGGGAGGGAAAGAATATTGACATATTCTTTCAAAATCCTAGGATATATGCCATCAGCACCACAAAACATAAATTTAAGGTGTCTAAGGCAGTTTGAGACTGGGAGATTAGAGATTGTTAGAGGTGTTATAGGTGGACACTCAGATGTAGGGAGAGACAGAGTAACTCCGGGGTTTGAAAAACCGAGTTGAAAAATTCTTTAAACAGGTTACAACTAGAAGGACCTGATACCTCCATACCTTGTTGATCTTTAAGACGAGGGAAGGAAAAAGTGTCCACCCGCTTATTCCTGATAAATTTGAATAGGAGTGTTTTATTAAACTTAGCTTTATTTAGAAGTTTGTGCAATAAGTTTCCTCTGTGCATTCTAATAAGTCTAGTACATTTATTACGAGTATCTAAGTATCTATAGTGGAAGCAAGGTAGCTTTGTAACTTTCCACAAATGGAAGGCCTTATTCCGCTTGTAAATTATTCTGAATATGGTTCTAGGAAGTCTAGGCTAAAATAAATAAAATATTCTTTTATTTAATTGTAATCTATCAGTCCGGACATAAATGTTGTTTAATGTTATTTTAGTATTACAAAACGTAACATCAATAAGCTTATCAAAATTGAGGATTTTTGTTCAATATGAGATGAAACAAGAATATAATAACAGTCTTATCAAAAGCATTACAAACCGCCTGGAACAGGTGGTTAAAAAGAAAAGCGATCACATTGGTTATTGAATATTTTGTACATTATAATGCAACTAAACTCTATCTAAGTTGGACCAAAATGACTCAATCTAGTTACTTTTAAGCCTGGATAAAGGAGGAGGGTTTGAAAGCAAAGTTAGCAACCTGGCCTCTGTAAACATTTATACTGATATGAAAACAATAAGAGGACACTATTCCAGCAAACAATGGCAAAGAAGTAATCACACGTATCAGGATGACAAAGTTACACAGATGACAGGATTGAGTGAAAGCCAAAAGTAAGCTTAATCTTCGATTTGCAGAATCTTCAATGCCAAAGCCTTAACCAGTGTTAGGACATAGAATGTGTTCACACTTTTTTTATACTGAGCAGATGGAAGAAGTCTTTTAAGAAATGAAAAAGTATATCTTAAATATTTTGGGTATTAGTAAAATGCGATAGAAAGGTCAAAGTCATTTCAAGAGTAAAAAGACATCAATTTTATATTCTGGATATGAAAAACAACGTATTTATAGAGTTGGTAATATGCTAAGTAAAAATGCTGCTAAAGCTATCATTAAATGGAAGCTCATAAACGATCGTGTTATTTCAGCCAGATTCAACACCAGATTTGCTAAAGTAATAATTGTACAAGTTTATGCTCCTACTGAGGCTACTGAGGAAAAATACAAAAATATCTTCTATGAACAATTACAAAGTTTGTTGGTTGATCTTCCAAAAAGAGACATCAAAATATTAATCGGTGATTTCAATGCAAAATTAAACAAAGACAGATTTGGGTACTTCTCAGATTTTGGACATAGTTATGATGATAGCATAAATGTTAATTGTTATAGGTTGTTGACGCCAAACATTGTAGAATGAGTGTTGGCAACATACTTTTCGCTTACAGATAATTACACGAGGCAACGTGGGTTTCTTTCGGCGGATAAAAGCAAACGAAATTGACTACATTTGTATTAGCACAAAATGGCAATTTTCTTTGCAAGATCTACGTGCATATCGCAGTGCAGATATTGTTCCTGATTACAATTTTGTTTAATCTTCTTTTAAAATAACTAAAAAATAGAAACCCCAAAAAATTACTTCCATTTTCGTGCAAGAAATTTAAGCAGTCACATATTTCAAACCAATTCTACGATTCCTTAAAAAATACATTTTAAAATGGAAACTAATGAAAATTATTTCAAAAAACAATTACAAACTGTGCAGTAAATGCGCTGGGTAGAAGATGTTGCTTTACAAAGAAACAGTGGATTTCATTAGTCTTCTGGAATCTAATTAATTTTAGAAAAAAACAAAATTAAAGAAACATCAATCTAATAATCCAATTATCTGAAAAATATTTGTTGATAAGTATAGTACTTTAGATAAACAGATTAAAAATGCTGCCCCAAAAATAAAAATGTTTGGTTAGAAAACAGATGCAAAGAATCAGATAAGACAGGAACAAAATGATTCTAAGACTCTTTATAAAATTGTGAAACAACTGTCAGAAAATCGAAAGAACAATCAATAATTGACGCGGAATAACCTTATTGTCTGTTCCTGGTAAAATGTTTTGCAAAGTAATTTTAAACCATTTAGGTAAAGCGGTAAATAAACATATTCAAAAACAGCAAGCAGGTTTTCGGAAAGGAATAAGTTGTATTGAACAAATACTCAGCCTCTGTTACATTACTGAACAAAGTCAAACATTTTAGCAATCACTTACAATCAATTTTACTGATTTTATAAAAGCTTTTGACAGTGTTAATCAAGAATCTCTGTAAAAAATCGTTAAATTTGTACAAAATACAGTTAAAATATGTCAATATTATGTGTTCGTTATACCAAAATTTGCAGATGATATTGGTCAAAACAGTAAAACTCCAGAAATGATGCAAAATATGACAACACGTCTTAGTGATATCAGTTCTGGTATTGGTTTACGGATTAATTGTTCAAAGTGTTGTGCATTAAGTCAAACAATTATATGCCTATCAAAATTAGTGGACAAAATATTGATATTGATAATTCCTTTACATCATTGGTAAAGACGGAAAAACCGAAATTGATGTTAAAGCCAGACAAGGAAAGGCAATATCAGTTTTCCATAGACTCAAATTAATATGATCATGTTCTTCCAGCAAAACGTTTGGCAGAATGTTTAAATACGTAGAGACATTTTGTTATCTTAGGTTCTTTTTAAATCATGGGACTTTGTTGTTGTTTTTTGCTGTAACTATTATCTTATTGCCTAATGCTTAATTTTGAAACAAAGGGGTTTTGTAATAATAATAATGATAATAATAATGAAATTAACAATTTGGTAACTGAAAATTTGTATGTAATCTGTATTTATATCAATATCTAACGTTGTATTTTATATTAATTATTTTACTTCATTTTGATTTTGCACCATTTAATATTTTGCACAAAAATATTTTATATTAACCATAAATATTGATAAAATTGTAATTTTATTTTATTTATTATATAATATTGTATATAACACGATTAAACTAAATATTTTTAAAGTTATGTGATTGTTACAAATGTTTTAGTTTAATAACTACGTTTTTAAAATAATTTAAAACTTATTAGTGTAAAATATGAAAACACTCAAATGAATACAGTTATTTCGAAACAAAAAAAGAACTTTTATATTGAAAAATGATTTTACAATGCAATTATAGAGTATTTTTCCAATAATAATCGATATATTTAAAAATAATAAAATATAGTTTAATAGAAACATGAAATGTTGATCGAGTTTAAAGTAAAACAATAAACAGATTAGCGCAATTACGATAAAGTAAAAAACATGAATTTTGTTTTCTATAAAGTTATATAAATTAGTTTTTTTGCACTTTTCGAATTTGTTAAAAATATAACACAAAATATTATACATATTTGTTCCGTATTTAATGTGCATGAAATCATTTACAGATTTCCCTAATCCAACTGTTTGATTCAACTCAGTATGCAGCGGAGAATTGTCGGTTGTGATAACTATTTTGGCCATTAACTATGCTACTACACAATGCATTAGTAAAGTCTTTATTTTGATAATAATCTTGCTCAAATTAGAAATAATAATTTTGACAGTGACAATAATAATAACAATAACAAATATTAACAATAATAATAATAATACTATAAATAAAAATGATACTTATTATAAAATAATTAATTGACAATAGGAATGTTAATCTTTCTATTGGAAAAATTTATGTTTCAACTCTTAGCATAACTTCATAATTGTATTTATATTTTAGTCTAATTTTTGTTACATAAAGTATTAAAGCAAATAAAAGCGATTTTTAACCCATAGATATAATTATTATTATTTTGCAAAACATTAAATTTTCAGCAATTAATTTATTTTTATATTAAAATCTTGTATGTATGTACATGTAAGTAATGCAATTTAACGAAATGGGATTACAAAAAAACACAAATAAAAACATGAAAACAAACTTGTATTTAATTACAATAGAATTAAAAGTGCTATTTAAAAACCACTTAAACATTTTTTTATTATTAAATTTATTCAAAAATCAAATAATTTTTTAAAAGCGCGTAAAAACCAATTGTTCGGTTGACATATTTTGTAAAATGTTTGTCCCCTCTTTGTTAACAAACCTTTGATAATTCAGTTGGATAATTAATGGTGATTATGTTCATTTTTGTAAGCGAAATATTTTTTGAAAAAATCGAACCATGTTGTTGGCGGGTTGTTTAATTTTATGGATCGATCTTCGTTGTTTGATTGACGAATGCGAATTGCGTT
Source organism: Cardicola forsteri (assembly GCA_025895645.1). Lineage (NCBI taxonomy): Eukaryota > Metazoa > Platyhelminthes > Trematoda > Strigeidida > Aporocotylidae > Cardicola > Cardicola forsteri. The sequence continues at coordinate 62,844 of JAKXYG010000118.1, read as the reverse complement.
CCGATTCGGCGTTTTTATCCAACCGACTTAGCCTCTTTTGAATATTTTTATAATTTTCTTTGACTGCTATAAGAATACCAACCAACAAGTCATCTACTTTGTGATTGAGGGAAGTTGAAATTTCGAAAAAGGCGCAAGAGTATATGTGGGCTAAAGTTTTTCCTTCTAAAAGTGAAAATAAACAATGTGTTTAAATTGGTATTATAAATTGTAACACGAATAATTTATTGATTAAATTACTAATGTGTACACTGTTAAATGCATTTATTTTGTATTTCTTGAGCCAAGAATGTATAACATCTAGTATATGTGTGTAAGAGAATGTTTAGTTTAATTAATTTAAATACGAGAAATTGAAATTGGTTCGTCTACATATTACCAAAAGCTATCGAGGAAAGTATATTTACTTACTAGACCAATTTTATTTGTAATCAATTTGCCGTAACACTAATTAAACAAAATGATGAAACAGATAATTGATTTCATTAAAAAAACAAATTCAAAATATCGATTAAATTAATTTATACAATCAAAATAATGTGTATAATTAATGTTCAGTCATTCATGACAAATGCACTTTTAATAATTCTATTACTACATTACGTAATAAAAAACAATACTAAATTTTAAAAATTTGAAAGGTTTACATTGTTAATAATTACAAACATGAACGGAACATCTGTACAATGCTCCTACTAGACAGAAACCAAGTGGATTTATTATTCAAGTGAATTTGATTAATCTAATATTTCACTCTTGAAAACCCATTAACAAACTAAACTTTTCGCTAAAAATATAAAGCATTTAATTGCAATTTACATTACAATTGCTTAATTAAATTTTTACAACTCTTATATTTCAAAAAATGTTTTAATCATAAGTAATTTCTTTGAACCTATTTTACTCAAAACTGAAACAAACTAATGAATTAAACTATTTTAATTATGCTGCTACTCAAAGCAATACAACAATCAAAATATTACAGCGGTGACAATTTGCGGAAAAAATTGAAAGCTAGGGTGGTCTATCGAAATTTGGACCTCGGTGGGCATGGGGGTTTGAATGCCACCACCGGCACTAAATGCGGGCCCACGTTCGGCTTCGCTAAAGTGTCCACTGCTAAAAGATGTTTCTCGTAAACTATTCAAAGTAATAAATATATAAAAATAGGTAATATTATTTTAGTTTATTACAAAAATAACATTCAATTGTTAGAAACAATATTCTATCAATATTGATCTTTTTGTTTAAATGTATCAATATCTCTTATTGGTGGAAACGGCTATACAAACAACCATTCCCAAGCATACATCACATCCGCTTTGATCTAGTCACCTTTTGCTTCCATTTTGGTTATTGGTTTCATCCCGTGGTTTGCTTCCTGTCAATTTGGTCATAAACGATTTTCTATCCATTCATTACTTTACATAATCAGTAGAGACGTAAATATTGGTAAAAAGTTCGACTAGTATCAGAATAAAGCAACCTTATCTCACACTTACCAAAATCACTCATCTGCCTAGTTTGTAATTCAGCTACGCATCTTATTAAACTCAAGTCTCTAAAATACTTAAAATAACAAACCGTGAGTAAAAGTTATACATCGAACTGCCAACACAAAATGCGTATTTTAGAAAAGAAAAAGAAATCAATTTTTCAGATATATAAGCCTCACAAAATTAAGACTAAACAACACAAAGTTAAAATCTTGTTAAAATATTTTCTTAATCCAACACTAATAATTTTCTTCAATAGTAGATACAAATATGAAGTTAAAAATAATCTGCTTGATAAACCAACTAATATTTTGTACACTACTGTAAAGATCAATTGTTTAATATGTAAACAACTAAAGTAAACAATGTTTATTTTCTATTGTATTTATTTAATTAGTTGCAGTTGATGTGATAAATGTATTGGTTGCACAATTGGTTGTTTATTAAAATGGGAAAAAAATTACATTCTTAATTGGATCAATAAGTGATGGTCTAACAGTAGTTAATATTTATGCCCTTCCCTATATCATCTTATTTATTACAAATAAGTAATTAGATTAAATTTAGTGATTATTTTAAGGTCAACGATTTTAGATAAAATATTTAAAATTTTCAAATTTATACACAAAACAAAGCTTAGTTCATGTAAAAATGTAAACAACCCCTTTCCGTTTAAATATCGTTTCTATGCATTTCTATGCATATTGATGCTGCATTTATCAAACAGCTAGCAAATATATAATATATAAATTCATACGAGGGCCCGCATTTAGTACCGGTGGTTAAGATCGAACATATGCTCATTCAAGTTCAAATGGAGCCTTGTACCGTTAGACTACCCTGTCGCTCTGTATCAAACCAATTTGAAGCATTGTAACCACTATATAATTTTAGAGTAAATATTTTTACTACCGAATGTTCTTTCGGCCCAAAACCGTCCACTTTCATCCAGGCTTTAGACTGATTAGATCTGTTCATTTTTTGTCTTCAGTAGTTAGGGTCATATATATATATATATGGGATTTAACATTACCCTCGACAGACACAACTTGTGTTCGGACTAAATCCGATTTGTTGGCAGCTAAAATAATAGCACTTGAACTTTTGCAGTAGTTAATCAAATGAATGATTGTTTTCTTGGCTGCATTGAATGAATTTCGATCGTCGACAGCATAAATTACAAGATAAGCGTCTGCATTTTCTAAAATTTCCTATAAAAGCAAAAATATTAAAAATAATTATATTATTATACTACCTTCTATTTAGATATAATTAATGGAAATGCATATTTATATATTGTTATTTGTTAACCATTTGGAGTAATTTGTTTACTTTTAATAAAAATTATTTATTTATCATCTTTATTTTTCTCAATTAATTATTAACAATTTTAATAATCATTATTTATATAATGTAACCATTTACTCTAAATTTATTTATTATTTAAATGTAATGTTATTTTATTTGCTTTATTAAATGCAATAATTTTAGAAACTATAAGTTTAGTTTAATATATTAGATACATAATTTATTATTATACTATTTATTATAGAAAGGTAAAATATTATTATTTTCCAATACTTTTATGTAAATTATGACTTTTTATTTAGAATGTTATTCTTTTAAGAATCAATTATTTTAATTAAAATAAGTAATGATAAAAATGTGTTTAATCGGAAAAATAAGCTATTTAATAATAACATTTTATTATTTGTTTCAACTACTCATTTAATAAAACATTTTATTTTTGTTATTACTCAAATGTTTGTCTTGAACATTTTTTGTTAAGTGAATACCTTGCAAAATTGAATTTAAACTTACTGGTTAGACAGTTTGGAGTGTAACACTATATCAATTCTACCATGCTGCGTACATTAATGCAATGATTTGGATTAATTTTTCAATGATAAACATTATAAGTGAAAATTGGGCAACTGTTAAAGGTGTTATTCTTAAATAAAATTTTAGTACCGTATGATGGATTGAAAGTTTGGTTAGTTTGTTACAACTGTCATTATTCAATTAAATTGTGTTTAAATTTTAAATAATCAATTAGTTTATTTATTAATATAAGCCCCCTATAAGTTACTTATATCAACATTGTATAGTTAAATTGTTGTAATTGTTTATCCAAAACATTTAAATGTACTTTTCTATTGAAAACATATATTCAATAACATTCTGAACTTTTAAAAATTGGAATTTATAAAAATACTTGGAAAATAAAAAATAGTGACAGTTTTTAAATATTAATAACTACGTTTTGATTACGTGTTAACTAAAAAACTTAAAAGATTATTACTTATTAATTTTTTTATCTACGGACATATAAAACGTTTTATGTTATAAAAATAATCCGCTTAAAAGTATAATCCTAAGTGTTTATATTAATTGATATCTTCATTATAATTAATAATTTAAACATTAATTATATTGATTAACAACAATATATTATTCGTATTAGCTTTTACATTATGCATTAATATATTTTTAAATAGTTAAGTATATTAAATTTTTTTATAACTTTTAAACATTTAAAACCTGTATCTTTCTTTGTGTATAATCCAAATGTGAACTATAAAAATAAATTTATGTTTTTTATACATACTTATTTAAACGGTTGTATATTATTGTGATTTTATTATTAAACTGTTGAAATTATGAATTACAAAGGCACACACATAACTTACACCTGATAACGATAGTAAATTTTCATCTAAATCGTCCAAATTTAAGTCGCATTCGTTAAACGTTAAACTGGCTTTGAGATTGTTGATTTCGACCCAAACTGGATTGTATATCGTTTTGTCTTGAACTGGATACATTTTAGAAAGTGCAATTACAAACACATCTCAAGCACATCATATACAATTTAAAATATGTACACTTATTTGTTAATATTTGTCGCAAATATTTGACACAATACCAATAATAAAATGTAGCAATTAATTTAAAAAAAAGTATCTTAGCACGTTTGATTAACGAGTTGAAAACGTACGTATAACATAGTAATCAATAATTGTTTTAAGTAGCAGATGTTTGATAATAACAACATAATTTCGTTTGTTGAGAAAAATGAACACATGTTTTTTATAACTATTCTAATTTATGTCACAACTGTCATTTGAGAAATATAAAAAAATAATTCAATTATTAAAAATGTATTCTTAAATTTTAAATAGTTGTTAAATTTAAAGAGTAAATCATGATTTTGTAAAAAAATTTTTTTGTACGTTTTGGTAGTGTTACAATTAAAATTTTAAAAATAGTTTTTAAAAATAGTAAAGGAGTTATTTTGTTTTTTCAACATATTATTTTACACAAACATCTTTAAATGTAAATGAATTCTATAATTTTAAGCTTTGTGCTTTTTTAAACATTTATCTAATTAGATTGCATTAATTAAAACAAAATAATATCTTAACAAAATAGCTTAAGAATATACATTTTTGTATATTCTAAATTTTTATTATTATTATTATTATTATTATTTGTAAAATGTAATTTTTAATGTTTAACTATAGCATATTATGATTTGAAATTATTTCTAAATATCTGCCCAATTGCCAAAATATATTTTATTTATAAAAAGATAGACTCATAAATAATTCAAGAAATTTGTATATGATATTTTTTATTTTATATTAATCAAAAAATTAAAAATGACGTATGCAGAAAAACAATTTTTTGTTTTTTATACAAAACAAATTATTTTGTTAATGGCTCAAATCTTGGAAGTGTAATGGAAACCATTCTTTAGTAAACGGACAATTAACGCATTTAAAATGTAGATAATGGAATTATATGATTGTGTATTTCGGTTTAATAACCTATGCCACTCCATTATATGTTAATAAAAACATTAACACATTTCTAAGTACAAATATTTCTAATCTTTAATAATTAAATTATCTGATAGATAAACACAAAATAATGAATTAAATTGATTTCTTTATATTAGTAAATTAATGCTATCTTTAAGTAAAAAGCCATGCCTTTAAATGTTAAAAAATATAAAAATTACATGTAAAATTAAATTTATTCAATTAAATATTAAATGTTTTGCACGTACATACATGCATCAATTTAAATTATTTACGTATGGGTATACAAATAACAATTGAGCAAAACAAATTTATTTAATTATATCAAACATCCAACTCAATTAATATTTAATAATTGAATGTAACATCATTCCTGTGTTTTTGTAAACATTATATATATATATATATATATATATATAAATTACTAACACTAGATATTTTTTGATAATCTAATTTATATATTTAATTTATAATTTTATTTATATAGTTAACTTGTAACATTTCACGTAAATTTAACATAAATTTAACATATATTTAACATATGCCTGAAGCAAAATTTTAAATGTATTATGAAAATTTATTTATTGAGATACTCAAGTTGTATACAAATAATTAATATAAAAATTCTCTAATTGATGTGTTTCGTAAAAAAATAATTTAATTTAATTATAAATAAATAAATACAGAATTTAATATAATTAAAATGTGTTTCTATAGTTAAATGTATGTCTAGTCGACTAAGATTACAAACAGCGGTTAAATAGATATTTATATAAAATTAAAACGTAAAAATTAAAAAAAAAATTTAAACAAAAAAAATTACGAATGTAATTATTTTTTAATTAAAAAATAGAAATTAAAGAACGTTTATTATTTTTATACAGTTTTTAATCAAATTTTTAGTAATAAGCTATAATTTAATGAAAAGCACATATCAAATATGTATTAATACACAGAGATTTAAGTTTTAATGGATAAGTAAAAGCATACACCCAAGATACTTTAAATGCATGTTCACCTTTTTTCCTGTGTTGAGGAAACCAGATATTATTAAAATTAGAAGATGTACAACTCTTATTTCCACATCTTTGGCAATTAAGTACAGTAATGTCAAAAATGAAATAATTGGTAAACATTTAAAATCATGCTTCCTACTGATAAAATGTGTTAAAAATAACACTAATCAGATTTTGCATGAAATATTAAAAACAGCAAAATCATCTGGAAAAACAAGACGATGTTACATACTGTTAAGAGCAAGGTCTAATAAATTTAACCCGGTATAAACGATCTTGTTATTCACTTATCAATATTATTTGTATTTATTATACGAACTACTCCCACAAATTTTAAGTATCCATTTCTTATTATGACTCACTACAATCTGTCTTCCTTTTCTACTTTGTACTTTTATTTTATACTGTTGTGTTTTGTTTTCTTTAATGGCATTCATTATATGTTTGTATGTATGTATGTATATGCTGAATGTAAATCTATTGATGTATTAAAACTTATATCAATAAATAAATAAGTTGTATTGGTACAATATATAATCATCGCACCAAGCATTATTTTAACTAGAATCCGTTTTTGTAATAACTGAACTTTGTACTGTCATTTCATTTTATAACTGTCATTATTGATGATTATCCTGTGCTTCTATTTTTATTTAAAACAGTAATGAATAATTTTTTAAATCATTAAATTTACCCTAACCAGTCACTATTTGATACTAGAAACCTAAAATGCAAAAAATGTGGAAATATATATATATATATATATATATATATATATATATATATATATATATTAAACAATGTTTTTAAAAACAAGAAATCTACTGGAATGTGCAGAATAAAAACATTAATTTATTGCTTTTAAAAACAAAAAAGCAACTAGTATTAACAAATTTTCTAATAAATTAATAATTATAAAAAATAATCTTTATAAGCTTTTCCGTTATGTGCACCACCAATTTTTTAATTTGACTTTTTTAAATTATTTTATTGATACAAAACAAATTATTATTAAGAATAGTCCTTGTATGTAAGGTAAACATTATAAAAACAGGTTTTCCTCAATTGAACGTTTATAAAAAAATTATTTTTCTTTTTACTATTCAGTATCAACAATTCGAGATATAATAATTGTTTTAAAATTGAAGAAAACATGTTTTTAATAACATGTTTAGCGAAAACAATTAAATTTTAATTTCCATTTTTTTGTTACAATTAGTAATATTAAATGTTGAACACAAATAAAGTAGAAATGTTTTTAATTTTCAATTTTATAATTTATTCTTACGTATTAAAGGAAAATAGTTTTTTTAATATAAAAGCTTTTACATTCAATTTGTAAAATAAAATGTGTCAGTATGTATATAAATATACATACATGTATGCATATAAATATATATAATTAAAATTAAAAAATAAAGGAAAATAAAAGCGGCACACTGTATTAATTTGTAAAAATTAAATTAGTTAAAACAACAAAAGTGTGAATATATTTTCATTATTATATTATTATTTTAATTTGTGAATTTAACTGCTAAAAAGTTTTAATTGAACGGGAAAGATTTTTTATTAGCGGACATTTTAGCAAAGTCGAATATGGGTTGCCATTTGATGCCAGTGGTGGAATTCCAACTCACTCAGGTTTGTGTCGAACACTCTACCGGTCGACCACCATGGCATATATATAAATTGAAAATTCAAACGTTTTTCCTATCAATTTATGACCTCAAAATATAAACTTTAAAATATTATTTGCATAGATGTATATTATATATATATATATATATATATATATATATATATATATATATATATATATAATGTTTCCATCTTTAAAATATAATTTTAAAATAATTAAATAATTTAGCATTTTGTAAAATGTGTTTTGTATTTAAAAAAAGAAATTTGCTATAAAATTAACAGGCTGCTTGCAATATTCTAACTTGCATTAATTCAAACTGAAAAATATAATGATATATTTATAAAATTAATCAATAAAATAATTAATAATATTTCATATAAGTTTTTTGAAAAGGAATATTTTTATAGAATTTTCCACCATATATTTAATTGGGCAATAATTACTCTATTTTAAAAACAATTTAGTACAATTTTCTGCCTGAAGAAAATATTTGTCTATGACAACTGTTAGTTATTGGAAAATAAACAAATTTTATAATTTAAACAATTTAAGTTATCTGTCATTTTAAATTAATTCTTTAAATTGTTTGGAATATTACAATATAAATATAATTTAAAATTTGATTTTTTATAAAATAAACAATTTTTCTCTATAAATAATACGTCATTTTGCAAACAAATGACCTACTGTTTGAGAAAACCAAAAAGTTAATAATGTTTACATATGGGATATAGAGAAGTAAATGTATAAATATCGGATTTATGATCATTATAGCTTTTGTAGTTTAAATAATAATATGTTATGAGAATTAGATGTTTTATTTAGGCATACGGAAAAATTGGCAATACTAGATTCTGCTACAAAATATGAAAGCCATTCTCTATAATTTGAAAAGTAGGTAAGTACAAAAATGCATGTGTTAATTTTTACAGTAACATTAAAGAAATAAAAAACATGTATGCATGTTTGAGCAAAAACCAAAAAATCTCAATCATTAACATATCAAACGGTTAAGGTGCATGAACAATCATTACAATTAAAAACAAGTAGATGTTTTGTAAAAAATAACTCATTAAATTTTAAACTATATATTTTAAAATATGTTATTTAATTATTTCTAAGTGGATTAAAACAATCGTTGTTTTTGTCTTAATAATTAAATACCTTAATGTTTCAAATAACTACCGGCACTTAATGCGGCCATCGTTTAACATTAACATTGAAAATTGTTTCTTCTAAAGCATTTAAGCAATAATAATAATAAAACAGTTTACATAAAAAATAATAAAAAGTACAAGTGTGTTTATTTTATAAAAACTACTTATGTAAATTTTGTTATTTTATTATTTAATTTTATAACTATAAAACTTACAGAATATTTTTTAATATTTGTTAAAACTGTTTATGGTTTATTTAAAACTATGCGTTCTGTAAAAATTATGCAATTATGTGAAATATATAATTTTATTTTATAAATTTAATTTACATGTTTTATTTAATTAAATCATTCAACTAAATAATAATCATCTTAGAATTTGTGCATTTGTAATGATTATCTGACATTGACAATCGCAAGTGTGATTTATAAATTTTAATGTTTTAAGTTCCTAATTTCATTCAATATAATCCTGTTCAAAATAATACAAAAATATATTTTTTCATTGTGATAAAATCATTACTGTAGTCGGTTCCGTGCTCGGTTGAGAAAAAGGATGACCGTCTGAACGCACAAATGGCAACCTTTCCTATGCAAAGCATATTGCTAAAGTAACAACAACAGGACACTATTTTATTAAAATATTACAAAGAAGTACAAGTATAATTTACACGACGGGATTCGGGGAAATCCGAATAGAATTTTTACTTTTTATATGCACAATTTTTAAAGCTAAACAATTAATGCACAATTATAGGGAAAAGTTTCGTTGTCCAACGGTTTTCAAAGCAAAAGGATTTTGAAATAAGAAATAGGTAATAATTTTAACAAATGTTTATTAACTTAAATAGACAATTTATTAGAAAACAGAATAAGCATTGTTAATAATTTCTGCATATGTAAGTTTTTTTTCAATAATTTATTTGTTAAGCTAAAACGAAATTATTTGTAACTTTGGGAAAAAATAATTTAATGTGACGTAAATGTTGTTTTGTTTTTTAAGCACAATGGAACTGATGCAAATAAGCAATGGAAAGATTAAAAAAAATGGGTAAAAAGATAATAACAGATAATTACTCTAATATGACAACTTATATTATTATATGTAAATAAAGGAAATTGTTTTTTTTATTAAAAACATTAAATTTTATGAAATGTTTAATTAATTGTAGGATTGCAAATAGTGAATGTAGTAAATTCATATTATCAATAATTGCAAAAACGTTTAACATAAACCTGCAAAATCTTAACAAAATAGTAGAGTTAAAAATTTACTGTGTATAAATATATATGTATATATCATTTTTTGTATTTTTAAAAATACTGCTTGTTTTCTTAACTTTTAACAATATAAGATTTATTATTTATTAAGTGTGATTATACAAGAGCATTATATCTTCATTTTAAATACATTCAAATCAAAATTGTGTTTTAAATGCATAAACTTTGATAATATTTCCTCACTACCATTTTTATTTTTTATTAATATATTAATATATAATTAATAGATTTTATCAATTTTTATATTTAATAACCGGTCAATAACAGTACATTATTATTATATGTCAATAATAGAAATTGTATTGTTTTAATTAAAAAATAAAAGTAGTATAATATATAAATAGTTTGTTTTCCAATATCTGTCTTGTCGGTGCTTGACATAAATCAATATAAGCAACAAAGAAAATAGGTCTACACTACTTATAAAAACTTTGTTTTAAATAATTGTATTACTTTTTACAAAAGAAATTGTACGCACAATGAAATAGAAGAAAATACTTTAGCAGTTGTTTGAGAAACAATAGCTATAAACTTTTGTACTAAGGTATGATGTTACAAGTGTTGTTAAATTTGTAGGAATAATTTATGAGTACTATTTGCCTTTCTAAAACCCTTAATAATGGTAAAACTATATATATATGAGTTTAAGTAGATTTTCGGCTGATCCTGTTGCAGTTAACAAGTTATTAATAAAAAATAATGCATTATAAATTCATAGTACAAATTACAGATAGTGACATAAGTGAATCCAATGTTGACCTACTATGATATTGAAATATATGTAGCACTTGTTACTAATCTTAGAAACATCTAACGCTTGTTAATAAGTACCTTAGATAACACTTTACTAATATATATACATTTAATATTATTATCAAAAAAATTCTTAATATAATACACAATAACATTCGTTTTAGCAATGAAGCACAATACCACCATTATGAAAACTTAAAAACAAACACAGATAATTGGTTTAAAAAAATATTTTTATCTACTAAAATACATAAATATACAAAACAAAGGTAACAAACTTAATAATGTCAATAATTTAAGTAATATCCACGCTTTTGTTCAATTTCTGCAAGCCGTTTGGGGTAGGAATCTATCAACGTACCAATATAATCCTTCGAAATGCAATTTTTTACAACATGGTTAATTTTCGCTTCCAATGATACGTCAGTTTTCATGCGGTTTACCTCACGTTTTAAAATACTAAAAAAGTTTTCAATTACATTGAGGTCTGGACTGCATGGAGGAAGTTGAATAAAAGTAAACTTTTTGCTTTTCAAAGCTTTTGTGGTTTAAATAAAGAAAACGTATAGTAAATTGTAAGTTATGTTAAAATACACATTACCACTTTTGAAGTATGCACAGGAGCATTGTCTTGGATGATTGTTAAGTGTCCTGTAGCATTTCTGGACAGCTCGCTATGAAATAATTGTTTGAATATTTGTACAAATTCGGCGCTATTTAAACTGCCACTAGTACGCATCCATTTTGGAGACTGATTGTACTTAATTGCAAAATATCCTTTGACACATGAAGGATGTGCAACTTTTATAGCAGTACAAGTGTGGTTGAGTGGAAAATTTGGATTATAAATAACCTTTGAATGTTCAGTCCATGGTTCATAGGATAGTGCACACTCATCTGTGAAGTATATTGATCTCCAAAATGTCGATAGATAATGTTTGTACTTTTTGGCAAACTCTACTAGTTGTAATCTATGGGCACGACTAAGTGGAGGTATCTTAACAGCCGCTTTAAGAATGAAGTCTTCAGATTTCATCCTCCTTCTTACAATTGAATATGAAAAATCTTCTAAGTATTGATTTTTTATTTGTTTGACATTCATTGTTCTGTGTTTTTTAAGCTGCATAGTTATAACTGGTCATCTTGTTTGCTTGTTGAACGTTTTCTACCAACTGTGGGTGATCTGGGGCTTGTTTTATTGTTCAAAATGTTATACACAGTTGATACATCTATTTTCATGCATTCGGCAATTGTTTTAACTTTTGTGCCCCTTTTATAAAAACTTTGACCTAATTCATAATCATGGGTAGACAAATAACGACGCTGAGCTGTTTTAACCATAAGTATTAAGGGAGCGGAAATAAGAAGCCTTTTTATCAAAATTCCAAATTTTGAAACGGAAAATAAAAAACGACCTTGTGCTTAAATTATGAAAAATAATTTAATAATTTTTTGGAAAAAAATTGTTTTCAAAATTCTTTATATTAAAATACTTTTAAAATAAATTATTTATTGACTATTTAAAAATACAGTGCAATTTTGTAAATATATGTATGAGCATTTATTTTATTTTAGAAATAATAATTTTTTTAAATAAAAGGAATATAAAATTAAAATATATTTTTTAATAATTATTTTTGTAAATAAATTACATATTTTTATATTTAATAAATTTTAACTAGAAAAAGTTAAAGTTTGGGAATTGGATTACCGGTGTATATATCAAGGTTATATATTTATTAAAAAATGTAGCGCATCAATAATATATTTATAATGTGTAAAAAAATTCGTTATTTTAAAAATATACATTAATTTATTTTATAAACAAAAATATTAAAAAAAAATTAAATGGAATGAAATACGTTGCCTACTGTATATAGTGTATATACTTTTATATTTCTAACTATAAAGACTAATTAGTAAATAATAGTAATAATAAAAATACATACCAAGTTTATTTTAAATAAACTGATTAAATAATTTTCAATATCTTTGAATTCCTACATGATTTATGCACCGTAATCACAATGGTGATTCTCATAATAACAATAATAATAGTAAGTATTATTATTATTATTATTATTATTGTTATTATTATGTTAATAATAATAAAAATAAATCACAAACTTATTATTATTACTACAAAAATTATAAATTTCTAATAAAATTAAGTTTTTTTAAGTTTTACATCTCAATTTGGAAAGGACAATACGCATATTTTCTAAACGTTTTCTATTGCTCTTTTGACTCTATGTATTTTTAGGTTTCAGAACACAGTTTAAATTCTTTTAATTTTATTATTTATTAAATATTGCACAAGTATGTTTTAAAATTTATTTAAAAATGTTTTTATTTAAAAAAATGTTAATTACAATTATTTTCAAATTAAAATTTTATTAAAATAAAAAAGCATTAGTTGTAAAAACAAATTCTACTTATTATTTTTGTTTGGAAAAGAATAGATTTCGTAAATACAATGGCTTAATATAAAATTGTAGATTGAATCAAAATTTATTACTAAAAATGGAAAAATGCTTTTATTTATATAACTAGAAACATGTCGCAATTACAAATGTTTTAATGAATAATTAAACACAATTATTTCTATAAAACATGTTTATAAAATAAAACAAGTTGCATTATAAAACATACATTTAAAATTGACATAATGTTTATTTTTACATGTTTTGTGTATTTTTAATTATTTCACGTTTTTATTTATGTAATAAATTATTGATTTTAAAATCCATAAACATACAAATATAACGTAAGACATTTTGTTTATTTATATTTTTATTAAAATTAAGAAGTTTCGTGTTACAACTAATGTGTTTTAAAAGCTGTATCATTGTACAGTCGTTTAAGCCTTAACAACAGATAATGTTTACTATTCAATTTAAAATTATTTACTTTGAAAACTATAATGTTCATAATTAAATTAAATCGTAGTAATTTGTCTAGTTTAAAACTCTTATATATACCAAGTAAAATATATGCTTAATATGAGTTTACCAAGAGGATTTTGCTCCTGTTTAATTTTTATTAGAAATTACTGAATAGTTTAACCTGTTAAATTGTCACAAAACCGGGTTTAAAATGATAATTTTATATCGATGTATCTAAGAGTATTGAACACTATTAATGGCTTTCCTTAACCCAATATTAATACAACCAAAGCAACACTTTGTATTTATTATTTATTAAATTAAGTTCAAATTTTGTAACAAATGTATTGTTTGGTCGATGTACCATTATTGCTAATTGTTCCATTTTGTGTGTGCTAAAAGCTACTTTTATTAATGTATCTAAGCCAATAATTATAATAGTAATAATAATAATTATAATAGTAATAATAATAATAATAACAGTAATCAGGAAACATGTCCTTAATTTGACTAAATTATATGTTCCTAATTTAATCAATAAGTAGTTAAATAAAAGTTAACTTTCAAAAAATTATAATTATGTCATTTACTACATACAAAAAACTAAATTGATTTTAATTATTACATTAAATTTTTACGGTTCTATCATGTTAAAAAAGTTTAAAATTTCTAAAGTTTGTACACTAAAACCCATATTGTATGCACAAGGTAGCTTTTAATTTGATTAAACTTATTTTAGTGAACTTAACTTCGAATATCTGTGTTTGTATGGTCATTATATAAATATAAATATATATATATATATATATATATATATATATATAAAGATTTTATAATTTTGAGTAAACATCGTGTACAAAATTTAATCAATCTTTTTTAAAATTATAAAAGGAACGTAACAATTTAAATGTTTAAAGCAAAAGCTTCAGTTATTTTTAAAAAAATAGAAAATTAGCATAGCACAAAACAACTTGGAAAACGCTCAAACACTGCTTTAAATATTGCTTTAATTTGTATAAAACTAACTTATAGAATAAAAAGTGTAATTTATATTTAAAAAATTATGTTAAAAACGTTTCATAGTTACAATTTTATTAATAATCAATATATAAATCAATAGAAATTACGGTTGGAAATAAGTTTGAGTCAACATTATTTTGAAAAATTGTTTTTAATATAATAATATATATTTTTAAAAGAACAGAACTTTGCATATTATAAAGATTACTTTTGTACCAAAACTTTTATTATATTTTTATTTCAAAAAATAATATTTCAAAAAATAAAAAATATGCTTACATAAACACACAATTCAATATTAAATTTATATTAGTTAATAATTATTCTAAATTCACCGTCTCTTTTGTTCACTTAAGAGTTATGTTTAGTCAAAAGTAAGTGTCGTTATTTGAAGTGTGTATTTAATAGAAAAAATTAACTTTTATATTAATACGTCTGTAAGTACATAAACGTTTATACAATTGCAAAAATCTATATAAACAAACGTGTCTCGTGTGTCATCTGCACGTTGACTAAAAGGATCTACAAGAAAAAGTATAATTATTTTATTTTTACGATATTAAACAAAACTATATATATATATACATATAGAAAGAGAGTAGACAATGTATGTCATTCCAATTAATTCTTTTTTAAATATTTTTGTTTTTAAAATAAATTATTGTAAATTTTTGAAATAACAATTTTGTGCACATTATAAAGATATATATTATAAATATTTAACCTTGATACATACGCTGTAATGCGATGTCTAAACTTTAACTTTTTCTAGTTAAAATTTATTAAATATTAAAATATGTAATTTATTTACGAAAATAATTATTAAAAAATATAATATAATTTAATTTTATATTATATTTTTTAGAAATAATTTTCAAAATAAAATAACTGCTCACACATATACATACAAATTTATACTGTATTTTTAAATAATTAATAAGTAATTTAATTTAAAAGTATTTTAATATAAAGAATTTTAAAACAATTTTTTTCCAAAAATTATTAAATTATTTTTAATAATTTAAGCACAAGGTCGGTTTTTATTTTTGTTTCAAAATTTCTAATTTTAATGAAAAAGCTTCATATTTCCGCGCACTTAATACTTATGGTTAAAGCAGCTTTGCGTCGTTATTTGGCTTCCCATAATTGTGAATTAGATCAAATTTTTTATAAAAAGGGCACAAAAGTTAAAATAATTGCCGAATGTATTAAGGTAGATGCTTCAAATGTATACAACATTTTGAACAATAGAATATACCCCAAATCACTCACAGTTCGAAGAAAACATTCAACAAGCAAACAAGATGATTAGTTTAGAAATATGCAACCTAAAAAATACAGAACAATTAATGTAAAACAAATAAAAAATCAATACTTAAAATATTTTTCATATTCAATTGTAAGAAAGAGGATGATATTTGAAGGTTTCATCTTTAAAGCGGCTGTTAAGATATCTCTACTCAGTCGTGCCCATAAATTACAACGAGTGAATTTTGCCAAAAAGTACAAAAATTATCCATCGTTATTTTGGAGATCAATATACTTCACAGATGAGTGTGCAATAACCTATGAGCATGGACTGAACATTCGAAGGTTATTTATAGTCCAAATTTCCCACTCAACCACACTTGTACTGCTATAAAAGTTGCACATCCTTCATGTGTCAAAGGATATTTTGCAATTAAGTATAATCAGTCTCCAAAATGGATGCATACTTGTGGCAATTTAAACAGCGCAGAATTTGTACAAATATTCAGAGAATTGTTTCATAATGAGCTGTTCAGAAATGCTACAGGACACTTAACAATTATTAATGACAATACTCCTGTGCATATTTCAAAAGTGGTAATGTGTATTTTAATATGACTTATAATTTACTATACGTTTTCTTTATTTAGACCACAAAAGCTTTGAAAAGCAAAAAGCTTACTTTTATTCAACTTCTTCCATACAGTCCAGACCTCAATGTAATTAAAAAATTTTCTGGTATTTTAAAACGTGAGGTGAACCGCATGGAAACTTACGTCTCATTGAAAACAAAAATTAATCATGCTGTAAAAATTGCATTTCGAAGGACTATATTGGTACAATGATAAATTCCTACCCAAAGCGGCTGGCATAGGTTGAACTAAAACGTGGATCTCATTTAAATTACTGACATTATTAAGTTTGTTAGCTTTATTTTGTATATTAATGTATTTATTACTTTATTGCTAAAACGAATGTTATTTAGTTTTATTGCGAATATTATTAAATGTACATATATTAGAGAAGTATTATCTATGGTATATATTAATAAGTGTTAGATATCTCTTAGATAAGTATCAAGTGCTACGTATATTTAAACATTATAGTAGGTCAACATTGGAATCACTTATGTCACTATATATATGTATATGTAAGCTGTAAACAAAGAAATTACATAAATTTGATAAATTAGGTTTTAATGTATTATTATGTTTGCCATAATACGCTTTCCATTTAGCTGTAGACAAAAAGTGAGATTACTGGAGTTTTGTAAAATGCATAAAAGTTATTCTCTATAATTGAAGGAAGTAAATTTCAAAACGTGTTTATTGCATTTTACAAAAAAAACAATAATCTAAAGTTTGATGATTATTATTATTATGGTAAATACTTAAATTTATTTTAGCACAATACATATTAATTTAAAAGGTAGCTTGTAAATAAATAATTAATTTGCGATTGTAAAACATGTTTTTAAAAAGTGATTTAAAATGTCTTAATATTTTTTATTCGAACTTAGAATAGCAGTAAAACTATGTACATCAAAATATGACAATGTCATGATCGAAATTAGCACAATGAAAGGTTGAATTAGCTTTTTTGTGTGTAAGAAACAATTGACAATTTTGTAGATGTATTTAAAAAAACAATACAAAGATTTGCGGTGTTAGTTATGTTTTTCATTTTATTGAACAGTTTTGAACTTGACATTATTACCGATAAACACTGCTTTATGATTAATGGTTAAAAGTGTAGTGTAATATATTAATAAAGTTATTTAAAATATAAATATATGTAGTTTCTAATTTATATGCGTATGCTAAAAATTAAAAAACAAATTTTTAACAGAAAAATGCTATTATATTACCAAGTAAAGATAAGTAGCAACCAAGTTGGAAAGATAATAAATGACAAAAATTTACTAATGTCTATTTAATCGTAATTTTGAAAAGACTAGAAAAAAATGTACCAATTTTTGTTGTTTTATTAATTGAAAAATATTTTAACACCATATATAAAATAACTTTTTTTAACTAAACAGAACAATGTCTTTTAGGTCAAAAAACAAATTAGTAAGAAATTAATTAACTGAAAACGTAAAATATTAATAACAATTATTATTGTTGAAGAGTTTTAAATAAAATGCTTATTATATAGCTACACTGTACATTCTTGTTATATTATTAATATTGTATATTGTTTCTATTCTAAATTCATATAAAAAACTAAAACATTTAAAACGATATATATATATATATATATATATATATATATAATGACACTGTTAGAAACAGGTGCTTGAGTAAGTTAGTAATTATTTTTTGTTCACATTATATGTATTGTAATTAAAAAACAACTATTTTAATGTAACAAAATAATTATAAACGGTTTTATAAATAGGTATGAAATGAAATTTAAAGTAATAGTAAAAAAGAAACTAATTAGTAGTACTTTAAAATATAATTACACAGTATAAACAAACATCTTTCCTGTGTGTGCATATTTTTTATACTAATAAAATGCTAATGATAATAATAAGAAAAAGAAGAAGAAGAAAAAAAAGAAGAAAAAAGAAGGAATAGTAATGATAGTAATAATAATAACAATTAAATTTTTTACTATGTTTATTATTATTGCATTTGTGGTATATTCTAATAAAGTTGTGGTTTCATTATTTTATGTAATTCTGTTTTAACTTTACCATTTTAATTACAATTTCAGTATTTAATTTAGATGTTATTATAACAAAATTGGAAAATTAAAAAAATAATTTCTTCTGAAAATTTGACTATTATTAAAACTGGGGATATAGACTTTGAAATAAACAAAAACCATTTGAAACAGCATAATTTAGTTGTTTATTTATTTAACCCAAAAGTAAATATATCTTAAATATTTGTAATATAAATAGCAAAAGTTTAAAATTAATAAATTTATTTAATATTTTAAATATTAAATTATTTATATATATGCGAATGTTAGTAAAATTATGTAATTATGTAGAAATGGAGCACTGTGCATAATCATTGAATACAAAATAGTTATATAATTTAAGTAAAACATTATGTACATATTGATTTATTATATATGCAATTGCTTTACAACTTTTTTTAAACCATGTTACTAATATAAGAATAACTTATGTATTTATTTGTAGTTACTTTATGTGTATATATATTTAATCCCTATCACATTGTTTACACGTTAATCTTAAAATAAGATATTTAAAGTATAGGACTATCAAATTTGCGTTTGTTACTGAAATTGAAGTTAGTGTTAACAACATAAATATATTATTTACTTAAATTCTACATTCTCATAAATTAAAAACCATTATAGGTGCAAAAAACTCTAAAGTAATACCTGTTTGACAAAGCATAATAGAGATAAACACTATTTAATTAAAATATATAACTATTATTAATATTACTTTTAATATTATTATTATTATTATTATTATTATTATTTTTATTACTTTTATTATTATTATTGCTAATATTATTATTACTTTTAATGTAATTACTATTGCTACTATTACTTTTATTTTGTGATTATTATTATTACTATTGTTATTATTTAATCACTACGTTTACACTTTTGCAACTTAAACATGTATTTGAATGATTTAATTAGTACGGTAATGTAAAAATGAAACAATATTTGAAAATAGAAGTATTTGACATAGTTTATTTTAAGCGGTGCCATTTTAAAAATAAAATTACATTTTTAGTTATAATTATATTGTATTATGCCGATTAATAAATTTGAATACATGAAAAATTGAACATAAAAGTTTTAAATTTATGTAAACAATTTTTTATTGTATTTTATGAAGCAAAAATTATTTTAATTGTTTTATGCAAGTACAATATGAATTTATACACTGCTATTTTTTAAAATAAAAAAATATTGTACTTAATTTTGGTAATGTAACGTTTAGTTTTGTATATATATATATATAAATATATATTTAATGCTTACATCAAACACTTCAATTTTTGCCCTAATACATCTACTTCATTTAATAAAATAAAAAAAATAAGTGTTTTTATTTTAACTTAAAAATGTTTTTATTATGTTTAATGTTATGTTGTTTCTTTTTAAAATTATCGTAAATTTATACTATTTTAGTACTACATATAAATATATCACGACAACATAATAATTGCATTATTGCTATTTTTTATAAACATTAATGTTATATATATATATATATATATAGTAATTTAATGTTATATTTAAATTTAAAAATCAACATATGTATAATCTCTAATATTCCCGCAGTTAATATAGTTATTTAAATAAAACGTTTTTTAGGCCACATAATTTAAAATAACCATTTATTTTTATTTAATAATATGCATTGTTATATTTATTATAAGTAAAGTACAGATATAAATAATTAAATCATAAAAATAAATTAATTATAAACTGATTCGCAATAAAATGTTTAATAATATTGTTAACATAAAGTATAACTTTGAACATTGAAAACAAATAATAAGCAGATGAAACTGTTTTAATTTAGAATTAGTTTGTTACATCATACACTATAAAAATAATTAAAAATAAATATAATTAACTAATTTATAACTACATGGATCAGGCTATTCAGTGAGCTCTCAATTAACTTGTTAACGTAGTGGAATTTACCAGACTAATCTATCAAATATCTACTTGTAAAATGATAATTTTTTAATTTTGTATATATTTATAAATGCTTTTTTAATGTTTATTTTAAAACGCTTTTGTTTTGAAAAGCATAAAAACAACAAGATTTCTCCATGTAAACTATATTACGTTTCATTTATTATATATTGTCTACATTAAATAGAGAGTTTTTACTCGAATTTAGCTAAACCATATAATGGGAATTATGTTGTCCTTATTTTCGCGTGTTGTTAGAGAATGGCGTATTTCTTGTACTTTTTTTTACAATATATATATATTTTTCAAAATGCCAGGTTTTTAATCTAATGTTCTAAATCTACTCCCTTTCAACCAAACTAGAGACCAAGTACAATAAGGTTTGTTTTGTTTTAGCATACCAAACATTTTAGTAACATTACAGTTAGTACTGTTAAGTCACAATCATAATGAACATAGTTATTATTAAATAATAAATTAATTTTTACAAAACTATTCAAATTTTATTAAAAAATTATATTTATATCAAATATGCATATTTTATTATTTGCATATTTAAAAATAGTTGTTTTTAAACTAATGTGAATTTAATGTGTAAGAGTATATAAACATAATTATCACATTTTATTCTGGTTATTTATTAAAAAACGATTGCTTAATTTAAATTTTCTATTTAAAGCGTTTCTATTCAAATTTTGTTTATTTATTTGTGCTTGAATTGTAGCAAATAAGTGTTACGCAGCTTTACAATACAACATTGTACTATCTGACGTGACCTTTTATAATTTAAGTCACTTTAAGTAGCCTAATATTTAAAAACGTGATGATCACCAATGTTTTTATGTATCAATTAACGGTGATACAGTGAGCTATATAAAATTAATACAACTGCTACATACACACTAGTGTTCATTCAAAAAATGATGACTAAACGGTATACAGCACAAAAATTGTAATGTTTCTATTGTTAGAATATGCAATAATTGTTACGCTAATGTATTAACATTAATAATTAAATGTTAAATAGTTAAACATCATTATAATTTTATTAGATGCAAAAAAAAATTAATATAAGATAAATATTAATACATACCATTAATTTTACAATGATTATTATAAATAAAAATTTTAACATGGCAAAATTTGAATTATTTACGCATAAAATCCATTATTATTTTGATGTTTAACATATATACGTATATATACATACATGTTATTATATTTAATTTTATAATAAACATTTTTATAATAATGCGTAGTAATATATTTTGGCAAATGTTTTTGTACAATAGATAAAAATAATTTTATGTACAATAATTTTTTGTTTATTTTGGCGTGTCTTCAATATTCATTAACAAATGTTTCACTCATTTTCTTGCTATACAGTATTATTTACTTAATCTTTTAATTTAAATTTAAAATTGCGTGACATTGATATATATATATATATATATATATATATATATATAATTATCAGTATTAAAATTATTATTTAAATAATGTTTTTCTGTGTTAAACAAAACGTGTGTAGGCGTGCAAGTTATACACTGAGCCTAAAACAAATAGTAAAATACTTAATGATATTTTTATTATATATATATATATATATATATATACACCCATTTCAACAATTAACGCAAAAAATTACAAAGGTATTAAATCTAAATTAATTTGTTATGTCCAATTGTTTTTTCGTAAAAACAAATATTGGGAATTAAAAATAATGTCTAGTGCTTAATAGATCCTTTATATATACTTAGAAATATTTATTTAAGAAGGCTGAGTCGGCCAAAATAGCATATTTTAAAAGCTACTTCTATATTAACGTGGATAATAAGTTAAAATTACACAATGTTTATAATAATTAAATTATTATTATTTTGTGTGCTTAATTTCATTAAAAATGAACAATAACTAATTCTTAAAATTGATGTTAAACGCACATTTAAATCTGCTCTGATTGTGATGTCATAATAATTATCAAAATAAACATTTAATTATTCTAATCTATATAAATAAAAATAATTAAAAAAATTTTTCTTAATTTTAAATAAAAATTTTAAAATAAATCTAATAAATTATTATTTACGTTTAACCTTGAGATTCCGCTCACCCGCTAATTCTGCTTTCTGATTGCATTGTTTTTGAAATGGAGAATAGTGATAAAAAATGTTTTCATCTCACCGAAAATGAATATTGTATTATTAAAGAATTAAAAAATGAAGGATTTGTACCGAAAAGATTAGTAGATTTATATAGAGTTAACCTTTCAACAATTTATCGGATTATCAACGGTCAAAAACCACAAAATTATGATAATGTTGGAAGAAAACGTGTAACAACAAGTACGGATAACCAAAAAATTATTATAGAGTTAAAAAAAATTATAATAAACCTATTTCAGAAACCAAAAAAAATAGTTTAAACAATTTTACTTATTCTACAATAAGAAACAGAGCAATTGAATCCGGTTTAACTCTACAATCACTACAGATCAAGCCATTTATTACCAAAAAACAAAAGGATGACAGATTAGCCTTTTGTAAACTATGGAGTGAACGACACTTATGTTATTGGCGTACCGTATACTTTGTTGATGAAAAAATGATTCGGGATGAACCATTTGGCTTTAAAAACAAAGTGTTGTGTGGTACGAGTTTTTAAAACTATTTACTCCCGGTTGTTAGAAAGAAAGCCCACCCTCGACAAGTAATGTGTTGGTTTGGTATTAAGTATAATCAACCTATCAAATGGGGAATTATATCTGGTACTTTAAATAGTGAAAAATTTATTTCAGTTATGAAGGATGCTTTTCATTATAAAATGCAGCACACCTACACGGGGGTTACTACTGTTTTTCAGAACAATGCTCCATATCATACTTCCAAAAAAGTAACCTCATATTTATCTAAGTTCACTTTATTTGCTTTATATTTACAATTAAACAGTAGAGGGGCTTAAATTAGAAAAGCTATCTTTCACTCAACTGCCACCTAACAGCCCGGATATCAATGTTATTAAAAAACATTTCAGTATGCTAAAGCGCAATATCAATAAGCATACCGAAATTGAGGATTTATATAAACGCATTCGGTTTGTTGTTCAATATGAGATGAAACAAGAATATATCAACACTCTCATTGACAGCATTCCAAAACGCCTGGATTAAGTTGTTCAAAAGAAAGGCCATCACATAGATTATTGAATTTTTTGAACTTTGTAATGTCCTTAATCATTTGGTAACTGAAAAAATTGCATGTAATCTGTATTTTTATTAATAGTTGACGTTATAAATCATGTTAATCATTTTACTCCATTTCCAATTTTGCACCCGTTGATATTTTATTCAATTTTTTTTACTTACAATATATATGTATATATATTTATAGTTTTTTTCAATTATTATATAGTATTGTATATTTTATAATTGAAGTGACGTTTTCTCTTGTGTGCAATGTAGTTGCTAGAGAGGTTTTAGTTTAATAATAACTTTTTGCAGTAATTGTTGTGAGGGTTGTATATATATATATATATATATATCCATTTCCAATTTTGCACCCGTTGATATTTTATTCAATTTTTTTTACTTACAATATATATGTATATATATTTATAGTTTTTTTTCAATTATTATATAGTATTGTATATTTTATAATTGAAGTGACGTTTCTCTTGTGTGCAATGTAGTTGCTAGAGAGGTTTTAGTTTAATAATAACTTTTTTGCAGTAATTGTTGTGAGGGTTGTATATATATATATATATATATATATATATATATATATATATAATGTAATAAATCCGCGGGGTGATTAAATAATTATTTCTATTTTAAGTTTTTTTATTATAAAAACAAGCATAACGTTTTAAATCGTATCTGCACAAGTAACTATTAAAAATTAAACTTTTGTTTAAAAAAATAAACCTTTTTTTCATAAAATTATAAAACTTGAACAAAGAAAATAATTTAGTTGAGTTTAAATGGCAGCAGGTTGATAAATTCTAGAAACGTTAACTAAAAACTCTATGGAAACACCTAATTGGAATAACTGATACTTGGAATCAGATGAAAATTTTAATAAAGATTTGTTTAGTTAGTGATTTAGTTACTTTTTGATTACTACTGTATTGGTACAGTATATTAAACGATCGACTTTAATAGTTTAATAAACATGTCAAACAACTGCAATTAATATATGTATACCTTATAATACCTTCCAAGTACTTTGGGTGTATGTTTTTACACACAACGAAGTAAAAGTCAGGTTATATTGCTGTGCACTTAGTCTTTCTTGTGTTCGTCTATGTGCTTAAGTGCATCTAGTTCAAAATTCAATAAGTGGAAGAACAGCCAGAGATATCACCATTATTAGAACTTGATAATTTAAAGCATTGTTCAAGTTTTCAGAATCACTAAAATTATTTTTTGAATGAAAGGTGTATCGGTTTTGCTGTTCTACATTTTTTTAAACATAAAGCCTTTGTAACTAAATTAATAATTTTATGTAGGTATAAACAATAATTTTTAATATATTTATAATACAAAAGTTTTATTAAAAGTATGAAAATACATTAAGGATATGTTTAATAACTATAAATTATCAATATAAGAAAACGCATTGTTTTAAAAAATGGACATTGTAAAGTACTACTGTTAAGTTTTATTTTATTTTTAGATAAAAACAATAGAATGAAAACCAAAAGTTTGTTCTGCGAAATGATCAATTATATTTCCTTGACGTATAGAATGCCTAAAATAATTATGCATTTAAACTAAAGTAGTATTATATTTAAATTTATTTTTGTTATAGAAATTATTTTTAAAAAGTATGAAGGAAAAAGGGAGTAACACAAATACTTTTTTATATTTTATTCTAAATTTATTTAAATGAATTTATTTTTAAACATAGAATTATTAAAAAATATTACATTTTAAAATCGATATTTATAAAAAAAATATTTATTTTAAATAATTTAATAACATAATATAATATAATTTGTAATTAATTTATAGTTTATTTTTATTTTGAACATTGTTTTATACCTAAAACTTATATTTATATAATATACTAAGCTTACAATTACCTCATTGGTTTAGTTAAACTCATTTACTGTTCGATTATTAAGTGTAATGTAATTTTTAAATTATAACTTTCTAAAGAAATAAAGTTTAAAAATTATTTGTTTAAATGTGATGTTATTACAATAGAATAATGGTTAATAAATAGAATTTTAATGTATATTAGTACCACCAAATTTGTGCATTTTTTTGTTGAAAATAAACTTTGTTATTTAAAAATAAACAAATATTGGTATTACTGAAAATAAATCAAACTTTAAGAATATATTGTTAAAACAATATTAATGCAACTTTACATGTGCAAAAAAATAAAATTTTGTAAATATTCTGTTAAAAATGTAAAAGCGTTTTTAAAAATTTATTAAATATATATATATATATATAGGAACAATAATTTACTAGTAAAAACAAAGTAAATAATGTTCTATTTTTTAAACAGTAAAATTTGGGCAGTTTTTTTTGCAAAACAATTGGGAACACTTTTTTATACCAATAAAATAAAACCATATTGAATTTGTTAATATTTTTTTCTAGTAAATGCAATACAATTTTAAAAAATTTCAAACATTTTTATGCCAACATTAAGTCATCTCTACAACCAACTCTGTAAAAAATTAAAACTTATATATATATATATATATATATATATATATATATTACAAACCCTGTAATAATTTAATAAAAAGTATTAAATAACCATCACATATCTAAAGAGAATGGTAGTAATTATTCCAAAAGTTTGAGTAGTACAAATTGTAATAGTAATCTTTTGGCTGTGGTGCATCCTGTACTAGGTGTACATAGGAACTTAAACTAGCACAGCAGAAATTGAGAGCACAGTGCTAATAAAACGATCGAAATTGATTGCTTAATATGTTGTAGAAATAAAAAAATAATGTATAAGTAACCATATAACTAACTGCAATAAATGAATATTTTAAGCATTATTTATTAAATTTTATTATGTAAGTATATATTTAGAAATGAAGTTCATTATATTTATGCAAAAAGCACAATTTATAACAAATTTTCTTACTTTAAAAATGACTTCAAATTTGTTTATATTTGTTCAAAATTTTTTATTTAAAAAATAACAGGTCAAACTAAAAATAGCTATTTTTAAGGTTGCTACTTAATTTTTTGTACTATAATAAAACACAACATATACTGGAATATATAAATTAAAAATGTATGTATTTAAACCCATTATTTTATTTATCATAAAATTGCACAAAACCATATTAACAATCTACTTATAAACTGACCAAATACACGAGTAGACACATAAAAATTTAATCATATTTATTTTTGAGTATTTTGCAAGGCATAATACAAGGAAGATTTGTTATCTAAAAACGTGGTATATTGTTTGTAGTTTAAGTAAATGAGCTTACTCTACTTCTGATTATAAATCAATTGACATTTAGCATAAGCGTTTTTATTATTATTAAAATGTGTTAGTATAAATATAATTGTTTTATTTATTTTATAATGTTCTGTATAGCATACTAAACTGCGTCCTCTAACTAAATTATGTGGTTATAAAAAAGGTTAAATCAGATAACTATAGTGGATGTAAGTTAAATAATTCTTCAAATATATAAACCAAAAAGAACAAATAAGTAATGTTTAAAGTAACAGAAATATGGTGTAGATTATATTGCAAAATAGTAATTCAAATATTTATATATATATATATATATATATACAGCTCTTTACCCATACTATAAAGTTTATAGTTAAATAATAATAATAATTATTATTATTAACTTATTAGGAATAATTATAGTGGTAGTGTTTTTTAATTCGTAAAGAAATAAGATTTATAAATTTTATCTCAAATGTGTTGCAAATAATAATTACATACTACATATGTTGTTTCTGTTTTTTAAACAAAGGAATATAAATTATTTTAGTGCTGAAGCTTTCAACATTCAATTGGTTAATATACAAGATTGTTAGTTTATTAAAAAACCGTCTACGTAATATCACATAAAAATAATTATTGTGGGTTAATATTTGGCTTGAAATGACTTAATGTTTTACTAGAACAATTACATTTTTGCAAAAAATGCGAATTTAGATAAGCATTTAATTTCTGTAATGGTATTAAAGTCAAAATCGAATAAGTTTCAAGTCCAGAGCACTTTTGCCATTATTACTAACTTAAAATTTGCTAATATGTAAATTGTAGAAAAATATTTAAATTCGTATTTATATAGCTCCGGTGCCATGTTTATTTTAGAAAATGTAATGGTTATTTGTCCTATTTAAAAACTATTATACAGTCAATGTAAAGTTTAAAAATGTTTTTAAAAGGTGCAAATTTGTGATTAAGCACAATACCCCAGTATAATAGTGCATTGCTACATTTTTGTGAGCTAACATGCTTATGTAAGTTGCAATTTATTTATAATTGTTTTGTTAAATTTTAGACATTTTAAAATTAAAAAAAAGTTATGCAGATTTCTCAATTAAATATTTAATAAACGTACTAATATTTACTTTTAATAAATCCACAATCAAAAATTAATAAAAGTCATTTTAACCAAGTTTTACATTTTTTTCTGTCTTAACTAGCAATTGGATTAACTATCCAAAACTTTGTAATACATCTCATATAATTGTTAGGTACATTACCTAACTACAATTAATAAATACGTTTATAAAATATTTAAAAATTATTTTATTTTTTAATTAACTTTGACATTTGTTTGCTAACGTTTAATAATGTAAAATGTGCTATATATTAGCCTTAATGCCCATATTTTATATTTATATTTAATTAAACATTATATAAATTCTTTTGTCTACATGATTAGAGCTATACAAAATTTGAAGTTTAAACTGTATATTTAACAGAACTAAATTCCTTTAATCAATAAACAAATACATTGATGCAATAAACAGTAAGACAATATAGTGTTAAATTTGACAAAAAGAACAACAGCCGTGTACTTATAAACATATCTGCTAAACATAATACACACACAAACGTACTCGAATCATTTGGATCATCTATAGATTCTGATGTTTGAAATTGCATACACACACTTGTTTTGCCAACTCTTGGTGCACCCAACACTTGAACATTTATTAATTGTCCATTTTTAAGTCCATCGTGCCCTACAAATACGTTTTCATTGCTCAAAGTAAGGTTGTTTATGTTTGTATTATCACACAATACATTGCATCCGCGTAGATTTGGTAGATCATTATTGCAAATGACACCCCACGACTTAGATCTCAAAGTTCTATTTGAATAATGTTGCGTCAAAGGACTGCTGCCTCTTTTGCAATACATCGGTTGTAACAATTGAGACGAATTTAGAGCAAAACTGGGCGATCGTTTCGTAATTGCAGGAATTTCAATAACGTCGCTGTCGGTTAGCGACGATTGCGATACATTTGTCGGTTGGTTTGAAACGGCGGAAGAACGCGAATCGCTGTTTGACGAAAGCAAGTCGGATTGGCAAACATCGCGGTCGCCTTTGTTAACAACATGACCGTGTTTGTTGCGTTCAAATCGGCGAAGACGCACTTTGGTCGATTGTTCCACTTGGGTCATGGAATGGCGACTTGAAGAATAGGCAGTACTGCTTAAGTAGGACATTGGATGCAATGTCGGAGCAGACGGTCGAGATAAGGCATGTTTGTTGTTGGAGTTTTTCGAGTTTTTTTCGCGCAACGATCCGGGTCTTTGACGTGCCGTCTGGGGAGAGGGTTTATTTGATTTTGGCATTACATTCAAGCTATCTGTTTGATATTGTGATGGCGATGCATGTTGTTGTGGACTAATAGAATTGCTAAAAACTTGTCCCGAATAATGAAAATCCGAACATCGACGAAGTCCTCCGGAAGGCGAACAATTGGTGCTCAACGGAAGTCGCGAAGCGTTTAAATGCGACTTGTTTTTGTTGATTTTGGTTTTGGCACGCGATTCACGATAACTTGATGTGCGTTTGAATGAATTTGTATCTGAAAGTCGGTGTTGAAAGCTGTCTGTTTGAATTGACATGCGATTTTGAACAGGTTCAGTAATATGAATGATAGGTGTCAGTGAATCTCGCGTCGAGTGATGTGACGCTATTTGACAAAATCGTTCGAAATCGTCAATTACAGGTTCCATTGTTTAGTTTCGGTTTATACAAAATAAAAATAAATGCGGTATTGTTATTTAAAAGGTAAAGACTACTATTAAAAGTGATTAAAATTCAATTGAAGACAAGCAATTGTGTGAATTGAACTGTATAAGAAATATGTTAATGCACGTTATTTATAGTTACATATACATTGATTGTAACAAATTCAATGTCACATGGTTTTAAAATAAAGACTTTGTGGGATATGTGTTATATCTACACTTTACACACATACACACACAAATATATACATATAGATACAAAGCATACCAATTTTTTCATATATTATACAAGCCAATCAAAAATGGATATTGAGGTTTCGGTTTTAATTGGTTTAGTCATAAAATAATGATTGAACTCATTATATATCTGTTTGTGTATCATTCTGTTTGAAAAAAGTAAAAAAAACCGTATGTATATGTACAGGCATAGTTTGTTTTCATATATTTTGAAAAAGATTAAAGGCAATTAATGTCAAACTGAGGACATGACATATATATATATATATAACCGGTTTTATATAAAGGATTATATGATCAAAAGTAACTAAAAGTTACTGTTAAATATAAATAGACGGACATTCAATAACTTTTTATTCATGTCATTTAAAACCCCTTCGATTTGAAGGTTGTGAGACAACACAATCGTTTACAGGACATTAAAATTTTAGCATTGGAATTCTTGCATATTAATGATAGAATTTTTATTTGCATTTTAACAAATTGTCATCAAAATCATACTTCCATTTTTGTGCCCTAGGTTTACGTCATAAACTCACTGACAAAACTGACTCCTATATTAACCTACCATAATTTTTAGATATATTCTACATTTGTTACTTATCTTAGACATTTCTAACACTTATTACTGAATATCTTAGATAAAACTTTATCAAAATATATATAAAATATTATTTGCTATAAAACATAATAATAATAATAAACAACAACAATCGTTCTAACAATAAATTATAATATTATTATTAAAACTTAAAAACGAACAGATGGAATTTGTTAAAAAATAATTTGACTGGCCAACATGTATTAATATATAAAAAAAGTTAAAAACTTTGTAATGTCAACAATTAAAGTAACATTCACTTCTATTTATTACTTTTTCCAGACATTTAAAATCAAGGCACCAATAAAATCTTTTGAAACTCGATTTTTACATAAATTATATTCTATGTCAATAATACGTTATTTAACAACTTGGTAACTTAGCCTTTGAAAAAAACTCAAACAAAATGAACAGCCCTTTAATCTGGGCTGTAGATAATCAAATGTACAAAGGTCGAGTTTTTGCAGTTTAAATTAATCAAACCCCTATTAAATGGTAAGTTATACAAAAAAGAACACTACCACTTCTAAAGTGTATCCTAGAACATGATTTTGAAGAAGATTATTATTATTACATAATATACAAGCATGTTAAAAAAAGTATTAAAAAATACCATGAAACAAGTATTTTTATTAATAAACTAAAAAATAAAAGGTATTCTGTAATAAAAAAACATTAATTAACATTACCCCTTTAAAAATAATTAAAACATGCAAATAAGGCATGCTATTACTATTACTATTATTATTATTATTATTATTATTATTATTATTATTTCAAAATCCTTTTGCTTTAAACAGCTTGTGGAAACAAGTTTGTTCCACATATTTGTACATTAAATTTACGGTTTTAAATATCGTGTATATTGTTCATTAACCTTTTATTAAGATTTTGTCAAACCCCGTCATTGTAGTTATTCTGAATTCATTTACTTGCTGCAGTTAAATAAAATGATGTCATCTTGTTGTTTTTTTAACAACATCTTTTATAGAGGTTAAGTTGTTAATCTTGGGATTGGATATGGCGGAGTTATATATATATATATATATATAGTGCAAATAATTAAGACTAGAAAAACTGTACAAAATTATATAATATACAGTCAATATTAACGTAATCAATACGGTAAAACTGTTGTTGAATAAATGATTAATGTAAATGTTTTAATCTCGTAATATTTAATTTTTTGTTTCTAACCAAATTTAAATCCAATCTGTCAGTTTTTGGTTTAAAAACAATGCATAAGTTTGAAATATTTTTAAATTTATTTGGCATTTGAAACAATAATATATACAATTTTATTTTTACTTTTACAAAAACACTTTTAGCAGTAGACATTTTAGAGGAGTCAAACTTGGCACGGGTGCTGGGAATCAAACCAATAACATCCAAGTTCCGATTTAGCATAGAAGCTCTAAATTAGTTGCACATAATTAAATCACATTTTATTTTGATGTAATTCCATATAAAAAATGAATAATACTTGCAATGTACAACCAACCCAACCGCGTTTCTAAAGTTATAATGTATTAATAAAACACTTTTACACAACTTTATATAATTGTAAATATCGTACTTATATAAACAAATAAATGCTTCGATTGAGAAGCATTGGTTAAACATTATTTATGGTTATTAAATTTTACATTTTTTCTTTTTCCATATAAAACATAAGGTTTATATATGTACAATTACGATATAAAACATTTGTGATAGTTTTGTTTAAATAAAGTTTCGTATACAATAAGATAAGGAAAAAATATTGTTTTGTACATGAAAAAACAATATTTCTACTAAATTGATCGTGATTAAAAATATAGTCATTTATATTTTTCTATTTCGTATTAAAAATTGTTAAATTGCTTGAAACATTGTAAATTTACTCGTTCTTTAAACAACCGTTTTAATTAGAAATAATAAAACAACAAACGGCATATATAGTGAATTGTTAAGCCAGTAATGTAATATCTCTTTTAACGTATCCACAATATTCCAAATAAAAATAAAAGAAGGCCTAAACTGTGAGATGAATTGGGAACAAGAAAGTTTCTAAATATGTGACCGAATTTGCACGATGACTTAATACAAATAGTATAGTACTACCTAAATATTGATTTTTTCACCTTATATACATTTTCAAAGTCAAGTAATCTCCATGTCGGTCACAAAATTAAAAGTTTAGTATATATATGCAAAAAGGGGGTACAAATGACATTTAAGTTAGTGCAACTCACAAACATACACAAAACACAAATCTATATAAACACAAGCATTGCGACTAAGGTAAATTGAATGGAGTGACGATCTGTTTTTGTGCACACAAAGCAGGTTTCAATGTGTGAATGTAAACAGATTCGACATATTTGAAGCTTCAGAATTAATTAGCACTTTGAAGCAATTTTGGTTTGTAGTAAATGACGGAACATGGAAGATGTGCATGTGTGTTCACTTTCGTTTGACCTATTATTGATCCAATTTGGAATGTGTTTTTTAGCCCGATTAGCTAAGCGACGCATTGTCCGACCAATGTATTTGTCACTGCAACTGCAAGTGAACTGCTAAATGCAATGTGAGGCGGAAAATGTTTCTTTAGCTGTTTTAATGTTGGGCAGAGAGAGACCCTTTGGTAGTAAACAGTATTCTTAATTGGATCGATAGAAAAGTCCTTTTGATAGTTGCTGTTAGCCAGATTTTGAGAAGGTTCCTAATATCATCTCCTCTAAAGGGTAATTTTAAGTAAACCGGTTTCTTTTTGTCACGGTTTGTACGCGGATTCTTGTATGGTTGAAAGTGATGTTTGGTGTATTTTGTTGGATATTCATTAGTGATTAACAAATGTTTAATTATGTCCCTTTCTTCATCTAGTGTATCCTCACAGCAACTTTTTTGTGCACTTTTGAACAATGTTTTGACAAGTGCACGTTTGTAGTGAATTGGGTGAAAGCTTATGTAGTATAGATATTGATCAGTCTAAATAGGTTTATTGGTAAACCTTGCGTTGAAGACATCCGTCATTTCTATATGAAATTGAGACGTCTAAAATATTAATTGTATTATTTTTCTCAAGTTCATGTTTTGTTCTTATGTTTGGATGAATTTTATTCAAATTTTGCAGCAGTTCATCAAGGTCTTGTTTATTGTAACCTACGACAAATATATCGTTCACATACCGTTTGTATATGGCCAGGTTTTCTATAGATGTTTTAATCTGATGTTTGAATATAAGATTTGCCATAAAAATTAAATCTGACATTTTGGCTGCAAAGCAGAATTAACTCTTAAATATTCAACAGGAATTTTGGTGTTAATTTCGTTTGTCATTATACTGTCATCTACGTAGCCTACCGTTTCTTCTAGCGGTATATTTATGAAGAGTGACTTAATGCCAATTAAGGCTATTGTTTTGTTGCATATGTTAAGTTTATCTGTGTTTAATAAACTCAAAAGTGTTCTCGAGATCATTTGCACTCATTTGTTTCTCAACTGGATCGATCAGGTGCCTCAGCTATTTTGCAAGTTTATGGTATAGTGAATTTACCATAAATAGAATTAGTCTAATGGGAATGTTTTCTTTATGCGTTTTTAGCAGTCTATACAATTCAGGCGTGTGGTTACCAATTGGCTTTAAAAATTGATGTTCCGATTCACTGATAAAATTCTAAAACTTTAGAATTTGAAGTTTGCAACTGATTTGCTTTTGAATTAAATTACTGTTGTCTTTTGTAGCTGGTGGTATTTAATTTTGCAACTGTTTATGTAGTATATATATATTATTACAAAACTAAACTTGCTTTTACGAATTTGTTAGAATATTTTGGCAATATTTTGAATTTGTTTAAAAATAAATGTACACGTACAAGAAAACCAAAGAAACACTTTAAGATGTTCCAAATAAAGAAATTTTTATTTTTTATAAACAAAATTAAAACAACGTTTATGTTTACTTAGCATTTTTCATGTTCTAAGATTTAATATTAAAAAAACTGTATGTTATTATCATACATATTGCAATAAATAATTAAAATATTTTAGGAATGTACCATTATAATAAAAATATATAATTGTAAGACTATATATATATATATACTCAGTTTAAAATTTCTCTAAGTGCGCATTCTGTTGCAGTCTAAACAGATGTTTTTAATAAAAATAGTTTTTTATTAAGTAATTTAATTATTTAAGTACCTGTCAATAATATTCATTCAAATGAACACTGAAGGTGCTTCTACATTTTATTATACTATCAATACATTTATAAATATAAAATAAAATTTAAGCATTTTAAGTTAAATAGAACTAAAAAAGTAGGACAATCAATAAGTTTAGTATGCCACTAAACATGACAAGTAGGGTGTCTAAGAAAGAATAAAAATCGTTTATTTCAAACTAGCTTTAACACATAAAATAAACAAAATTATAAAAAACATTTTTTAACTATATTGAAGAAACAAAAGGTAATATAAATAAAATTTTTAACACTTTCTTATTATAAATGACAAGCAGTTTGTACAATACAAAACATTCAGCAGTTTGAATTATTGTAAAATTTTGAAAATACAAAGAATAGTTTGTTTTGAATTGCTGTTTATTCCCTTTTTGTTACTATTTTGTTTTAATTGACAACCATATTTAAATAAAGTTAATAAAATTAAAACGTTTAAAAATTTTAATTTTTTAATTATTTTTTATGTTTATTACTTTAAATGTTTTACAAGAAACATCTTTTAGCAATGGGCATTTTAACGAAACCAATCGTGGGCCTGCATTTCAGTGTCGGTGGTGGGATTCGAACCCATGCCCACCATTTACTAATTAGCATTTCATTTACTATAACTGTTTTTTAACATGTTATTTTAATTTGCTTGTGTTTTAAGTTATATATTTGCTGTTTTACCTATTATTGATTTTATTATGTGGTCGTTACTGCTTTGATCTTTTAAGCGAAACAATTTTATTAGTGAACATTTAGTAAATCTGCATGGGGGTCCGCATTTAATACTAATAATAGCGTTTTAAGCCAAGTCCACTTAAACTTGAGTCTAGCTTTCTTTTGCCGTTCATTTAAGCAAGGAGTATATATGTTATTTTTATTTGGTATTTAAAACAGTTGTATAAATGTTCTACACATCTTTGGTTAATAACTTTATGTTTTAATTATCTTATTTCATTGAAAAGAGGAAAATCATAAAAACTGATTATTGGTTAACATAAAGTATTAGGTAATGTTTCTAAAAAATAGGCTTATTTGTGTACAAAAAAATCTAAAAAAATAAATTATAATTAAAATTTAATTATACAAATATTAGGTAACACATTTTTATTTTTATGTTCTTTGTTTGATATATATTTTTTAAGGACGAGAGTCAAACAAAAAAGACTGTTTTATTGATTATTTTTTATAAAAATCTAATTTATTTAAAACTTTTGATAATTAGAATAGTATATATATATATATATATATATATATATATGTATATATCTATATGTAAGCATATATATCATTTTAATTTTATTTAAAATTTCAAATAGTACTGTGATAAGTTAAATTATATATGCATGCTTTTACTAAATACAGGTCAATTGTATATCAAGAAAATCTTGAATTAATGCCTTTGTCCGAATATATATATATAAACAAAAAAAAAGTTTCTAAAAATAAAATTTAATGTTTAAAAAAATACAACCACTTACATAATTGCTAATTTTATCTACTTATAATGGTTACACTTTTTAATAACCAAATAATCTAACTCCGCTTAGCTTAGACCAGAAATGATTCAATCTAGCCAGTCCCAAGTCTGGAAAAAGGAGGAGGGTTTGAGCGCAAGGTTAGCAACCTGGCCTCTGTAAAAAAATTATACTGCTACGAAAACAATACAAGAGGAAGCCATTTAGGCAAACAACGAAAAAGACGTGATTGCATGTATCTCGATCACAGAGTTACACAGATGACAGGGTTGAGTGATGGCCGAAATGATGCTCAATCTTCGATTTGCAAACTCTCCAATGCCAATGAAACTTTGTTGTTGTTGTTTTCTGCTATAATTGTTGTCTTATTGCCTAATGCTTATTTTTAAAGCAAAAGGGTTTTGTAATAATAATAATAATAATAATAATAATAATACATTATCATAGTAGAAATTTATAAATACATAGTTTTATTGACTTAAATTATCAGTTTAATGGTATTTGTACAGCTTAAGTTATCTTTATGTACTATGGTTGTAATAATACACTTACCACTAATGCAAAAGTCCACTTATATTGCTGTGTACTCTCTACCCAATCTGCCTTAGTATTGTTCTCTTAATTAAATAATTAAACGTTTCTAGTAGTTAGATAAAAAACGATCTCAATTATATTATGCAGTAAGCAATACCATATTAACTCCGCCTAATTTGGACCAGAAATGATTCAATTTAGCTAGTTCCAAGAGTGGATAAAGGAGGAGGGTTTAAATGCAAGGTTAGCATCCTGACCTCTGTAAAACATTTATACTGCTACGGAAACAATAAGAGTACGCCATTCTGGCAAACAACGGCAAAGAAATAATCGCACATGTCTGGATGACAAAGTTACACAGATGACAAGGTTGAGTAAATGCCGAACGGAAGCTCAATCTTTGATTTCCAGAATCTTTAATGCCAACGAAACTTTGTTTTTGTAGTTGTTGTTTTGCTGTAATTGTTGTCTTATTGCCCCAAGCTTATTTTTGAAGCAAAATAATTTTGTATAATATAATAATATTTAATACCATATTATAAATAAAATGCAAAATTTCATTAGATTATTATATCTAATTAATAAAAAATAACAAATAATAAATTCCTACTTGTGCATAATTAAAAGTCAATAAAAGTTATTAGCACAAAAACATAAGTGTAATTATTAAAAACATTAAAAACGTTAGGTAATTACTTAATTACCAAATAGTTACTTGTACAGGGGCTAAAATGGGCCTTGTCAAAATTAACACATTGAAATTGATTGACTCATAACACTTAAGCATATTAAGTACATCAACATTTTACAAAATAACCACTAAGTATTACTTTATCAATACAAATAAATAAAACAAAAAACATATTTTTTTATATATAGCATTACCAAATTTTCGCTTAGACTAAAAACCCAGAATTTACCTTTACATTATTTGTTTAACAATAAACAATATATTATAAAATATGTACGTATATATATAGTAGATATTACCAATTTAGTAGTTCAAAGGATAACCATGTTTTTTATAACTTCTTTTAAATGTTATAGATAGAAATTAACCGAATTATTAATATACTATTGTAAAATTCGACTTTTTCTTTAAGCGTACCTTTATTTTCTACCCGATTCACCTCATCGTTTGAGAAAACTAAAAAGATTTTCAATTACATTGAGGTCCGAGCTGCATGACGGCAATTGCATAAAGCTCAACCTCTTGTTATTTAAAAATCTTTAGTCTAAACGATAAAAAATACGTTAAATTTTAAATAATTGTGAAAAAAAACGTTATTTGAATAACCATTGAATACCCTGAAGTACTTTGTTGTAGTTTGGTTTTAAGAAATTCTTTGGAAATAGTTATACATTTTTAGCTGTATAAGTGACTACTTGTTTGACTTTATTTTGGCAGTTGTTCGAACTTAATTATATAATATCTATAAAAGCAAACCTTTTTAACAATGTGATTATAGTTTTGAAGAAAATCGGGACCATAAATAGCTGTGGATTACACTGTACATGGTTCGTACTTCAAATCACAGTCGATAGTCAAAAGATCGATCTCCAGAAACAAACTGAACAGTTTTTATTTATTCGTGCAGATGACACATGTCTTTTTCAATGTTACGCGGTTAACGGTACCTTTTTTAATGTTTTCTTGACTGATTTCATTCGATTGCGGATGTAAATAGAAAAAATTAACTAATTATTCGTTTTGTATTTGTTTAATGGGCTTCATTCTGGTTTTTTTAATTTGGTGATTATAAACAAATCACTCCGTTTACTAGTTGATGGTACAGATCCAGTTCCAGCTGTTCTTGGACATGTATAAACCTTTACAATTTTGTATACAATTCTTGTACT
Source organism: Cardicola forsteri (assembly GCA_025895645.1). Lineage (NCBI taxonomy): Eukaryota > Metazoa > Platyhelminthes > Trematoda > Strigeidida > Aporocotylidae > Cardicola > Cardicola forsteri. The sequence goes on along the minus strand of JAKXYG010000118.1, from coordinate 23,735 downwards.
TACCTCAAATAAATTTGCAATTTGTGCAATAGTTAAACCAAAATTATAAGTTTAATTTATTTGTTTGTAATTTTTAGCAGTTAAAAAAAACTCTTATTATTAAAACTCATTGTATTTAACTGCCGTAGGTATTCAAAATTGTACCAAGTTCAGGGGGTGAATTTAAAAATTTGACAAATTGATAAAACAACAATGGGGAGTTAAGTATTAAAAAAAATTATTTCATCTTTTATATACATACAAAATTTGAAAGCTCATCAATTTTCTTTAAATAAAGTGTACACAGTAACGTGTACTGGGTTGTGTATGCACTTGTAAAATTATGTAAAGAAATAATAATTTTCTTTAAAATTTGTGTTACGTAATCGATTTATGTTATTAATTTAAAGTGCATATAATTTTTAAGTGTAACTATTATTATTTATCCATTTGAATGCTATTTATCCAAAACTTCCATAACACCTAAATATGTATAGTTATAAAAAACTCAAAAACAATAAACTTCAAGTATTGATAGCCCACATTATTTTAGCGCAATTACTTTATTAAAAAAATATATCTCTTAGGTTGAAGCAAAAAATATAAAAGTAAGAGTTTATTGACAAGTTCCATTTTGAACCCTGTAATAATAATGTGTGTAATGGTTTTTTTTTCTAATTACTTGAATTGAGTGGTTCTATACACTTCAGACTATGTTAACGTAGTTCTATATAACATTAATTTTTGAAATATAGTTTGAAAATTATAATTTCACAATTTAATTTATTATACAAAACACATTAATATTAATATAAGTATTATAAATCGACTGTTGTCTGGCCCATGTCCAATTAAGTAGAGAAGAGAGTTTGAGTGCAAAATTAGCAACCTCATCTCTGTAAAAATATTACAAAAAAAGAAACATCATTTTATTAAAATATGGCAAAAAAGTGAAAGTTTGATGGTTTTAAAAACAATAAAGTTTTAAAATAAATCATAACGCATCATTAGGTAGAAATATTTACAATAAAAAAGATTTTATTTAATAATTATAAGAATTGAGCAAATTGATTTCTTTACTTTTTACTATTAAATAATAAAGTTTTTTAATGTAAATTGTAAAAAAAGAATATTGTAGTACAAAATGTTTTATGTATTTTAAAAAACTTTAAAAAATTATTAAAAAAAAGCATTTTAACATTGTGAATATATTTATATTTCATTATTTACGGAAATATTAACTTTAAAACATTTTTAAGTAAACAACTTAATTTTTAGTAGGACGATAATTTTGTAAAGTAAAATACAAGACAACACTTATTATTATAATTATAATGATGTGACATTAAGACAGAAAGCATTAAAAAATTATTTATTTTTTATGCTATAAAAATTATTTGTAAAAAACATTGTTCGGGTTTTGTAAAATATACAAAATAAACGATTTATGCAAAATTATCTTAACAAACTTCAAAGTAGAATTTTTATTTTAAGGCATAACAATATCTATTTAGCTAATAATTAATTTACTTAATCTAGTGGTACAAAACTCGAATTTGGACCTCAGTGGACATGGGTTCGAATCAACCACCAGCACTAAAATGCGGGCCCACATTTGGCTTTGCTAAAATGTCTACTGCTAAAAGATGTTTCTTGTAAAACTTTTAAAATAATAAACATTAAAAAAAATAATTGGTATAAAGCAGCATTTTTAGTACAGTTTTGAAAAAAATAAATAATAAATAACAGAAATATATGATAAACAATTTAGTAACTAAAAATTAGATATGTTTGGTGTTCGGGTGGTCTAGCGGTACAGCGCTCAACTCGTACCTTGGTGGGCATGAATTCGATTTCGATGACCGGCATCATAAGTCGGCCTACGTTCTTTTTCGTTAAAATGTTCAACGATAAAAATTTTTTTAGAAAATATTAAAAGTAGTAAAAATAAAATAAAATATATTATGTAATGTGTTATGTTTATAAATTTGTTTAACATGTGATTATAAACCAGTTAAAATTGTATGTAATTTACAAATTATTAACATTATATATTAATAAAATGATTATATTATTTTAATTATTATACAACACTGTACATATTATAATTACAATTAATTTCGTTTCTTTGGGTTGTTTGAAGACTACAAAAGTTTATGTTTAATAATTAAATTTTATTATTAATTAATTCAAGGATGATATATGTATATAATGAGAATATTAAAATTGTTTTTAAAAAAATACTATTAGCTATAATTAAATAATGCATATTTTATTAAAAAAAATATAAAAAACTTTAAAATATAAGTTTGCTACCGTTTATACATTTAAAACATATTTATTATTAAACATAAAATTAATTTAAAACATATAATTATTTATTATTATCCATATTTTTTAATATTGTTTAAAAAAACAATCAACTCTATATAACAATTAATTTGTACTTAAATTATACTTTTTAATTTTTATAATTTTATTTGGAATTCATATATATATATATATATATATATATATATACTTAAAAATATTAGTTTTTAAATGGAAAACAGTAAAAAATTTTATTAATAAACACCTACATAAACGTAATTATTAATTTTAATTTATTTAATAATTGAGGAAATAATAAACATTTTATCAAAAAATTATACAAATATTAATTTATCATTAGATAAAAAATTGTACAATTGTAAAACTAAAACAAACTAGTTTTTCAAGTTGTGAAATGTAATGCACAACAATTTATTTATTTTATAATTACAAATAAAACAAAAGCATTTATTATTATAATTATTAATTATTTTTAAATTCTTTTTATAACACAATATAGATATAGTTATATTTTGCGAAAATGAATTAAATGGTTTTTATGTTTTCAACATTTTGTTTCATAACAAATAATGTATTTTAAATAGCGAAATTTAATACAATGTAGAAGTAACTTTGTAGAATTTGTATTTTGAGCAGTTAAGCAGTTTACATTTATTTGTCAAACGTTATATTAGTTTGTTATAAAATATTAAGTAATCATTACATTGCAATTTATAGAAAAGACCGTTGTCAGTAACATTTTAATGTAATGTATAAAAAAAAATTTTAATTAAAGCATAATACAATTGTAAAAAATAACAATCCATTAAAATAAACATATTATTTTATGTATTTTAAATAGAATTAAAAACAATATCTAAATTCACTTTTTTTATTTAAAATTTTTAATTTTATTATTACAAGCAATGAAATAAAATATGTATATTTTGAAAGTTGCAATTTAATACTTGTAATGTTAATTTAATTTAACTTTTTGTGTAATAAAACTACATTTTTGTATATACACCCAAATTGAGGTTGCATTTGTCTTAACTCACTGTATTCTTAAAAATAAGACTAAAACAGATTATATTATTATTTTAACTATAAACATACTAAAACATTGGAGTTAAGTTATTATGTAATATGAGATTACATTTATTATTAACTATTTTGTAGTGTATTATACAAATAATAATAACTAATAATTTTTATGTTTAGTACTTTTTTAAACATTTGTAAGTTTACTCAACAATTAATTATAAACCAATATAACTTTAGTAAATACGTTTTTAATTATTAATGCTGTAAATTAGTAAAATTCCAGTTGTTTGTATTACTTAATTTTGTACCTAGTAAATATAGGTAAAGATGGATGTAATTGTGGTATATATACATACAATTCCTAAAATAATTACTGATAAAAACGTAGTTATTAAACTAAAACATATTTAGCAATTACTTAGCACAAAAAAAGAACTCGGTTTAAATATTCTATAGAAAATGCGATTTAAATTTTATTAATAAGCAATGTTAATATTAAAAATATATAAAATATTAATTAGTTCAAAATTAAAAAATGTGTAAAATTATTCATTTAAAATATAAAATCAAATATAAAAAACAGGATAATGCAATTATTTTAGTTATTAATTAATTGTTTACATTGTTAATTACAAAATATTGAATAATCCATAAGTGTATTGCATTTTATCACAAAAAAATATCTTTAATTATTGGAACATTTTTTTACTATTTAAGCTATCATGTTGATTATACGTAACAGCAAACCAACACATCACTTGTCAAAAGTGGAATTTTTTCTAACAACCGGAAGTAAATGTTTTAAAAAATTTAAACCATACAACACTTTATTTAGTGTTTATATGGTATTGCTTTATTAGCAGTATATAAAGAAAACCAATAACACAAGTGTTTATTACTTTATTACTTACAAAATCTAAATCGTTAATTCTTTTTTTATTAAGAAATGGTTTAACATTTAGTGATTGAAGTGCTAGACCAATTTTTCCTATTCAGTTTCTTATTGTCAAATAACCAAAATCTTGTAAGTTGTGTATTACAATATTAGAAATGAGTTTGTTGTCATTTTTTTTCAATTCTATAATAAATAATTGATCATCGGTCTTCGTAGTTATTTACTTTTTTTAATATTATATTTATGCTGACATCTATAATTTTTATTATTTTTTATAGCATGCTTTTTATTAGCATTAAAATATTGATTTTTACTACCGTTGGTTTTTATTTCACAAAACGAAAGTAGATAATCAAAAAAGCGGATGGTCAAGGTAAATAAAAATATTAATAATTTTAATCAATATAGTAAAACAAAATTAATTAAAAAAAATTGATTTAATAGTTTATTAATTGCATGTTCAAATAAACAAATTTTAGTTTTAACCAGTATTATAACGTTATAATTAGGTCAAACTTGAATGTAAATATAAGTATAAATTATAACTATTAAATGTTCTATATTTATAATGCAATTAAGCACACAAATCAATAAAAGACTAATTATAACAAAAATTATGTAATTTCCACATATTATCTGCGTTTATATAGGTGTTGTTTTTAAAATACAATTTTTCAAGTAACTCTACATTTTTAAATAAATATTTTTTTAAAAGTGCAAAGCAACTAATAAGTATTTTACATAATTTTAATTCCTAACACTTAATTTTTACATATTTTATTTTTACACAAATTTCTAAAGAGTTGCGTATACAGCCATTGAATCTCGTTAATATTTTTGAAACTGTAAACAGTCACAAAAATGCCTTTTAACAGACAAGAAAATTTGTCATTCTTCATGCTTATAAAGCTGTCAAAATCAATTAATTAATATGTTGTAAAATAGGAATAATAAAGAAGTGACGTAGTGTCAACAACTACACTAAAAAATAATAGCATTAAATTGGACAGAACTTTGATTATATATATATATATATATATATAATGTAATATTTTAATGTATTTTATGAAAAGCTAAATTTTTATTTTAAACTCTACAGTTGCTAATCGTGTTTAAATGTACTAATTATGTCTTAAATAAAAAAAATTTTTAGTTTTTGTTTAAATGTACAATAGGGAGTGATCGATGTGCATATTCATATAAAAAGTTTTATTTTTGTTCTTAGAAAACATTATTTAGCATTTTAAAAATAAATAAAAAATTCTGCATTTTATAAAACTTGTTTGGTAAATAAAAGTTATTTTTTTAATTTACTATAATAAAAACAATCACTGATTGCAATATTCAAACTGAAATTATTTCACAATGAAAAATTTTAATTGTTTTAATTTTTAATATATCTATTATAAAATACAGTGAATATTCCCTAAATTGTTAACATTATACAGTTTGCTTAACTTTTCTTTACATATTTATGTATTTTTAGTTAATAAAGTTATTTATTTAACGACTTAGGTGGTTTTTTTATTTAAGTTTTAGTAAATAGTGGTATCATGCTTTATTGCAAGAATAAATGTTGTTGTATATTATAATTAGAAATTATTTTTGCAAATAATGTTACTTAATGTGTATTGTTAAAGTATTATCTTAGGTATGTATTAGTAAAGTTAAATATGTCTAAGATAAGTAACTAGAGCAGGATCTTTCTAAAAATATCTGATCTTCCATTTTCTCACGTCAATCGTCACAAATTGTATGTACAAAAAGAACTAATATAATTTAGCAAATTTAACAAATATTACGAACCTTTTGGACATATATAATTGTAATATAAAATAAAAGAATAGCATATTGATTAATTTATGAAATTTAATGTATAAAAAAAATCAATATTTAATAATAAAGTTGCATTAATTTGTTTGTATTGTGTAGTTTAATGTATAAAAAATATTTATAAAATAAACATTTTTTTATTTTATGTTAGAATTTTGAAAACTGTAATTTATGTAATTATGCAATTTTCAAAAACAAATTTTAGGTAATATAACAAAACTATTTATTGATAGATAAAATTCAAAATTATTAGTAAACATTAACAAAAATAATAAATGCACAATTTTAAAAATGCCACTTTAAAATTATTTAATTTATACAGTAAGAAATTGTAATTAGCTATGTTATAAAACAGTTTAGTGTTATTTAAAACAAATTGTTGGATATAAATATTAAAACCTTTTTATAGCATATTTAAAACCATTTAAAATATTAATCAATTAACAAATTAAAACCCGTAACATTTGATAAACGTTTAATAATAAATTGAAGAAATAAGTGTGTTGATAAATGATTCTTGTATATTCATAATATAACGTAGCTAGTTCAAGTAACGATAAAGTAAAATGACTCAGAAAAGTAGTTAAACAGTACAATTAGTAAAATTACTGTTAAAAATACAAAAAAATTAATCTAATTTAATTAGTTATCTTTTAATGTTTTCCTGTAAAAATAATTATTAAGAATTGAAAATAATGTTAACTATTTAATAGTCGATTTATATTTACTTAGAAATATTTATTTGAAAACGCCGAATAGGCCAAAAAACATATGTTAAAAACAGCGCTTGTAAAAACGGAATAGCTAAACGAAATTTACACTTTTTTAATAATAATTAATAAATTTTTATTTAATGTGCTTAAAATCATTATTCAGATATGCATTTTAATACCTTAAGTTTACCTTTCTACATCACAAAATTTATGTTGTTATTACCTCGTAAGAGAAATTAAAATTAAAATTAAAAACATTAATTTTTATTAAAAAAATAATCAATGATTGTTTTTTTAAGTATTTTAATATTAAATAAACGATTGTTAAAGTATGTTTATACACAAAAGTTACCATAGTAACCAAAAATTTGAAACAATTTAAAAACCGATTTTTTTTCTGTTACTTTGAAAACGTTACCTCGATTTTTACTTTAAAATATTCATTTGTTGTTAAATTTAAGTTAAAAAATAATATTTGCATACGAATTAAAATTAGAAATACAGTATATCTTGTTAAAACGATTTAAACATTATAATAATGTTTGTAATATTATTTTAGGTATTTTCATAAAGATACTAAAAAATTTCTTTTTTGTTTGTTATCAAAACTATTATTTAACTTAAAAATAATAAAATACATATTTTGTTAAATTATAAAATATAATTAACACAAATTTAATTATTTGCTATTTAGGAGCAGAACATATTACATGTTATATCTTCTTTATTACAGGAAGTTTAGTTAATTTTTATTACAAAAAAATAAAACACCAAAATTATGTTTTTAATAGTAAAATAAAATTGTAGCTAATAAGACGCCGACTTAAAAGGATTAAAATGTTGGATAATAAAATAAGTTGCCGCGTATAAACATTTTTGTACAAACTTAAAATTTTATAATTCAAACAATATATATGAACAACAAATATTCAATTCGTTTTATAAAAAGTATTATATAACCCTAATAAAAATAATTATATTAACCAATTTAAACAGTGGTTTTTTTTCTAGTAAAATATATTAATATTTTTTAAATCAAAATGTATTTTACTTATGCCAGGGTTACAATTGTTTACAGAAATAATAATATGTATTGTAATTTTACAAAATTAATTTTAATTGTATTTAAATTAATTTTGTTTAGATAAAAAACTTAATTTAGCCATAACACAGGCTAAAATAAAGATAATTATATTTTTAAAACTCGCTATTTAATAGTTCTAATTTATTTTATTTTTTGCATAATAAAACTTAACATGTATAAGTATATTTAAATAAAAAATATATTTGTCTAAACCAATGTTTTTGTTAAAATTTAGATTACATAAAACTGTATCAGCATTTTAACCAAAAGCATACAAAACACATGAGCCAAGTGGTTACAAACATGAGCTATCTTATTTATTATTTAATATTTTGTAGTAAGTTATACATAAAAAAATTTATTAACCCTAAAATTTAGATATGCTTTACATTTTTAAATATATTAGAAGTTATATTTTATGTTGGTAATTTTACTCAATCTTAGATTATGAATTAGTTAATGTTTTATGTATTTTTTATTAGTCACAGTGTACAACCCTCACAACAATTACTGGAAAAAATTGATTATTAAACTAAAACCTCTCCGGCGTACAAGAGAAACGCCACTTTAATTTTAAAATATACAATAATAAATAATAATTGAAAAAAAAACTATAATTATAATACATATATATTGTAAATTAAAACATTATATAAATTATCAACGGGTGCAAAATCGGAAATAAAGTAAAATAATTAACATAATTTATAACGTCAACTATTAATAAAAGTACAGATTACACGCAATTTGTTTTGCCATCAAATAATTAAGGACATTACAATGTTTAAAAAATTTAATAATCTATGTGATCGCCTTTCTTTTAAACAACCTGATTCAGGCGTTTTAAAATGCAGTCAATGAGAGTGTTGATATATTTTTGTTTCGTTTTATATTGAACAACAAACCAAATGCGTTCACATAATTCCTTAATTTTGGTATGCTTGTTGATGCTGCGTTTTAGCATACTGAAAAATGTTTTAATAACATTAATATCCGGACTGTTAGGTGACAATTAAGTAAAAGATAGCATTTTTGCTTTTAGCCCCTCTACTGTCTAAATGTAAATATAAAGCAAATATAGTAAACTTAGATAAATATGACGTTACCTTTTTGAACGTATGACATAAAACATTGTTCTGAAAAACAGTAGTAACCCCCGTGTGCTGCATTTCATAATAAAAAACATTATTTATAACTAAAATATTTTTTTTATTATTTAAGGTACCAGATATAATTCTCCATTTGATAAGTTGATTATACTTAATACCAAACCAACACATTACTTGTCGAGGGTGGGCTTTCTTTCTAACAAACGAGAGTAAATATTTTTAAAAACTCGAGCCAAATGGTTTGTTCCAAATTACTGTTTTATCATCAAAGTATACGGAACGCCAATAACATAAGTGTCGTTCACTTCATTGTTTACAAAAGGTTAATCTGTTATCCTTTTGTTTTTTTTGTAATAAATGGCTTAATCTTTGGTGATTGTAAAGCTAAACCCGATTTAATTGCTCTGTTTCTTATAGTGAAATATGTAAAATTGTTTAAATTGTTTTTTTTTAGTTTCTGAAATAGGTTTATTATATTTTTTTAACTCTATAATAAATGTTTGGTCATCCGTACTTGTTGTTACACGTTTTCTTCCAACATTATCATAATTTCGTGGTTTTTAACTGTTGATAATCCAATAAATTGTTAAAAAGTTAACTCTATATAAATCTGTTAATCTTTTCGATAAAAATTCTTTATTTTTTAATTTTTTAATAACACGGTATTCATTTTCGGTAAGATGAAAACATTTTTTATCATTATTCTCTATTTGAAAAACAATGCAATCATTAAGCAGAACTAGCGAGTAAGCGGAATCTCAAAGTTAAACGTAAATAATAATTTATTAGATTTATTTTAAAATTTTTATTTAAAATTAAGAAAAAAAAATTTTTATTACTTTTATTTATATAGTTTAGAAAAATTAAATGTTCATTTTGATAATTATTATAACATCACAATCAGAACAGATTTGAATGTGTGTTTAATATCAATTTTAAAAATTAGTTATTGTTTATTTTTAATAAAATTAAGCACATAAAATAATAATAGACTAATTATTATAAAAATTGTAAAATTTATTTTATTATCTACGTTAATATAGAAGTAGCTTTTAAAATATGCTAATTTGGCCGACTCATCCTGCTTAAATAAAAATTTCTAAGTATATATAAAGGATCTATTAAGCACTAGACATTATTTTTAATTCCCAATATTTGTTTTACGAAAAAACAATTGGACATAACAAATTAATTTAGATTTAATACCTTTGTAATTTTTTGCGTTAATTGTTGAAATGGGTGTATATCTATAAAATTATACTTGTATTTTAACTATCACATAATATTGTACGTTTTATAATTAAAGTGACGTCTTTAATGTATGTTATGTAATTGCTACAAATGTTTTAGTTTGATAACTACGTTTTCAACACTAATTAGTTTAGGAGTTGTAGATTTAGATCTTATTGGACATGAGTCTGACTTTAATTACTGGCATTAAATGCGAACACTTGCTTAATCTAAAAAAAATTAATTTTGTTAAAAATTGTCTTATGTTAACTATTTCACAATAAAGATTGAATAAGAAAAAATAAAAAAATTGTTTTTAAAAATATTTTATCAAATAAAAATAAAGTGTTAATAAACATTTTTTTATTACTAAAACTGTAAACTGCAATAAAAGTTAATGTTCACTTAATCGCAAATTAATAAATGCAATCTTGTTCAATTTAAAAATATAAATTGAACAATTTAGAGTAATAATTTGAGAGTTTAATTTTTTGGAAATTAATTTTAATTTATATAATTTTAATGGAAACCTGAATTCTTATAAATTGTTATAATTTCGTGCTTTTTGGTTTTAGCAATTTAACACAAATAAATTTTATTATTAAATTAATTTTGGTAATAAGACAATATGTTAAATATATTTTTAATTTATTTTATTTTACACTATTTTGTAACAAGATTTATGCAAAATCTCTTTACAATTTAATAAACTATTGCAAAAATGAGTAAATAAATAAAAACTGTATAAATTAATAAAAAAATTAGTACATATTGAAATTGTTTTCTCTATTTTATACAACTCTATAAGGCCTCTAGTAAGACGAAGCACATTAAGATGAGAATGTATTTTTTAATCGTTTTTGCTGTACCATAGTTTTATTAATAGCAACAAAAACATTTGCAAACTGTTGTTTTAGGTTAAATCCCGTATCTTGTTTGATGCACGATATCGTCAAGTAAGAAGAAAAGAATATTTGGAAAATGAAATAGCCAGACAATTGAGTGATTTCTTTTAATCTACCTGTCTAAAATGATTAATTTAGGAATCTACAAAGATGTAGTCTCTAATAGTTAATTAAAGGTCATCGAGTTAGGCTATTACATATAGGATCAAAAGGTCAAGGTAAATAATTTTATAATAAATTTATTAAATTTAATAAAAATTTACCAATATTTAGCATAAATACATTATTAATAAAAGCCAAAAAAATGTTTTATTATTTTTTAATGCAACTTTTAACAACACAATATGCATATAAACAATTCAAAATATCTAATAATACGTAAAATAAGTGTATGTATACGTTATAAAAATACTGTTTAAATTAAAAATATATTATTTAGTAATTTCTAGTAATAACTGCACATTTTGCGTACATAAAGGATACTTGTATAAGTAGAAATTGGTTATTAAATATTTTATTTTTTTTTGTAATTAGGATAAATATGTTTTACGTTTTAAAATTGTTTAGTTTTTATTTTTGGTACACAAATTTTGATTAATTAATGATTTTTAATAACTTGTTTATTTTAATTAAAATTTTTAATTAAAAAAATTAAAATAAAATACATTAATTAATTTTAATTTAAACGTTGTATTTTTAAAAATTATTTCAACTGTGTTAATGTTTTTGCAATTATTTTAGCTTAAAGTGCAGCTACATCTAAAAATGTTTTGAAGTTTACTAAAACTGTAAAAATATTTCTATCTAATTTAAACAAACACGAGTAGCCTTAGTTACTTAAAATAATAAAATAATAAAACAAAAACGTGAAATTTCTCTTTAATTTAGATCAATTTTAAAAAGATTTAAAATTAGTGTAAACAATACGTGTTAAAAATTGTAATTCAAAACTTATTAAATACTTGTCGTTATGATTTAATTTTTTTTAAAATAGGAAACAATATTTAATTAACAATAAAAATATATTCGTTATTTAAATTTGTGACTATTTATTATCCTTCATCCAGGGTATTATTTTATTAGCCATACTCACTCATGAGTCATGAGTCATTCGCATTTCATGTATACTGACATATTTGCACACCATTAATCATAGTGTCCCCTAAATAATAACATGCCTCTTTACGCATATTATATTGAACATGACTTTTAAATATACGTTGATTTTCAGTTTTTTTTCTTTTTTTAGCCTATGTAATTTAACCTTACTTTACTTATTTATTTTTGGACTGATGTTACACACTGCTAATTGTATTGTATTTTTATAATTGTACATATTTTTTGTGTGCTGAAAGCTACTTCTACTGAAGTATCTAAGCCAATAACCATAAATAATAATAATAATAATAATAAATAATAATAATAATAATTGAATAATTATTCTTCAATGTTTTAGAACAACATTGAATAATAAAATAAAAAACTTAAGTAAATAAGTTATAAAAATAAAATGTTTAAAACGTTTTGTCAATTTAAGATAGATTAATTATTATAATTTTTGTGTGTTAAAAGCTACTTCTATTAAAATATTTAAGCCATAATAATAATATATTGTTTGTTAAACTAATTTTTACTTATTAAAACAACCATACAACGTTTTCCCAGCAGATTAAGTTATCATTAAATGTTTTTCCATATTGTAGCAAAAAATAATGAGAATTAAAAAAATGCTTATATTAACATTTACCTTGACTATTTACGTTAGTATTATTTATTGCATGTCGTATAATCTTATACACTATTGGTAAAAGGATTACGTATACGTATTATGTATACAATGACATTAATAATAATTATTATTGTTATACATATTATTATATATATATATATATATATATTTGTACAAGCTAATATATTTTTATAAAACAACATAAAATTAAGTAGACGTTAAACATTTTTATAACTGTACTATCTAAACTACGGTAAAAAAATTTATATGCGTTGTCTTTTTATTAATATAAAACACACGTTACCGTAGTTAATAAAATTCATTCAAAGTTTACACATAATAATTTACATAATTTGGCGCTTTTTATTTATTCTAAACATGTGTAAGTTATTTTAAACAATATTTTACCAATATTAATCAAATTATTTACCGCAAAAATTATTTTCAAATAAAATACACCACATTATTTTTTCTAGAAATAAAGCATTATAATATAATTTACTACAATTTAAAAACATAATTTGTTAGAAAATAAGTTTTGTTAACAAATTCTTATTAACATGTAAAGTAAAAGCAACAAACATTGCAATTTTAGCAATTTAAATCAGATTAATATTTTTTAATTATTTGATGAAGCTGCTCGTAATTGTAATCCATTAGAGTATTTATAATATGTTATAAAATAGAATTTTTATGACATAAATAATTTCTTATATAAGTAATAAATCATTTTTTGAAGCAATTAACGTACATTTTAATAAAATGCGTTAAACTTTATAACAGATTTTGAACTGCAAGGACGCAAATATACAAAGGCCTGTTTTTCATTATTAGGGTTTTTGCATGCTTTTAATACCCTGAGACATAATTTTAGGTTTTATTAACATTATTAAGTGCAATTAGATGTTTAACTTTTAAAACTCTATCTAATAAAAAACTCATTTTTGCATTACATTTAGTCAACAAAAAACTAACTATGTATATATTTGTTACCATTTTACGAAACAAAATTTTTGCATTATATTTTGTATTTATTTATTTATGCTTTTATTATTATTAGTATTATTATTACTGTTAGCTTAAATACACGAATAGAAGTATATCCACCATTAAATAATGTAAAATAATTACAAAAAGTTAAAAATTAATTAAAATTAAAGTTATAAAGTAATTCCATTTAAAAAATAATATAAGAACTTTACAAATGATGACGCTTTTTAACAATGGGTTTTTAAGAGATTATATGTTTTTAGAAATGTTATATTAGTATTTAAGATTCACTTGTATAATAAATTTACTAGGTTCTTAAGTCAACCAGGAGCACTGTACAACTGTTTCATCCTTATTTGAAATCATCAGCAGTATTTTGCCAAAATAATATATAACTACACCATTTTATAATGCAAATATAATAAAAGTGGGCCCACATTTGGCTTCACTAAAATGTATACTGCCATAATATATTTTCCTTTAAACATTGAAAGCAGTAAAAGTATATATATATATATATATATATTATGTATAAATATTACAATAATAAAAGTTTTAAGCCGTCACCAACTATATTACTCACTTTAAAAGTATCTTTTTTATAAAATCACACAAAATTTGATTTTTTTTGAATAATTTATAATCAGCGGTGATAATCAACTATTTATACATTATTGGTTAGAAAAAAGTCTTTATACTGAACCATAATAAATTATTACTTTAAATGCATTATTTATTTTTATTTTTATTTTTAACAGTTGCAATGTAAAATGATAATTTACTTTTTTAAAGCAATTTATTACCTAATCGTTTAAAAAAATTTAATTTGATTTAATGCAGGCACTCTTTAGCATGTAGCCATTTAACAAATACAAATGTGGATGTGCATTTAATGTTTGTAAAATATTTAAAGTAATACAAATTAATTAATTAAAATAAACAATAGACCAGGATTTGAATTTTACCATCAGCACCAAATGTTTGTCCACGTTCGGTTTCGCTAAGATGTCCACTGCTGAAAGTTGACTTCCTTAAAACATTTAAAGTAATAAAAATTAAATTTTAAAAATAAACAACGGCATTTAGTGTTAGCGATGGAAATAAATCGCCTCATTATCAAGTTTTAATTTCATCAATTTAGCCACTTGTCCTACTCCTGCACAGATTTATATTTTACATTATTATTAACATTGTCGTCTACAGATACAATAATTTACTTATTTAATTAAATATAAAAATTTGTATATTTTAAATTCACTAATAAAAAATATTTTTTAATTAAAACAATTTTTTTTAAATTTTAATTTGACACACGCTAAATCCTTGATACACGCAATTTAATTTACTATTAAATTATTTTTCAAAAAATAATAACTCTTTTTTCTAATAATATAATAATATAATATATATAATAATTTAACTTTTAAATATTTATATAAAAAGATATTTAAATGCTATATTATATGCTATATATATAATATAATATAATAAATGCATTTACTAAATAAATTTGTAAAATTGTTGTTTATATATATTTATTTTTATTTTTTATTTTGTTTTCTATTTTAAATGTTTTACAAGAAACATCTTTCAGCAATGGACATTTTAGCAAAGCCAAACGTGGGCCCGCATTTTAGTGCCGGCGATGGGATTTGAACTCATGTCCACCGAGGTCCGAATTCGAGTGCTGTACCGCTAGACCACCCCGGCACATAGGTTTTAATTAATTACTTCTTTTGATTTTTTGTTTAAGAGTTTAAAACGTTTAAATTGTTAGTAAACACAATTTTACTAAAAGTAAATTTTATTTTTGTACAGCAATATGCAACATTTTAATAACATGAATATTATTAGTCAACAACGTTCAAAAAATTGATTTCAACTTAAAATATTCTTTACAAATTAAAACCAAATTCTATTATTTGAACTACTGAATATATATATATATATATAAATTATATTTTATACCAAGCTAAAATGTTATGTGTTTAATAGAAGTATTTCTCTAAACGCTCAAAGTAATGGCATAGTAACGTTGACATTTCATTGTATTTTGTTTTAATACTGGAAGTATATTTATTTCATTGTTTTTATATTAATCATACATAATTTTTTTTAAAGTAACAGTCTAATGCATTATTTATTAATTATATCATCATAATTTTATTATACTATAAAAAACAGTTTAACTTGTTATTAAACATAACTAATTAAAAAAATTAATATTACCTTATTTTAACTACTATAAAAATATTTAAATCTACATTTTGTAATTTTTTCACCAATTCTTTTTCAACGAGTACAGTTATTTCAACAATTTTGTTCCATTTTTCTTAATTATTTACATAAATAATTATTTTAAAACCTATATTTAAATAGTAATGTTTTTAGTAACAACATCTATAAGTGTTTTGCCCATGGTTTACGAAAATTGTTGAGTCGGCAGATGTCATTTTAATTATATTAAGGTTATATAAAAACCAATATTACTTTTAATCCAAGTAATTTATTACTAGTTGAGAATAACGTTAATGTTGTATTTATTATTATTATTAGTATTATTACAAAACCTTTTGCTTTAAAAAAAATAAGCAATAAGATAACAATTACAGCAAAAATTAACATCAAAGTCTCGTAATTCAAAGAGAACACAAGACAACAAAATGTTTTCATGTATTTGAACATTTTGCCAAACGTTTTGCTTGTGCCCCTAAAACATTCATTTCAATTAGATCTTCCCGAATAGTTCTTAGTCAAGTTTTCTTTGGTCGCCAACCTTTCTTTTACCATTTACAATTATCCATCCCAAAACCGTTTTTGCTGGTCTTTCGGGCGGTAAACGTAGAATTTGACCAAGTAATTTTCTCCGTCTAATTGTACTGATGTCATGTAGTGAACGAGAGTCAGTTCTTCTCATAATCTCATCATTTGAAATGTAATCGCGCCAGGTAATCCTTAAAATACTTTTAAAACACCGGCCATAAAAAACATCCACCATCTTATCAATCTTGTCCGTACGTTTCTACGTTTTACTCCCATATATTGCCGTAGAAATGATTATTGATGCGTACAAACGAAGATTTGTCTTTAGGCAAATAAAAGAACATGACCATATTGATTTGAGTCTATTGAAGACAGACATTGCCTTTCCATGTCTGACTTTAACATCAATTTCGGTTATTCCGTCTTTACCAATGATGCTGCTCAGATATGTAAAGGAATCAACAGTATCAATATTTTGTCCACTAATTTTGATGTGCAAATCATTGTTTGACTTGATGCACAACACTTTTGTCTTTGAACAATTAATCTGTAAGCCAATACGAGAACTGATATCACTGAGTCGTGTTGTCATACTTTGCATCATTTCTGGTGTTTCACTGAGTAGACCAATATCATTTGCAAAATCCTGTTGTATTTAGGTAATATAAAATTTTTTTTTAGATTGTTTTTAAAAATAAAGCATATAAGCTATTTATTGTTTCCAAATTAAAAAAAACTTTTTGTTACAAACATTAGATGAAATATAGAATAATTTATATGATTTATTATAATTTTTACTTTATATTTAATAATAAACTATAATTTCAATATAATATTGTCCTTATATATATATAATTTATATTTACACAAAACCACTATAAATCTTTTGATTTAATTAATTAATTTTAATTAAAAAATGTAAAGTTATTTAAAATCTAGAAATTAATTTATTTATGAATTTTTTTTACCAACTGAAATCCTGTTAGCTATCTACTACTAACATTTGTTAAATTCAGTTTATGTCAATCACTAAACTATTAATTTGTCATTAAAAAATTTAAAAAATACATTATTATATGTATGTTTAAAATTAGGATTTTACTTATTTTGTTTTTAATTTGTTTCGATATTAAAAAACACAATAGTGAGAATACAATGTTAGAGTAATAAAATGATAAATAAACATGTTATATAATATATTTGTTACCAAAAATGACATTCAAATTGTTTCGCTATATATGGCTTAATTTTATTTGTTGTATTAATATGAACTTGTCAAATGCCAATATGTTTGCGATTATTATTTGCTAATTCTTTAAAATAATGTTTCGGTAAATTCTGTAAATAATTAGATTTTTTTTACTAACCACATTCGATTTTTAACCATTTATTTAAATTTTGTTTTTACTATTAATGTATAACTTTATACTCTGCGGTTTAATGATTTTTTATTCCTAATAAAACGGAATACTTTTGTATGTTTAAAAATATTGAATGTACTTGCAATAACGCATTAATAATATTACAATAAGTAACTAACCATTTCAGAAATTATTTTAAAATATTTAGCATTTTTGACACAATCAAATAATTTTACATTAAAAAAACTTGTTTTGATTACTTCTGATCCATTCTAGGTGGAGAAAATAATAATAATAATAATAATAATAATAATAATAATAATAATATGGTTAAAATAAAGTATTTTACCAATGTTTCATACATTATGCAATTAATAGAGAAAACACTAATTTTTAAATTGGCATCGTAAAATTGGTACTAAAATATATTTAACTACTTTCATATTGTAAATTAAATTGCAAAGTTTTGTTAAATATATTTTAAGTTTTTAATGTTATATATATATATATATATATATATAAATCATAAACTAAAAAATCAATAATGGTTATTACTTTTAATTAAAATTTTTCTATTCAGAAGAGAGTTAGTATATATATATATATATATATATATATATATATATATATATATATATATATATATATATATATATATATATATATATATATATATATATATATATATATATATACATAAATATGGATTAATATTATTTAAAATAATTGACTTTTTCATAGAAGACACGTTTTGATTTATATATATATATATATATATATATATATATATATATATATATATATATATATATATATATATATATATAATTAACAGTAACAAATGATTTAGAAATTGTATGTCATTTATTTATATATTTATTTATTATTATTATTACAAAACCCTTCTGCTTTAAAAAATGAGCATGGGACAATAAGACAACAATTATAGCAAACTACAACAACAAAGTCTCGTAATTAAAAAAAACATGAGACAACAAAATGTTTCCATGTATTTGAAAAACTGCCAAACGTTTTGTTTGATCTCCAATGTGAGACATTCATTTTAATTAGATCTTCCCAAATGGTTCTTATCCAAGTTTTCCGTAATTTACCTTCCAACCCTTTTTTTACTATTTACAATTGTCTATTCCAAAACCGTTCTTGCTGGTGTTTCGAGTGCGGTTAACGTAGAATTTGACCAAATAATTTTCTTTGTCTAATTATAATGATGTTATGGAGTGAATAAGAGTCAGTTCTTCTCATGATCTCATCATTTGAAATGTATTTATTTATACTACTTCGAATACTTTACAGAATAAATTTTTCACCAGTAAACATTTTAGCGAAACCGCATGTAGACCCGATTTTGTGGCCGTAGCGGGATTCGAATCCGGTACCTGGTGGATAAACGCTGTATCCCTAGGCCACCCAGGTGTAGAATAATAAAATATAAAAATCAAGTTTAAATTGAAAAAGAGAAGTTATTTTAACTTTAAGTATTTACAGTACATTTTAAGTTAAAATAAATAAACATCTATATTGATTATGTTATATTATTATATTATACAAAACCCTTTGCTTTAAGAATAAGCATGGGACAATAAGACAACAATTACAGCAAAACAACAACAACAATAACAAAGTCTCGTTGACATTAAAGATTCTGCAAATCAAAAATTGCGCTTTCTTTCGGCTTTCACTCAACCTTGTCATCTTGTAATTTTGCTATCCACATACGTTGTTGTTTGCCGGAACGGTGTCATTTTTTATTGTTTCCACAGCAGTACAAATGTTTACAGAGGCCAGGTTGCCAACTTTGCGCTTAAACTCTCCTCCTTTATCCTGGCTTGGGACTGACTAGATTGAATCATTTCTAATTCAAAATAGGCAGAGTTATTGATTATGTTAGGAGAAGTTTTTTCAAATGTAATTTAACCACACCCTTTAAATAAGTCATTTTGGAAAAATTAATAACCTAATTTATTTGCTAAAAATTAACATAGGTGAGTCATTTAATTGCCTGAATACACTATGTAATATTGATATTAATAATTCATAATATTAATTGATATACAAAAATGTTTAGTCAACGAAAATAGTAAACATATTTTTTAATTAATAAAGTTGATTATATAATACAAATTCAAATTCCAAAACATTAATTATGAAAATCAAAAAACTTTTATTAAAAACCCTTACAAACAACTATGTAATACAATAAATATAGTATAAAAGGTTAAAATGTTTACCTTTTAATACCTGTTTTTATATAAGCATTTGTATTTTTAAATAAAGTTTAATTTTAAGCTCTGTTTTACTTTTTTTAAATTCTTGTTCTTAGTTTAACTTAAAATTTTTATTAATACTGCTAAATGATTTTCAAAATCTATTATAGTAATACGTATATGTACTTAATAGAAAAAAGAAATGTTACAAAAACTAATCACCGAACATTGATACCTACTATATATATATATATATATATATATATATATATATATATATGTATTATATATTATTTTCATAATAAAATAAGTAATTAAATAAACTCTTAATTTTACATCCTGTTTTTAAATGGTCAATAATTATTCTATTTTAAAAATAATATAATGTGAAAACATTTAAAATAAACTTCTGTATAAAAA
Source organism: Cardicola forsteri (assembly GCA_025895645.1). NCBI lineage: Eukaryota > Metazoa > Platyhelminthes > Trematoda > Strigeidida > Aporocotylidae > Cardicola > Cardicola forsteri. The sequence goes on along the minus strand of JAKXYG010000118.1, from coordinate 3,145 downwards.
ATATAAGTTAATACTAAGTAAATTAAACATAAGTTCAATATTTACTTTATAGATATATTTTTGAATTTTGCTACAAATACCTATTGTTTTCGAGCACTTAAAAAGATCTGTGTCGTTATTTGACCTATAAATAAGTTACAAGGGTGTAGAAAGAAGGATAAATATTAAATAAATTAATAAACAATATTTGAAAAATTTTATGTTTACCAATAAAAAAGATCAAATCTTTAAATTTGTTTTATAAATCAGCTATTAAGAAAGCTTCATCCGGTTCTGTACATCAATTACATTGAGTAGAGTTAGCCATAATTAGAACATTTATTTAGTATACTTTTAGAAATTTTTACAATATACAGATGACAGTGTGGTTACATACAAATCATGGACCAAACAAGCAAATAATATATATTTCCTCTAATCAACATTTGTACTGCAAAATATTGCATTTAAGTACAACGAGCGTCCAAAAGAGTGTGCAAAATAGAAAAGTAAACAGGAAAAATGTTAAAAGTTGTTAAAAAAATTTACTTACTAAAAGCTGTGCAAGAAAATGATTTACAATATTTGACAATTGTTTAAGATAATGTTCCGTCGCATATTTTAAAAATGGCAAAGTGCTTTCGAGTGTAAACTACCATTTACAACACATTTTACTTATTTATAGTACTAAGGTTTTGAAAACCACCTCCATACAATCCAAATCTTAACCTGAGTATACGTCTTTTTAATATTTTAAAATGTGAGGTAAACCGTGCAAAAAAAAGTATCATTAAAAGAAAAAATCTATAATGTGGTAAAAAATTACATTTTAAAAGATCATAACAGCACGTCAATTCAGATTCATATTTGAAGTGACTGAAAAATGCTAAAAATTATGGACATTACTTATATAAGCGTTATTATTAATTTTGTACCGTTATATATATATATATATATATATATATATATATATATATATATATATATATATATATTTCCTTTTTACTTTTTTACGCTTTTCAATTATTTTTTAAGAGAGAAGAAAGCATTAATGGTACTTTGTCCAGACACAAAACCATATTGTATTTTATTAATATTTATTCCATTGCTGATTTTTCTATTTATGCTTTTTTTTAAAAACTTTAAGTTATGTGACATAAGCTTTATCCCCTTGGACAACTCCTAAAATAATTACTGTTTAAAACGTAGTTACTAAATTATTACATTTGTAGCAATCACAAAACTAAAAAACTCAGTTTAATCATGCTAAATGATCCTGAGGATTTGAACAATGCTTATAAAGTCTCAAACTCCAATAATGGTAATACTCCTGACTGTAATTCCTTCACGTGGTGCATCCTGGACTAGGTGCTTATAGGACTGACATATCCCTACACGCCTCCGAAAATCGTGAACAATGGAAAGGGATTGTTCGAAATGCTATGCGAATTTGGAATAAATAAAGATGTGGCATTGCCATTAACTTTTGTTGTGTTGTATTATATATATTATAACAGGATGTTTACTGTAATTAAAATGGTAATTTTTTGAACAGTTGGTACTCATTTTATTAAACAGAAACAGTTAAGGTACTTAAGCGGATGCTTATAGACAAATATAATTATTAATTAAATTTATTTTAGATTAGTAAAAAAAAATAATTTTTAAAATTTAATGAATTATTTTTTAAACACATTTTTAAATTAGTAAATTTTATTTTAAGTTAGTATTGTAATGTTACAATTAATATATTATTGAACGTATAAATTTTAACTATTAAACATTGGTTATTGTTTATATAATTAAGCATAAATTAACAAAAGACAAATTATTATACACATTTATGTGTCTTTTTCTCAAATATGCTTTTATGACTAACTTGACATTTTAAGATAAATTTGTTGTTAACATAAGGCAATTATTAAATAGTTTATTTATATTATATTATACAAAACCCTTTTGCTTTAAAAATAAGCATAGGACAATAAAACAACAGTTACAGCAAAAAACAACAGCAACAAAGCCTTGTTGACATTGAAGATTTTGCAAATCAAAGATTGTGCTTCCTTTCGGATTTTACTCAACTCTGTTATCTGTGTAACTCTGTCATCTAGATACGTGTAATTACTTTTTTGCCGTTGTTTGCCTAAATGGCGTCCTCTTATTGTTTCCGTAAAAATATAATTTTTTTACAGAGGCCAAGTTGCTAACCTTGAGCTCAAACCCTCCTCCTTTATCCAGGCTTGGGACGTAAAACAATTGAAGATAATATGTTAATCTAGATTATTTTTTTTAAAGATTTAATACTATTTTTTTAAGAATTATAGTTATTATAGTATTGAATGTCTTTTTTTATTTTTGCAGATTGGTGTAATAAAACATTATATTTACTCGGAAAATATTTTCTCCTTGTTCCATATTAAATTTAACAGTTTAATTGGTCTTTACTTGTGTAGTCTACCAAAGCATTTCTATGCTTTAGTAAGTATTCTGTCGGGTTCTGGTGTTTTTATATTCTTTGTTTTTGCTCACTTCTTTAATTATTTCTTTTGAATACATTTTTTTCACTACATCTTAATTAAATGTCTTATTTTTAATTACTGCTCAGAAATTTGTTTCTTTATTTAACAGGGGTTCAAAATTTACTTACCATCTTTTCTTAATTAAGTATTCTTTAATTAGTACTGTTTTTGTTTGATTTATTTTATGTGCCAGATTAGCGGAGACTTTATTTCTGATTTTTTTCACCAATTGTTCACTTGTTTTAAAAACTTATCTTCATTAGTAAAAGTCTTTGTTGCGTAAATGTATTTTTTTCATTTATTGTTCTACTCAAAACATGGTACAGTAGCTTTCTTGTTGTTCTACCTCTTTTCTTAAAGGTAAAGTATTTTATAATTTTTATTTTTTAGTTTAACAATACAGTATTTAAAATGTTTATTTTTAACTGCCATTTTATAGTTATATAATGAATTAACCTCTTTCACCTGTGGTTAAATAACCCTTACAGATTTATGACATCATCAGTTACTTATGCTTCGTACTGGTCAAATCTGTTTATTACTTATTCACTTTAAATAAAGTAATTAAATTATAGCATATAGAATATTATATATATATATATATATATATATATATATATATATATATATATATATATATATAT